>SJYQ01019369.1:0-167025 GCA_006410935.1 Redunca redunca
GAAACTATGGCTTCCAAACACTGGACGACAGGCCGCACAGGACAGTGAAGCCGGGGAAAGACAGAACAATTTAGCTGAGCCCTGTGACCACCTGGAGAGAGTCTGCAGTCAGGACTGGGCACCCACGAGGGCTGAGGAGCTGCTGAGAGCTAAAAGCCACCAAAGCAGCCTGAATGTGTAGAGCAGAGACCTGCAGAGAACTCCAGAAATCTGCAGACAGCACCCTCAAATCTTCATGTGAAGTGTGTGTGTTAGTGTGTGTGAGTGTGTGTGTGAGTGTGTGTGTGTGTGTGTGTGTGTGTGAAGAGAGCCACCTGCAAGGAATGTGAGGAATAATACCTGAAGCTCACCCTACTGAGTCATCGTGATTATATTTTCCTTTTCAGAAATTGTGGAAGGAAATTCACTTAAAATTTAAGAACTTTTCATCTATGTTCATAAAGAAGGCTTGATTGTAGTTTTCTTTCCTAGTAACACTTTTCTTGGGTTTGCTATCAGGATGGTATCTGCTTTACAGAATGATTGAGACTTAGTCCCTCTTCTTCCATTTTAAGGAAAAGATTGTGTAGAAACTGGCATTATTTCTTCCTCAAATGTTGAAATAAAATCACCAATCAAGTCTCCAGTGCCTGGAGTTTCCTTCATGGAAAGATTTTCAACTACAATTTTTTAATAGAGATAAGGCTATTCTGATTATCTATTTCTCTTGAGTGAGCTTTGATGGTTTGTGTGCTTTCAAGGAATTTGACTATTATCCAAGTTGTTGAATTTATTGGTAAGTTGAGTCCAAAGTATGCAGAAGAAAAAAACAAACAATAAAGACAACCACAAAAATCAATACAACAGAAAACCAAAAAGAGAGAAAAATCAATGAAACCAAAATCTGTTCCTCTGAAATCAATAAAATCAAACTGATCAGACTGAACAGGAAGACAAGACACAGACTACCAAAGTATTATCAGGAATGGAAGGAGATACGCTACTATAGGCCCTGTGGGCATTAAGAGGGTAATAAGAGAATATTCTGAACAGCTTCTGCCAGTAAGTTCTACAATACATAATATTAATACCATCATGACCAAGTGGAGTTTATCTTGGGAATGCAAGATAAGTTGTTTAATATTTAAAAATCAATGTAATTCAGTATATCAACAGACTGAAGAAGAAAAACTATATTATTATCTCAATAGATGCAGAAGAAACATTTGACAGAAGTCAACATCCATTCATGATAAAAACTCTCAGCGATCTAGAAATAGAGGAAACTTTCTTATCCTAATAAAAGGCATCTACAAAAATCCTACAGTTAATATCATACTTAAGATAAATGCCTGAATGCTGTCCCCCTAAGATTGTGAACAAGGAAAAGATTCAACATAATTCCAATGAAAATCCCAGTAGGATATTTTTCTAAAACTGACAAACTGATTTTAAAAGCTAAATGAATAGGCAAAAGAATAAAAATACTCAAAATATCAATAATTTGGAAAAGCAGAAAGTTGGAGAATTCACACTACCTGATTTCAATACTTACTCTAAAACTATTGGGTTGACCAGAAAGTTCATTCAAATCTGTCCATAATACGTTATGGAAAACCCTGATTGAACTTTTTGGCCAACCCAACACATGCAGTACTGGGTGACACTGGCAAAAGGAAGGGCACACAGATCAACTGAACGAAGAGGCGACCCAGCAACAGACCCATCCATGTGGTCAGCTGGAGTTATGAACTAATCTGTGTCCCCCATGAAAAGCTATGTTGAAGTTCCATTCCTCGGTAGCTCAGAATATGACCCTACTTGGAGAATGGGTCTTTGCTGATTTAACCAACTTAAGACGACCTCATTAAGGTGAGCCCTAATCCATTATATCTGATGTCTTTTAAAAAGGGGGAATTTGGACACAGATGAGAGAGATGATATGAAGAGATGGAAAAACGCCATGTGGAACACAGGCTGGGATTATGGTGTAATAAGCCAAAGAACGCCTGGAGTTACTAGAAGCTGGAAGAAACAAGGAAGGATCCTCCCCTACAGGTTTCAGAGTGAGCATGGCCTTGCTGACACCTTGATTTCAGATTCCTGGCCTCCAAAACTGAGAGACAATATTATTGCTGTTCTAAGTCACTCGGTTTGTGATACTTTATTATGGCAGCCCTAGGAAAGTAATCAATTTTCAACAAAAATACAAATGCAATTCAGTGGAGAAAGGACAGTCTTGTCAACAAATGGGCCTAGAAAAATCACTACAAAACTTCTCAAAGAATGGACTTCCCTAAATAGTCCAGTGGATGAGAATCTGCCTGCCAATGCGAGAGACACGGGTTCAACCCCTGGTCGGAGATGGTCCCACATGTCATGGAGCAATTAATCCTGTGCGCCACAGCTGTTGAAGCCTGTGCACCCGGAGCCCACGGTCTGCAACAAGAGACGCCTGTGTGCCGCAACTACAGAAAGTCCACACACAGCTACAAAGACGCAGTACAGCCAAAAATTAAAAAAAAAAACTTCTAGAAGAAAACAGGAGAAAATGTTTGTGACCTTGGTTACACAAAGATTTCTTAGCTATTACACTAAAAGCATGATATATAAAAGAAAACATTTGATTAAATTAGATCATCAGAAGCCACAGATGGTAGAAAATATATTCACATAACACATTTGATAATGAACATGTAACCAGAGTATAAGGAATTCTCAAAACTCAGTAAGCTAGAAACAAACAATCCAATTTAAAAAAGAAAATGGGCAAAAGATTTGAACAGGAGCATTACCAAAGATACAAAGATGATAAACATCCAAAAAGATACACAACACCCATGAGTCATTAAGGAAGGCAAATTAAAACCACAATGAGATTATTACCACACACACACATTAAATAGCTAAATTAGAAAACAAACCACCCCCGCCACCTGACAGCATCAAGTACTGGTGAGGGTTCAGAGCAGCTAGAATTCTCACTCACTCCTGGTGGGAACGCAGAATGGCACAGCAATTCTGGAAGAGCGTTTGGCAGATTCTTATAAAGTCAGACATATACTTAACCATATAACCCAACAAACCCATTCCTATGTTTATCTAAGGGGATGTTTATCTAAGGGAAATGAAGCTTTTGTTTACACAAAAACCTGTGTGAAAAGGTTTGTGGCAGCCACGACTGCCAGAATCTGAAAACGCAAATATCCTTTAACTGGTGAGTGGATGGATAAGGAATTGTGGTACATCTATGTAAATAAAAAACTACTGAACACTCAACACAGATGAATTTTCTTTTAATTTTTACAGTAGGCCCTTGATTATCTAGTTTAAATATAGCAGTGTGTACCCATTAACCCCAAACTCCCACTCTATCCCTATCCTCCAGTCTCCCTCATTCTCTAAATCTGCAAGTCTGCTTGTTTTGTAAATAAGTTCATTTGTGTCATTTTTTTAAGATTCTGCACATAAGCAATATCATGTATTTGTCTTTCTCCGTCTGACCTACTTCACTTAGTATTATAATCTCCAGATCCACCCAGGTTGCTGCAAATGGCATCATTTCATTCTTTTTTATGGCTGAGGAGTATTCCACTGTGTATATAAACCACAGCTTTATCCATTCATCTTTCAATGGACATTTAGGTTGCTTCTATGTCTTGGCTACTGTAAATAGTGCTGCTATGAACACTGGGGTGCTCGTATCTTTTCAAATTAAGGTTCTCCCCAGGTATATGCCTCAGGAGTGGGATTGCTGGATCATGAAGTAACTATATTTAGTTTCTTAAGGAACCTCAATACTGTTTTTCCATACAGGCTGCACCAATTTACATTCCCACCAACAGCACAGGAGGTTTCCCTTTTCACCACACCCTCTCCAGCATTTATCACTTGCAGCCTTTTTAAAGATGGCCATTATGACAGGTCATATCTTTTTTCCTTCTCATTGTATTCATGGGATTCTCAAGGCAAGAATACTGAAGTGGGGTGCCATTCCCTTCTCCAGTGGACCATGTTTTGTCAGGCTCCGTCCTTCAGCCACTCCAGGAAGCCAGACGGCACGCCTGGTGCCCCGTTTGCCCCACTGCTGGTTCTCGAGGATGCAACCTTCACCAGGTGTTGGCCAACATGCCACCTGGGTTTTCCAGTGGTCATGTACAGAGGTGAGAGCTGGACTATAAAGAAGGCTGAGCACTGAAGAATCGATGCTTTTGAACCGTGGTGTTGGAGAAGACTCTTGAGAGTCCCTTGGACTGCAAGGAGATCCAACCAGTCCATCCTAAAGATCAGTCCTAAATATTCACTGGAAGGACTGATGCTGAAACTGAAGCTTCAATACTTTGGCCACCTGATGCAAAGAGCTGACTCTTTGGAAGAGACCCTGATGCTGGTAAGATTGAGGGCGGGAGGAGAAGGGGATGACAGAGGATGAGATGGTTGGACAGCACCACTGAGTTCATGGACAGGAGTTTGAGCAAACTCCAGGAGTTGGTGAAGGACAGGGAAGCCTGGCATGCTGTAGTCCATGGGGTCGCAAAGAATCGGACACAACTGAGCGACTGAACTGAACAGCTTCACTGGAAGCAGAAGCAAATTTTGGAAAAAATTAAGCTCTTTTCAGTCACATCTTTGTGAATATTTTCTCCCATTCTGTAGGTTGTCTTTTCATTTTATTTAGGGTGTTCTTTGCCGTGCAAAAGCTTGTAAGTTTCATTAGGTCCCATTTGTTCAGTTTTACTTTTATTTCTTTTGCCTCGGGAGATAATAAAACACTGGTACAATTTATTAGAGAGCTTTAATTTTTAATGGTGAGGGTGGAAGTCTAATTGTAGTGAGTTGAACTGGGAACAGAAGAAAAATGGAGATCATGAAGATGTGATTTCAGCCATTTAAAATGTATTTAATACATACACGTTGAAGGTAATATAAAAAGAATATGCCTGGGTTAAGTGGTAGGAGTATGGGACTTACTCATTTTGATTTTAAATGTTCTCTTTTTTGAAAAAGTACAGAGGTATCGTGTTTAAAAATAATTATACCACATCAAAACATTTGTACACAATGTTTGTACACAAACATTTGTATATTTGAACATTTATACACAAATGTTCACAACAGCATTATTTATAATAGTCCAGAAGTGGAAACAATTCAAATGCCCATCAAATGATGAATGGATGAACAAAATGTGGTATACCAATACACTGGAATCAAGCACTGACATGTGCCGACGTGGAGGAGCTCGCCAGGCTCCTCTGTCCCTGGAATTTTCCAGAGAAGGACACTCGAGTGGGCCATGTCCTCCTCCAGGAGCGCTTTCTGATTCAGGGATTGAATGTGCGTCTCCTGTGAGCCACCTGGGAAGCCCTGGTGTGTCCACACACTGGAGTATATCATTCTTCCTAAAAACGAGTCACGTATTGACACATGTGCCAACATGGTTGAACCTTGAAAACATGCTCAGTGAAAGCAGTCAGTCACAAAAGACCACACAACATGTAATTCTATTTATATAAATTGCTCAGAATAGGCAAATCCAGAGAGACAGAAGGTAGATTAGTGGCTGCCAGGGGCTGGAGGGGGAAACAGAGAATTACTGCTAGTGGATATGCAGTTTCTTTTGGGGTGATAAAGAATTCTGGAATTAGACAGTAATGGTTACACAAAAGTAAATACACTGAAAACCTCTGAATTGTATAAAGGGTAACTTTTATGGTACATGAATTATATCTCAATTTTAAAAGACTACAGTTTAAGTACAGAACACTGAGGAATAAGAACGCGTTCTTCTTGTGTTTTCTGAGGTCCGCAAATGAAGCCTGAACTTACACCAGCTATGCAGTTTCTTGCCTTCCTCCTCCTCCTTCCCTGTCAATATTACTTATCACCTCAAGTATCTATCTTCAATGTTCATGCAAAACCAAAGAAAGCAAACATGAAAAAACGATGCTAACTATTAGACATAGTTTATCTGTAACCGTGAAAAGAACCCGTTTCTTTCTCATTTATAACTAACACTTCACTAAAACTGCTCAGCATGAATCTCACTTCTTAGCAGCAGCTGTGAAGTCAGGAACTCCCTGAGCTGCTAAAAGGTAAAGTCCCTCATTGTTCAAGTTGCTGTCACAAGACCTCCCTCAACAGTCTCAATAATCAGTGGAAAAAGAACTGACAAGACTTAGAAACCAGATTTTCAAGCCTTTTTTTTAAGGCTAAACAAAATCCCCAGGGATCTGCCTTCACATGGGGCGGTAGTAGCTTTCCACTCCAGTGATGTGAAATACTTTCCCTAAAGCCAAAGCTACTAAGAGCAGTCTAAAGGAAAAGAGATGCTTATAAACCAGGAGACCAGAAAAGTCCATCAATTTGCAGGACAGGCTCTAAGGGGGAAGAATGCTGTTTCTAAATCTACTTGTACAGAAATGGCCCCCTGTCCCCTGAGTTTTCGCTGCAGCCCAGACGTTTACGTGGCCTCCTGCCACCCTTGAGGTAGGGTCAGGGAGACACGGGCTGTGAAAGCCAGCAGCTCAGGTGCGCTTCTTCCCAACACTTCTGGGCACTTTGCTCTTTTCCACTGGGAACACGAAGGACAGATTTAAGTGGCAGTGGGACAAATGTAAGCTACAAGTCAGAAGACAATCTCGGCAGCATAAACATAGTCACTGGTTTATATTCTGGGAAGGGAAGTTTGGGACTCTCCTCTGAGCTTTGTAATTATACTAAAGGAATTAGTATAATGTCATTACACAATGACATTAACAGAAATCAAATTTCAAAAAAACTTTGCCAATTCAATAAGTCACATTTTCTTCCTTCCTCTCCTCGTTTTTTTTCCCTACACACATACACAGTTCTTATACTTTAGATTTTGAAATATTTTTCTCTACTGAACATTATATTATCATTTCCCCAGTAATTATGCAGTCTTTGTTCTGTAATTTACTGATGTAGTCATCTTCTGATACAATATTCAGGCACCCAACAGCAATTTTTGTACTAAGAACAGTGTTGTGAGGAACTTGACCTTCGAAGATTTTTTAAATGAAGTTAATGCACCTGTTATTCTCCAATTAAAAATAAAAATATAAAATGCTGTGCTTAGTCGCTCAGTCCTGTCTGACTCTCTGTGATCCCATGGACTGGCCATGGGGATTCTCAAGGCAAGAAAACTGGAGTGGGTTGCCATGCCCTAAAAAATGTGTCTTTTTTACTTTATAGTGTCAGTTTTGTAAAACAGAAATAAGGACTCGATTAAGAATTATTGGCTAGAGTTTAATATGATGCCACTTGAAGCAAGGTAACTAACCTAATGACCCCTAAAGTGAAACCTGAATTTTATAATAATAGCACAGTGGAAAATTACTATTTTAATAGTTGGCTCCAGAATGCTTCTCAGAGACAAGGTTTACCTCTGTTTGGGAAAATATTCTGATAAGCTCCTTAAAGGTGGAAGGTAAACCCTGAAGATGCAGATTACAAAAGGAGAGATCTATTAATTGCCTAGCAAAGGAAATTAATGGAAATTTGGAGGTGGGGGAGAAGAGAAAATAGGGGTTGTGGAGGGGAAGGGACAGAGTCTAGGAATGGGTAGGAGCTGCAACCCACAAGACAATATCACGCTGCATCTCTGGGAGCAGTGAGGCCTTGGGGGTGGACCAAATGCCTCTTAAGAAAAGGGCAATCCAAAATCCAATATAAGGTACAGTCTTAATTGCAAGATATCGTCCCTTTGTCTTCCATACCTTCAGTAAAGCCTGTTCTACTCATAAGATCCTTAACTGTGGGGGAAATCAAAGAAAGGTATGGAAGTAGGGACAATAATGAAAACCTGGTGAAGGGTGCTGGCTTTCTCACATAACAAGGGATACAGGACTTAGGTCCATTTTATTGACACTTCAAGATAAGTGATTTAGACTGATAATGTAATGCAAGTTTTATTAGCTTATTTCTTTGGCATATAAAGTAAGTACTTTTATATAACTTTTATTTCTGTAAAAACACAAGCGACACTTCAGCAATACCACAGAGTTTAGTCCCTGACTCTACGGTATTGTTCCCTCACCGTAAATGAGCGCCGTCAGCGGTTCTCAAACTGCAGAGTATACTGGGATCACCTAGAGGGCTTCTTGCAGTGTGGGAGACCCAGGTTCAATCCCTGGGTTAGGAAGATCCCCTGGAGGAGGGCATGGCAACCCATTCCAGTATTCTTGCCTGGAGAATTCCATGGACAGAGGAGCCTGGCGGGCTACAGTCCACGGGGTCACAAAGAGTTGGACACGACTGACTATCACTTCAGAAGCCTTGTTAAGGCCCAGGTCGCTGAGGCCAACTCCCAGAATTTTGATTCTGCAGATCTGGGTACGGCTTGAGAAGTTGCTGGGTGATACTGATGCTGCTGGTCCAGGAAATACACTGTGAGAATCGCTGAAGTCCACCTGTTACAGTTTTCTTGAATTTTAGTTTAGGTGTGCCTCCTCTAATGCCTTCCCTTCCACCTTCCACGCCCCCTTCCTTCTTTCTCTGACAGGATTAATCACTGTATATACTACTACTGCTGTTGTTTCAGTCGCTAAGTTGAGTTGGACTCTCTTTGCGATCCCCTGGACTGTGTAGCCCAGCAGGCTCCTCTGTCCACGGGAGTTCCCAGGCAAGAACACTGGAGTGGGTTCCCATTTCCTTCTCCAGGGGATCTTCCCCACACAGGGATCGAACCTGAGTCTCCCACACTGGCAGGCGGAGTCTTCACCCCGAGCCGCCTGGGAGCCCCAGCCTACTGTTCCTTGTCTCACACTGCAGGTGCACTGTGACTTCTGGATGCGCTACCTGCCTGACGCAGGGCAGAGCCCAGTGCCTGACCTGTGGCAGGGAGTGGACTGTCTGATGAACGGAGGCGACACTGAACTCCTAGAAGATTCCCCACAAACAACAAGCTCCTTTTTAAGTTCTTGGGCTTGGCCCTTTCTGCTCCTGCTGCTTGTAATGCCTCCACTTCACCTGACTTTTCATTACTCAAGGCTCTGCTCAGGCATTTCCTCCTCCAGGAAGCTTCCACCACCCACCTTGCTTCTGGTCTGTGTCAGATGCCCCTATTTTTCTCTAATATAACCTATCTATATCATATTTATCTTAATAATAGCCACCATTCACTGCAGGCTTTCTAATCCAATAAGCCAGGTTGGATTAAAACCTTTAGAGGCTCTTTGGTCCAGCAATTCCCACTTCTGGGAATTTATCCTATACTTAAGAAACGGGACTCATACAAGGTAACTCCCCACAGCACGGTTTGTGGCAACAAAACTTTAGGTGGTAAAATATTAGAAAATCTAAATTTCCATCAGCAGGGGACCAGTTAAATAAACTAGTACATCTATATAATGAAATAGCGTGCAGCTACGAAAAAGGATGGGTTAGCTATCTGTGCAATGATAGGGAATGATCTCTGGGATACATTGCAAAATGAATAAATCAAGCAGAAAAACAGTGAGAGGAATGGTAAATTGTGCAGAAAAAGGGAGGAAATTTTCACATAAATACAAGGCTGTACGTGAGAAGAACTAAGTAGCAGATTTTTTTTACTTAGTAACCTTTTGTACTTTTGAATTCTGAACCATTTTAATGTGTTACCTATTTAAACAAATAGGGCTTAACATAAAAAAAAGACCTTCATATAGCCATAGAATAAAAAAGATTGGGGTGCTCCCTATTTAATTCAACATAAAAAATGAGTATGAGGAAGTCCAACAATACTCACAATCTTTGCCAAGATGACTTTTGCTATATTAAACGAAATGCCCAGTGTCACATTCTTTCCATTTTCTCTGTTTGTCTCTGCTTTATTAGTGCTCAGCACAGGCCTGGTGTACTAAAGGGTCACCCCACACTGCTGCTGGGCATTAGATCCACAAAGACGTTTCAGTTCTTGCCACACGTGACCTCTCGGTAGCAGGAGCATGCCTTGCAGTGGCCTCTTCCTTCCTCCTGAAGCACTCGCTTTCCAGGGTCAGTGTCAGAAGCTCAGGGCTTCCTCTGCTCCTTCCAGCTCTCCTTCTTAAGTCTCCTTTCCCAGCTTCACCTCCTCTGCTGCTTCTTAAGGTGCCTTAATGGTCGGTCCTAAACCCTCCCTGGTTCTCTGCACCCTGGTTTACTCTTGGCTTCATTTAACATCTACAGACAGATGACACCAATTTCTATCCCCAGGACACCTTCTCTCTGAACTTCAGGCTGGCATGTCCAGCTGCCCACTGGGTCACTCCTCCACATCCTTCAAATTTACTACACTCCAGAACTAAGTTGTCAGCTACCTTGGAAACCTTGCCTCAGGAAGCTGGCATCATCGCATAGCCACCACTCCTTTCTCCAGCTGGAGCTGGGCATCGAGGTCCATGGAGTCCCGGTCTCCCCACCTCCACCCTCCACCTCTGAGGCCTTTCCTGATGTTTTCTAACGCTTCCTTTTTCTCTTCAACCTGCTGCTGCTTTTCAGTTGGGGCTGTGGTGATCTCTCTCTCTAGTCTTGCCCCCTGCCCTCCACACCCCATCTACTCTCTACCTTGCACAGAAATCTTTTTAAATGCAACAATTGCCTTCTCCCCTTTAAAACTCTTTCTTCCCTCGAATTTTTGGGGAAAAGCCCACGTTCGTTAACTTGGCTTATGAGACTGCATGACCTAGTAGTCCCCGCTGACCATTCCAGCCTCATCTCTCAGCCCTTGACACTCGTGTGACACTCTGGCCATAGCACCCTTCTTTCAGACCTCAGAACCCACCACTTTCTCCTAGAGCAGGCTGCTAAATGAAGCAAGTACCAAAATACGGAAAGAAAGCCGGGAAGACTTGAGCCCCATCGAACATCATGATAAAGCAGCTAGTGGCGCTAATCTAGAACTGGCTCCCCACTTCTAGTCACCCCAATCATGCTTGTTGAAAACATGTTTATTATTCACACTATTCTTCATCTGCCTAGTGAATAAACACATCCAAAATTCTCAGCTGCCTCCTCCCAAACTGGCATTAGCAAAAGAGCAAAACGACCTAGGAACCAACCCCATTCTGCGCTCCACTCCCACAGGCTTACAGCGGGGCTGCTTCCTCATCCCTGAGTCAATATTTTCTTTGTGACCACAGTTAGTGTTCCTTTAGGCAAGATTTAGGCCTGACTGTGCAAGGTAGAGATCAGACTAAAACAGAAGAGGGAAGCAGGATCCTCCCTCCAGAACTCTGCCAGCCTAGGCACACCCTCCCTTTCCTGCACAGCAGCACCAAGTGCCGAGGCTTTCCTGTGCTGACTCCACACCAGGCCCATTCTGTCCAGGTCCTTCTGTAAACTAACCATCCAGCGTCGTCTGGGCACTTCCCTGGGTACCTCCCAGGATCATTCCCCTAAGATTTACGTCCTGGAAGCACCTGTACTGTGGCAAGGAAAACAAAAGCAAGGCAGTGCATGGATCTTGTCAGTCCTGCCACCAGGGCTGGGGAGCAACACCCGCCTTAGAAGTAAAATGAAGTAAATTAATGGGTAGCTAACCTTAACTCAATATTCAGGTAGCTCTAGAAAAATGTAGACAAGAGTTTTTGAGAAAAATACAGCTCCTTGAGGGCTGACTGGCAAAAAAAAAAAAGAGGGGGACACACAAAAAAATATAAAGCTTTATATTAACAGAGAAGCTTAGGGCACTTAAAAGGAACAAATCATAAATATAGTTAACGAAATCTCTATTCCTCATATAATCAAACCACAGAATCCAAAAAACTAAGTCACTTATTTGGCCATACCATCTATATCATTACTGGGAATTTTTCATTGGCAGAGATGAAAACACCTCCCTACTAACTTTAAAGTATGGTAATCCAGTCCTATGTACTTTGTGGCAGTCAGCAGATGGAGGTCATTAGAGGGGAGAGAGAATGAAAGAAAGAAAAATAACATTTGTTAAGCATTTGCCCAAACTTGCTAAGCACTCTTCATTTTAAGCTTGAGGAAACCGGGGCTCAGAGAGGTAAACATCTTGTATCAATCATCGGTGACTCATAAGGGGCTCCTAAGTGGCCCCTGTCCACCACACTGACCAGCACAGCTGAGTCGTCAATTCTGCAGCACAGTATTCTGGGAAGACCCTGAAGCCACTTGTGTGTAAGAACACGCACCTTGACTTGGGCATAGAGCCCAGGGGGAGCCAGGTGGGGTCAAAATATGACATTTGCTGAACTGTACTAAGAAACATAAATTTCTTTTCTCAAAGCTCTTTTTTTTTGGTTGCACCATGCGGCCCGTGGGATCTAGTTCCCCGACCAGGAATCGAATCCACAGCCCCTACAGTGGAAGCATGGAGTCTTAATCAGTGAACCACAGGGGAGCCCTGAGAAACAGAAATTTTTGTGATAATTCCAAATTCAATACAAATTAGGAGAGAATCCCCATACTACACTCTGCACCTACATTTAGAGATCATTAGCTTCTTTGGTACCGGGTGTGGGACAAACACTCTTAAAACAGAGTCAGGGATGATGGAGTTAGAAGAATCCTTTGCGTTCATCTCCCTCTTTTTTTCAAAAGAAAGAAACTGCGGCCAAAGAGGTCAGAAAGCTAATTTAAAGCCATACAGTAGTGACGCAGCTGGACCAGAAGCTAAGTCTTCTATTTCCACTACCCCACCTCAAACAGAACCAAAAGCTTGGGAACAACTTGGGAACAGGCAAAATGGATTGCACTCAGATCAGCAGCAGCATCACAGGAAATTCCGGGAAAGATGTCAGAGGAAGCCGTCATCCTGCTGTTGTAAAACATGAGTTAGGCAGACCATACCTGTCCTGCCTTTAATGGCCCGCCTTCCATGAAATAATCTGCAATGTTTTTGGCAGCTCTTTATATCTCATCCTTAATACTGCCGATTTCAACAACCAGGTCCATACACTAACTCCTACATCATAGGAAATGGCATGACCGTGTTGAGCCGACGCTGAAACCGAAACCGACACTGACAAGCTGGCCTTGTCCAGCTCCACGCAAGTCCTCCTCGGGCTCTGCCCACGCTCCTCTTGTCATGACCAGGAAATGAGCTACAGGAGTTACTCATCTTCGCTGTTGCTCAGCAACTTCGTTCCTCTCTAGCTGACCTGGCGGATGCTTCCTNTTACCGCCTAGACTTTCTAAGGTTTCCAGTGGTTTCCTTGTCACCATATGGAATCCTCTTCCTTTGGCCTCATTTCCTTAAACTCCCTGCAGCATTTGAATCTGCTGACCTACATGGGTTCCTGAAGCTGCTCTCCTAGGACACTGACTACACGGGTTCTTCTTCTCTACTTGCTTCAAGGCAGGCTCCTCCTCTTCCTCCAGACTCCCCCAAAACATTCCCCGAATCGGTCTTCTCTTTTTAAATCCACTCCTAATGGATTACTACTGGGGAATCCATTTCTGTCCCTACTGGGGATTCAGCTCTCACTGCCATACAGATAAGCTATAAATCTCTATCTGTAGTCATGACAACAGTCCTGCTATCTCCAACTTCCTGCTGTTGGATGACGTCAGCTGACTTATCCCATAACACACCAAATCTGTATTTCTCACACAAATCTATTTTTATTCCATCCCAGATGATTCTTTTGATTCTCTCTGGTTCTTCTTCAGGACACTCATATTCTAACTTTAGGGTAATTTCTGGCTCCTATGTTTCTTTTGCTCCCAACACTGACTGAGCTGCAAAGTCTATTGATTTTACCTTTAAAATATTTCTAGGCATCTCTTTCCACTGCCATGACCCAGACCCGGCCACTTTTCGGAGCCACTGTAAAAGTCTCCTAACAGGTTTCTGCGCCTCCAGACTCTCCATGCATCCATTCATGTTAAACAAACACTAGACCAATATTTCCTGAAGCACAGCCCCAATTATCTGGTTCTCTCCTCATCTTCTTCAGTGTTCCCCAATCTACCTATTGGCTCAGCTCTTGTTTTCCCTTCACATACCCTCCCTGCTGGTATCCATACTGCTTCCTCTGCTTAGAAACCTACCTCCCATTTCCAAATGTCCACAGTCTACCAGTCTTACAGTGCTCAGCTTAAATGACACTCCTGTGAAACTTTCTCTCAACATTTATGTGCTGTGTTGAGGAACTATTCATTCATTCAACATACATTTACTGAGTGCCGACTATGTGCCAGGCAGTGTTCTAAGTGATGAGCAATGATCAAAACAGATAAAAGTCTCTTTTTTCCCAGGGTCTGGCATTCTAGAGGGAAACAGGTGATTAAAAAAATTAGAACCCACTGGACTTCCCTGATGGTACAGTGGTTGAGAATTCACCTGCCAATGCAAGGGACATGGGTTCAATCCCTGGCCCAAGAAGATTCTACAAGCCTCGGAGCAACGGAGCCCATGCGGCACATTGAAGCCCCCGCACCCTAGAGCCTGTGTTGCCCAACAAGAGAAGCCACAGCCACGAGAAGCCCACATACCACAACGAAGACAGTTCCCACTCGCTTCAACTAGAGAAAGCCTGCACAGCAACCAAGACCCAGTGCAACCAAGAATAAATAATTAAGAAAAAAAAAGAAGCCACACTGAATGCCAGGTGATGAGTAGCACTACAGAGTAAAATGAATCAGGAAAAGGACCAGGCAATTTCAAGAAGTTGCTATTTTAAAGCAGGTGTTCAGGGAAGGCTCAATGAGAAGGTGATGTGAAGAAGGCAAGGCGCTGGGTGAAGCAGGGGTGTGGGGCGGAGGCAATAGGAAATCAGGCTGGCACTGTGGGGAAAGGTAAGAACAGTCTGTTCTAGAACAATCTCTAGGGCCCAGAGTCTGGAGACTTAGATTTCAATCACAGAATCATTATCTCAGACTTGAGGAGAACTTTACAGATCATTTAGTACAACTAACCATTGGATTGGTTAGTTTGACTTCCCTGGTGGCTCAGACGGTAATGTGTCTGTCTACAATGTGGGAGACCTGGGTTTGATCCCTGAGTCAGGAAGATCCACTGGAGAAGGAAATGGCAACCCACTCCAGTACTATTGCCTGGAAAATCCCATGGGCAGACAATCCATGGGGTTGCAAAGAGTTGGACACGACTGAGCGACGTTCCATTTCCATTCCAACCATTAGATTATTAAACACCTTTATTACGTCTCTCAGGTATCCATCTTGTCACCGCTTCCTCACCTTAAATGGGCATAATACTAACATACAGGATGGTTGTGAAGGTTGAGTTAATATATATAAAATTCTTAGAGCTATGCCAAGTCTATGGTAAATACCCAATAAATACTAGCTATTATTGAGTAGTGACAGTAAGAGTAATTACCCTAATTTTAGAGATGAACAAAATGAGGCATTGGGAAGTTATATTACTTGTGTTAAGTTTTCAAAGTTTAAAGTGGTAGAGCCAGAATTTGAACTTTATTGTAGGTGCTAATTACATCCTACTGACTTCAAAAGTGGAACAAAAAGGTGGTATTTGGACTTTAAACCCTATAACCTCAAGTCACACAAATTAAGGATATTTACAAATGAAACTCAAACACAAGAAGAGGGAAATCATCTGTTGCTTCATGTCTTCAGAATATTAGCTGGAAGGCTAACTAGATATCGAGAAAGGCCAGAACAGTTGTATGATTTTATTAAAGGGAAAAAAAATCTATTAGCCCTAATTGGAAATCAAGCCTTGCCCAAGAATAAGCCTGCTGATAACTGGGTTGGTGCTTTCAATCTCATTTCTCATGTTACTCTTACTGGTAAAAGTATGTAATGATTCCAAAGAAATTAACTTCCCAAAACAATTTACAACATTAGCAGAAGGAAAAAAAAAAACAAACAAACCACATCACAAACAATTAGAAAAAGCAGAGATGTGTTTATAACTAGAAAAGAGGCATAATATTATAAGTGAAAACACAGTTATCAGCTAACTGTACCTTCAGAAAAGAAGTGAATGTCTCTCTTCTAAATTGTGAGCATAAATTACAAGCCTAAATGTTCAGAAAGGGGAGGTGATTATACGTGTACTATTTCAAACAATGGTGTCTTCAAAAATCAGTGCTTAAACCACACCGATGGCCACTCACTACTTCAGTCTCACTGTGCTGCTGGGAGTATGAACAACTCCCACGTGCTGAACAACAGCCTACGAGGTATTCACACACAGACATCTAATGACCACTGTTCAGAAGAGAGGAGTGAGGTGGTGAAAACACAAAGCCCTGCCTTCACAGAGCTGACACTGTACGCAGGTATAAGGAAGAAATTAAGGCTCAGCTGCCAGGCCTGTCAAACTCTAAAGCCTACACCTCGTGTTTCATCTGTCTCATCTCACACTGGCGAGACACGCCTTCCCCTAAAAATCCACACCTGACCGTGCAGTCCTGACACCACTGTCTGCAACAGCTTAGGCTTCCTCTCTGCTGGCAGTCCAGCATCACCTTCTTAGTGAACTGTTCCTCCCCAGCTCCCCAAAGCAACGACTGCTTGGTCAAGGGTTAACATATACTGACACGTACGAAATTCTTTTTCTCCCTCGTTAGCTCCTCAACTCTCTCAGGACAAGAACCGTATCTCAGCCTCTTTTTAAGTCTAGAAGATGGTATATACAATAGGTATTCAATCAAGGGCCGAGTGGAGTTCATGAGAACAATTTCAATAGAGTCAACAGTGGAGGCCAGCCTGCAAGGAACTAAGGACTAAAGGGAAGAGAAGGACAGAGAGTTTGTTTTTTTAAGAACAAATCTTGAAAGGAAACAGATGGAGAAAGACAGCACTGTGAAGAGGTAACGTGGCCACAGTAAAGGTGGCTTATTTTGTTTTTTAAGAGTGAGAAAGATTTGAATGTATGTGTTGGTAGGGAGGTACAACGCAGTACAAAGAGCAGAGGTGTCAGCCTTAGAGACCTGAGTTTGCATTCTGGCCGTCACTACATCTGTAGACCACTTAACCTCTGTATTTACACATATACAAAATGACAGTGATAACCCTGCACCCCACTGTGATGGTTACAGCAAACAGAAGACATTCAATAAGTGGCACGAGTCATTATGACCCTGTGTGGAAGCCTGGACTCTGGTGCTCTAAACCTCCCACGTCCAGATTTCCTGTCTCACTCTACATGTAATATGCGAAGGCAAAGGAAGAGGGTCCTTAGTCCTCCTGTGTGCGCCACCCTCCGTGCTATTCCACTTCCTCGTGACGGACTGCATGAGCTCCTGAGTGGCTGCTGTGGAGAATTAGTGATGTCACCAGCTAAGGAAGAGAGACAAACTGCAGAATAAGCAGATGACACTGGCTTTAAATCAGCAAATGTACCAGATTTTGAGCTCCTGCCAAAATATTCATTGAGAACTGGGAAGAGGGAAACCAAAAACACAAACACACAGAACACTGTTTAAGTTTCAAAGGTATCAAGGTGTCCCCAGCATCCACTCTGGGCACAGAGAGAAGGCAGTATGATAACACATGATCCCTGGGGTCCTTTCTCAGTATTTTACTCTGATGTCAGATTCATTATAAGTTCCCCAAATCACAAGATTAGTATTTAAATAATTTTTGTTCACAGTCATTTATTTATTTTGTCGTGCCACGCAGTTTGTGGGATTTTAGTTCCTTCACCAGGGATTGAACCTCGGCCCTCAGCAGTGAGAGAGTGGAGTCCTAACCACTGGACTCCCAGAGAAGTCCCTGCTGCTGCTGCTGCTAAGTCGCTTCAGTCGTGTCCACTCTGTGCAACCCCAGAGACGGCAGCCCACCAGGCTCCCCTGTCCCTGGGATTCTCCAGGCAAGAACACTGGAGTGGGTTGCCATTTCCTTCTCCAATGCATGAAAGTGAAAAGTGAAAGTGAAGTCGCTCGGTCCTGTCTGACTCTTCGAGACCCCATGGACTGTAGCCCACTAGGCTCCCTGTCCATGGGATTTCCCAGGCAAGAGTACTGGAGTGGGGTGCCATCGCCTTCTCCAAGAGAAGTCCCTACAGCCATTTAAAGTTAATGCTCATGGATTGTATTCACCTGTTACCTATATCTGGTCAAGAGAAACATCCCACCTCAGCCTTCTCTCCCAGCTCTCACATCCCCGTGCTTAACAAGGTATATGGAAGTGGGCGAAAGCCCAGGTTAATATAATAAGTAATGGTGAAAAGGCTACAGGCACCTGGGATTATCAAAATACAGGGAAGATGTCTTTTATTACAATCAATTACCAGCTAATCGAGGACTACAGAAATAAACATGTAAAAAAGAGAAGATATAACTATCATAGAGTGTTCAAAGACAACTGGAAGATGGAAAAGAGACGAGGAGGAAAAGCAGCAGGAAATACATGTGTTATCTGCAAACTTAACCACAAACAATCACAAAAGCTACAAGTAACCAAGCCTGAAAATTCAGTTTTTGTGAAAGAGGGTCTGATTAGGAACTTGAATTTACCACGGAAGAATAAGAAAGAAGGGTAAAGAATATTCCAGACAGCCCTAAACATCTCACCAGAAAACAAACACAAACAAACAAACAAAAAAGGCTAGAAACCCACCACAAATCGCATAGGCAGCACAAGACTGGAAAACAAGGCAACAGTCATTCGTCACGGAAGAGACTTCAAATCATCCTTTCCCCCCATACAAAAAGCATCTTGAATCATTATTCCATGAAAATAATTTTCAAAATTCCAATCCCAACCACACAGGCTGACCCCGGATAATACGCGCCTCAGTTTCTCCAGTGTTAGAAAACACACAATAAACACAGCGAGTTCTGAGTCTGACCAGAATCTAAGCCTGTGTTCTGACCCCAGACCTGAATCTTCAACGTCAAGTTACAAGTCACACCTGAGGAAGACTCTGGCGCGGTAAATGTATCCGAGGCTGCCGTTCCTTCAAAGAAGGGGGCCCCGCGTGAGGTGCGGTTTCTGTAAATTGCTCCCAGCGGCGGGAGGGGACGTATTCGGCCTCGAGCCCCCAGAGCACTCCGGCTCGGACGCCGGGGACCCCCCTCGCTGGGCCGGCTGAGGGCGGGGGCGGGGGTCCCCGACCCGGGAGGCCACCCCCGCCCCGAGCACCGCCCTCGCCTCGCAGGCCCGCACCCGACCTCAGCAGGCCTGCGACTGGGGACCGCCGGCTTAGACCCGCGCCCTGCGCGCCTGACGAGCGAGGGCCCGGCCGGCCCGCGGCAGCGCCTCCCGGCTGCTCTGCCCGTCAGTCGGCCAGTCCGTGCGGCAGTCGGTCTCTCCAGAGCCCTCGCGTCTCCACCGGGGGTGCGTGTGTGGGCTCCGGGCCCCGCAGACCCAGCGGGTCGCCACCAGCCTCTCGCTCGGCACTCACCTGCCCCGCGGGGGCAGCCCAGCTGTCCCGCCGTCGCCTCCACGGTGCCAACCCTGCGCGGGCTCGCGCGGCTCGGCCCCTGTCAGCGCTTGGCTGCGCCACCACGCACGCGCGCGGGGCCGAGCGGACGGTCGCGGGGCGTTCTGGGGGCTGCAGTCTTTTGGGTCCGCTGGGCGGGAGCGGCGGCTGGGTCTGCGAACCTTTGGACCCGGCACACCAAGCTGTTTTCGAAGCCGACCCTGCGTCTTCCAGCGGGCGTGTGACCTTCGAAGACCAGTTTTGGCCCACTTGGCCTCCCGTCTGCATTGCAGCCCGAGGAGTTAGGGGAATTTGGGGTGGATCTATGGTCAGGCTGTGGGAAGGAGCGGCTTACATGATATTCATTTTCTAAATATTTAAGCGCCTTCTTTATGGGTGTACAAACACCCTGCTTATTTAACTTATATGCAGAGTACACGATGAGAAACGCTGGGCTGCAGGAAGCACAAGCTGGAATCAAGATTGCTGGGAGAAATATCAATAACCTCAGATATGCAGATGACACCACCCTTATGGCAGAAAGTGAAGAAGAACTAAAGAGCCTCTTGATGAAAGTGAAAGAGGAGAGTAAAAAAGTTGGCTTAAAGCTTAACATTCAGAAAACTAAGATCATGGCATCCGGTCCCATCACTTCATGGGAAATCGATGAGGAAACAGTGTCAGACTTTATTTTGGGGGGCTCCAAAATCACTGCAGATGGTGATTGCAGCCATGAGATTAAAAGATGCTTACTCCTTGGAAGGAAAGTTATGACCAACCTAGACAGCATATTCAAAAGCAGAGACATTACTTTGCCAACAAAGGTCCGTCTACTCAAGGCTGTGGTTTTTCCAGTGGTCATGTATGGATGTGAGAGTTGGACTATAGAGATAGCTGAGCACCAAAGAATTGATCCTTTTGAACTGTGGTGTTGGAGAAGACTCTTGAGAGTCCCTTGGACTGCAAGGAGATCCAGCCAGTCCATCCTAAAGGAGATCAGTCCTGGGTGTTCACTGGAAGGACTGATGTTGAAGCTGAAACTCCAATACTTTGGCCACCTGATGTGAAGACCTGACTCATTTGAAAAGACCCTGATGCTGGGAAAGAGTGAGGGCAAGAGGAGAAGGGGACGACAGAGGAGGAGACGGCTAGATGGCATCACTGACTCAATGGACATGGGTTTGGGTGGAATCTGGGAGTTGGTGATGGACAGGGAGGCCTGGCATGCTGCAGTTCATGGGGTTGCAGAGTTGTACACGACTGAGCGACTGAACTAAACTGAAACCAGTCCTAGACCAGTCTGGCCCACTCTTAACATAATTCACAAGCCTTGGAAGGAACCACAAATTGTAACAAATTGGTTGAGGTCTTTTGGGCATAATACAGTGAGGGTGTAGTCAGAGGTCTGCATTTCAGTCTATTAACCACAGTAACTTTTGGCTCACCCATGAGAATGTGAATCTATGGTTGTTGTGAGAACTACTTGCTATTTGAGAAAATGCTAAAGTACAGCATGACTGAACAGTCCATGAAGGTAGCTGGGCCCATCTCCATTTGATATCTAGTTGACATCAGGTGCTAGTTTAAAAAAAAAAATAAAGCACTTCCCATGTTTTAGAAAGGTCACCAAAAAAAAAAAAAAAGAAAGGTCACCAAAAGCTACAACAGAATTACAGGAATATTTTTCTAGAAACTTCACCCTACTTGGAAGAGAAAGACTACAATTTAGCTTGAGAGCTGCTTATTAACCTAAGCTCAAATTCCTAAGGGTATTTCAAGGTGGGAATGATGCAGTGAATTAATGGGAACCACACATGAAGTCTACAAAACACAAGGCATTCTCAGTCATGACTTCATAGTAACATGCTCATTTTACAAAGCACTTTCATGTTATTTACAACACTCCTGTGGTAAAAGCAGGGCAAATTTTATGCTTACAATTTTACAGAGAACTTGGCCAAAATCATGAGAAGTGATAAGTGGCTGAAGAGCTGCAGAAACAGAGGGTCAACTTTAAAGTTATATGTGGATTTTCAACCACACAGAGGTCAGTGCCCCATGTGGTTCAAGGGTCAACTGTCCTTGGCCCTGGCACTATCCTTGTTACAGCTTTATGAAGCCTGTCTGAGGGATAACACTTTCCCATAGTTTTAAACTTCTCAGTGCCCTAGAGTCGTATCAATGAAGGGCTACATCATTTGTGGATGGAAACTTGACTTTTGAAGCATTCGTGGCTCCAGGCTCCCTCTCAACCTCATCTGTATCTCCTTTGATAGGAACTTATTATTTCCTAGGAAACTCCCATGGGGAAAGTCCTGTCCTTACAAGAGGGGTCTGCAGTAGCTTCCAAGTACTCCTTTGAGCCCCTCCTGCCCACACCTGCTTGCTCTGGGAGTCATTCACCTGGCCACAACTTCTGGCCCACTATGGAGGAGGAAGGCCAACTACCACCACAATATAAGAGAACTTTCTGTACAAAATAAGGCATTAGAATCTGAAAGGGCAGCTCTAACCGACTTTTCTAAAGCCAGAGGACCTTGTTACACAAGAAGATATAGTGGGCCTCCTGTTTCGTGCCACCCAAAGGTCTCATTTGACCTTTTGTCCAATAGTCACCAACACATCATCTCATCCTCTGAAGTGCTCATGTTGAAATCGGGGCCAGAAACCCAGCTCAGTTCCTTCTTGAGTTTGTACATTTCATGATTGTACTTACCACCAGGGCAAATTACCACCCATATTTACCACTTAAACCACCCCCTCTGCAATCCCTTCCAAAAATGTGGCCTCTAGGAATCTTTCTGTACAGTACACAGCACTTAATGAGGTCAGCATAGGGTCACACCCGATCCAGAACTGAAAGTCCAAAGTTTGCTTTTACTTCTAGTTATGCTGGTGCTAGTGGTTAAGAACCCACCTGCCAATGCAGGAGACGTAAGAGATTAGGGTTCGATCCCCGGGTCGGGAAGATCCCCTGGAGGAGGAAATGGCAACCCACTCCAGTATTCATGCCTGGAGAATTTTATGGACAGAGGAGCCTGGTGGGCTATAGTCCGTGGTGTCACAAAGAGTCGGACACAACTGAAGTGACAGCACACACACACATTCAGAAACAGCTAAATTTTGTGTCTTTCTCTCTAATAATAATTCCAGTATTTTTCATCTTTTTCCTTTTGGTTGCACCATGTGACTTGTGGGATCTTTCTTAGTTCCCCAACCAGGGATTGAACCTGGACCCTTAGCAGTGAGAGGGCAGAGTCCTAACTTAAGGACCACTAAGGAATTATGAATTTCAGTATTTTTGAAATATATCATGACTACTTCTGCTCCAGATAGAGTCCTGGAACAGAAAAAGGTTATTAGATAAAAATTAAGGACTTTAATATATCAAAATTGGTTAACTGTGAAATGGTACATATGATTATTAATAATAAGGGAAACCAATCAGTATATATGGAAACTTTCTCTATTTTATATGCAGTTTTCCTGTAAATCTAAAACTTTTCTAAAATTTAAATAAAAATTGCATTTTAAAAAATGCACAGAAGCAAAAAGACAATATAAAACACCTAGGAATAAGTCTGATTAAGGAGGTAAAAGACCTGTTCTTGCAAAACTATGATGCTGCTGAAAGAAAAGGAGGATGAAACAAACAGATGGAATGATATACCATGTTCATGGATTGGAAGAATATTGTTAAAATGACCATACTTACCCAAGGGAATTTACAGATTCAATGCAATCCCTATCAAAATATCAGTGACATTTTCCACAGAACTAGAACAATTTGCATGGAAACACAAAACATCCCAAATAGCCAAAATAATCCTAGGAAAGAACTAAACTGGAGGTATTACTGCCTAATTTCAAACTATACTGCACAGCTACAGTTATCAGACAGGATAGTACTGACACAAAACCAGAGTCGTAGGACAATGGACAGAACAGAAAGCCTGGAAATTGTCCACACATATGGACAATTAATCTACAACAGAGGAGGCAAGAATACAAATGGGGAAAAGACAGCCTCTTCAATAGTGTTGGGAAAGCTGGATAGCTACATGTAAAAGAACTTGCACTGTTATGGGGAACATAAATTGGGGCAGTCACTAGAGAAAACAGTATGGAGTTTCCTCAAAAAATTAAAAATAGAACTACCATATGATCTATCAATTGCACCCCTATGCTCATCGCAGTATTATGTATAATAGCCAAAATAGGGAAGCAACCCAAGAGCCCACCAATAGGTGGGTAATGATGATGTGGTAAAGACACAATGGGATATTACTCAGAATGAAATCTTGCCATTTGCAACAACATGGATGGATGAAATGGCAACCCACTCCAGTACTCTTGTCTGGAAAATTCCGTGGATGGAGGAGCCTGGTAGGCTACAGTCCATGGGATCACAAAGAGTTGGACACGACTGAGCAACTTCATACTAAGTGAAGTAAGTCAGCAGACAAATATTGTAGGGTTTCACTTATATTTGGAATCTAAAAACGAAAGAACATAATAATAGAAACAGAGTCACAGAGAATAATCAGGTGGTTGCCAGGAGGGAGAAGTTAAGAGGTACAAACTTCCAGCTGCAAAATAAGTGAGTCATGGGTATGAAATGTACAGTGTGAGGAATATAGTTAATAAATGTGTAATATCTTTTATGGTGATAAATCATAACTAGACATTGTGGCGATCACTTTGAAATGTATAAAAATATTACGTCAATGTTGATCAACAGGAATTAACATAGTGTTGTAGGACAATTATATTTCAAAAACAAACTCATAGGAAAAACACCAGACTTTTGGTTACCAGATGTAAGCAGTGGGAGCAAGAACTGGTTGAAGGCAGTCAAAACATCTTTGGACTTCCCTGGTGGTCCACTGGTTAAGACTACACTTCCACTGCATGGGGCACATGTCAACCCCTGGTCTGGGAAGTTCTACATGCCAACCAGTTCGCCTCTGCCCCTCAAAAATATATAAACTTCCACTTATAAAGAAGAACGAGGGGTATATTGGAGAAGGAAATGGCAACCCACTCCAGTGTTCTTGCCTGGAGAATCTCAGGGATGGGGGAGCCTAGTGGGCTGCCGTCTATGGGGTCACACAGTCGGACACGACCGAAGCGACTTAGCAGCAGCAGCAGCAGGGGTATATTATACAACATGATAAATATAGTTAACACTGTTTATGTATGCACTTAGTCGTGTCTGACTCTTTGTAACCCCACAGACTGTGGCTCACCAGGCTCCTCTGTCCATGGGATTTCCCAGGCAAGAATACTGTAGCGGGTTGCCATTTTCTTCTACAGGGGATCTTTCTGACCCAGGAATCAAAAATCAGTTTACTTCGTCTCCTGCACTAGCAGGTGAATTCTTTACCACTGCACCACCTGGGAGGCCATAATTAACACTGCTGTATGTTACATATGAAAGCCGTTAGTAGAGTAAATCCCAAGTGTTCTCATTAGAAAAATATTTTTAATTAAAAAAATTTATGTTTACTAAGCTTATTGTGAGGTCATTATGCTGTACACCTTAAAATTATACAGAGGTGTATGTCAATTATACCTCAATGAAACTGGAAGAAAATCCCCTTAAACTCATTACCCAAGAAACCACACTAGTTCATTATGTAGCTTTCTAGTCTTTTTTTTTTTAACTTTTTACTATTCATTTTTGATGTTGACACGTCCTCCATTCTCCGGTTGGTTCAAGTTTAGGATGCATTCAACCCTGGTAGGCAGACCAAACCAACAGCAGCATCGTCTCAGCCTGTTTCCCAACCTAACCAAGAGGAAGGTTGGCAAGCTCTCCTGGGCTCGGAAAGAAAAATGACATTCTCAGAGTACTTTCTTCACGCCAGACCCTGGGTTTACATCACTATTCTGGAGGCACCTAACCTCCGTGCTTCCGCTGCAGGACACCAGGCTCTCCTGGCTATCATATGATTTACCATCAGCCAGGGAAAGAGAAGGAAATGGCAACCCACTCCAGTATTCTTGCCTGGAGAATCACAGGGATGGCGGAGCTTGGTGGGCTACAGTCCACGGGTTGCAGAGTCGGACACAACTGAGCGACTTCACTTCCACTTCAGGGAAAGAGGGTGGTGACTGCCCAGGTGTCTGACTGCAGCTGGCCTCATAGCCTGCCCAGACCCTAATTTCTGGTGGTTCAGATCCTGGGGAATTCTTGCATCACTGGTTAACTGAATTCAATCTAATCTTCAGGATGCCATGTTCTCTCCTCAGCCAACCTGCCACCCACCCAAATGTCTTTAATAAAAGTTAAAATAAGAAATTGCACTTAAGAATATATCACAAGTATATAAAAATAAAACGAAAAGAATGAAAAAAAGGGAATCTGCCCACTCCAACAGCCCAGAAAGGAAAACCAGCTAAACCACAGATCACTAGCGATCAGAATTGTCCGAACAAGACTGGCATTCTATTTCCTTATTTGCTATGAGGAAATTTATTAACTAAAACCCATGGTGTCCAATATCCCGCCCTCCCCAGGGTGTGGTATGTACTAGAAGCTCTCAGATTACAGATGCTCTGATAGTACCTGCTTCCTCTCTGGCAGCTCGTATTGGAGAAGGAAGTAGATGGTGTGTCTGAACAGCACTCTGTGATTAATCACTTGGGTCACAGACCTAGTAGTTTCAAACATCGCTCCCAGACTCTCATAAGGGAGGACTAAGAGAAATCAAATTGTTTCTGGAAGAACTGAAATGCCACATGGCTCCAGGTGGTCCATGCCTGCCAGTCACCCTAAACTGTACTTTAGATTTGACTTTAAGGATCACGTCTTGCTCTTCTTCCCAATAGGTTGAGCTCCTCACCTTGGGCTGCCTTTGATTTGATACACTTGGGGAGGATTCAGATGCTCCACCCTCACAACACCCCCACTCCTGATTACTAGGTGATTTGAGGGGGATGAGCGGGGAGAAGCACTAACTCAGAGCAGTTCCGAAGTCTGGGCCCAAACCTGGTTTAGACTCTCAACAACAGGTATGGACGGGTCTCAGCTGGGTCTCTCTTCCTCATGACAATATTTGAAGCAACGGCAAGTTTTCTCTTACAAGGTCTGAGCCTTAACACTGCTTCACCACTCATATGTTCCTTGGAGGCTGGATCTCATGTTTATCTCTGTCCCTCAGATCGGGTGTCTGAGACTGAACACAATGCCATGAGCCTGGAGCACGGAGACTAATGGCTCCGCCCGGCACCACTACTGTCAACATACCCTAGAACTCTGATCTCACTGGCAACCACTTCTGGTTCATACTGAGTTGAAGGTTAACTTACTTACATTTACCTTAATTTTTTCCTTCTTCATTTTGGCCACAGCATATTAATCTTTTCTTTGGATGACATCTTAATTATCTTACCAAATAAATGCCTTGGTTAATTGCCCTAGTTTTGTGTCATCTTTAAACCTGAGAAATAAGCTTTCTTCCTTTTCATCTCTGCTGGAAAAATATGCAGAATGAGGCAGGGCCCAGGACAGAAGCCTATGGCACAACAATAGTGCTTTCCTTCCTGGGGCGTGATCATCCACTCTCTCTCACCTCTGATGGCAGCTGGTTCAGTCAGCTGTCAGGATCAGAGACCGTCAAATGCCTCGATGAGATCAATACATCCAGTTAGCATCTCCTTGACAGACAGCCCTATCCAAAGAGCAAATGAAGCTGGGCACAACTTCAGCTGAGTCAGCCTGAAGATCACATCAGTTTCTTTGACAATTTATCGCAGGTCTAAATTTCATAACTTATTCTCAGCAAATACAACTGAAATGTAGGTAGGTGGCCATAAAGAACCACTGAATCCATATTATTTTGCAAGGCCCAGATAAAACTCACTTTCAGAAGAGAGGACCAAGAATTTGTTCACCATCTTGCAATCAAGTGAACATATAAAAAGGATTAGACTAGCTGGAAAATGTGCCTTGAAAGAGTAGAGTGCAAACTATGAGCTACATTTATTATGCAAACTGGTGTTGCTGTGAAAAACAGAGTCCAACTATACTGCAGTTTATTTCTGCATTGCAAATGTGAGAAATGTGAAAGCACCATGGAAAGAAAAAAAGTGCTGTATTAATCTATGGTAACAGTTCCTGAAATGAAATAGGGCACTAGAATAGTTTTTATGACTCAGCAATAAAAGTTAACAGAGCCAACAATGGTTTTTGTTTAATAATTCTCTTCTGACTCTACAGACATAATTCTGCCTTCACCTTCATCACACTTTCATATGGTTTTAACAGGGGACACACCTCCTCTTCTAAGAATCTCTGTACCTGTCAAAGAGGAAAGCAAATGCAAGACAGAAGAAAACGTTAAAATTTGAGAAATCTGAGAATCCTTTTTTCAATGTCACTTCATAACACAGAGACTTACTTGAACAAACTTTTATGCCACTACTGAGCTTCTATTTTTCTCAACTCCCTGCAGAAGTCTCTCCCCAAACACAGGCAGTTCGCCCCACCAGGCTGCTGCTCACCCCGTGGCCCCACCCAAACCAGCCAGCTGTACCCTTTCAGTTGGTCTCACCATTCTCCACCCACTACCAAAGCCACAGTCATCATGCTCCTTCCTTCCTCCCCCTTCAACCAGCTTCCAAGCGACTAACTTACCTTAACAGCCCTCGGACCTGTGCCCTGTGTACATCTACCCACCCCAGCCTCGGCTCAAAGCCCTCGTCACCAGCTGCTCACCCACTGCAGCAGCCTCCTTATTGGTCTTCTCACCTCCAGTTTAAGTCCTTCAAATCCAGCACATCAGAGTGTCTCAAATATAAATGATAGGTTCCCATCTGTCTTCTGCATTAATCCTAGCTACTTTGGGGGCACCTGACAATCTGGCAACTCTCTCCCATGTTGGACATCCATGCATCTGTCGTCTCTTCACATCCTGGTGTTCCCTACAAGTAACTCCTACTTGTCCTTAAGATTCAGCTTAGATATTATGTCTTCTGAGAAGTCTTTTCCAACTTCTACTACCCTAGGGTTGTCTCTTTTGTGATCCTAAAAAAGGTGTGCTTCCCTCAATTCTTGCATGTACTTGGTATCACACTGACCTATTTATAAGCCTTTACCGTTAAATTTTGAGTTCCCTGAAGATAAGGATTATCTATTCATCTTTAAAGCACCAGAATTAAACACAGCACCCAAACACAATCTGAGCACCTAGTCTGCACTCAATAAATATTTTTGAATTAGCCCTTGTAATCTGCAAAAGGCCATGAGGAAAAGTGACAAATGTTTACTGAATACTTACTATGCACCAAGCTAGGCCTTTCAGCCTATCCCATCGGCTAGTAAAAGCAGGAAGTCAAGACTGAACCCGGAGCTGCTACTGTGCTGTGCTTAGTTGCTCAGTCGTATCCAACTCTTTGTGACTCCATGGACTGTAGCCCAGCAGGCTCCTCTGTCCATGGGGATTTTCCAGGCAAGGATACTGGAGTGGGTTTGTATGCCCTCCTCCAGGGGATCTTCCCAACCCAGGGACTGAACCCAGGTCTCCCGCATTGCAAGTGGATTTTTTACTGTCTGAGCCACCAGGAAAGCCCAAGAATACTGGAGTGGGTAGCCTCTCCCTTCTCCAGGGGAACTTCCTGACCCAGGAATCCAACCGGGGTCTCCTGCATTGCAGGTGAATTCTTTACCAACTGAGTTACCCAGGAAGCCTGAACCCAGAGCTACCTGATAGTAAAACCCAATCTTTGTCCATTACACCACAAGCTCCAGACCAAAGCAGAATTCAGAGAAATCCTCAGGGAGAAATGAACTTAAGACATTCTCAAAATAACCAAATTTTTAAGTTTTAGATTGCCCTGTGGCTCAGCTGGTAAAGAATCGCCTGCAATGTGGGAGACCTGGGTTCAATCCCTGGGTTGGGAAGATCCCCTGGAGAAGGGAAAGGCTACCCCCTCCAGTATTTTGGCCTGGAGAACTCCATGGACTGTTTCATCCATGGGGTTGCAAAGAATTGGACATAAATGAGCGACTTTCACTGTAAGTTTTAGGCAGCAACCTGCCCTGAATTCTAACTAGCCCCATTCTCATCATACCTCCTATGAAGCAGAAACACAGATTGTACTCCAGGCTCTGCAGCCCAGCGGTGTAAACAGAGCGTGTTTGGGGAGGACTGCAGCCCCATGGAAACGTTCTGATGCTTACCTGCTGGGATGCACGGCCGGTGAAAGAAGAAGGATCCAGCAAATGGTCCAACTGGGAGTGGATTGGACTGAAGTAGGCATCAGCCTGGATGCGTTCGATGAGGTCATTGTCACCCCCATCCTGCTTGACCACGGCAGCTGCCTGCTGCGAGAGCACTCTGATTTTCTCATGGCAATCCTGGGAAGACAGGAGGCACTGGGGTCTCACTAATAGCAGGCATTTGAACGTCGACGCTGTTTATGGCTGGTGCTACAAAGGCCTCTTCTAAAGCTTCATGAACCATCTGCTCTCATGTCCTGCCCAGTTCCTGGCATTTCCCATGGAAACTAAGACCTAATTTCTTCACTGAAAGCAGACTTCTTCTACAAGCGATTGAGCAAGTCACTTTTTAATTAACTGATTTCACCACCATCACCCTCCAAAGATAAGCCTGTTCTATGACAGTCTATTGTCACTGTTCTGCACCAAACCATGACTGAACGGAAGGACAGAAACACCTTCGTCCACCTTCTTCAGGGAGGAGAGCAGGACCAAAGGAGCAGTACTTTCAACTTATGCAGGAGCACAAGGGGCTACACACCTGGCGGTTACCCCCGGCTTTCACCATGGCCATAATGATGTTCTCTGTGGCCATGAAAGGCAGCTCCTGCCGAACGCGCCGCTCAATTACCTGGAAGAGTGAAGCGCCAAGGATGCCTCAGGTTACAAAGTCATACGCACAGTAAGACGTAAACTACGATCAAAATCACGCACAGTGGGGACGTGTTCTCCCATGTCCACGAAGAAAGAGGGTAGAAGAATTTGTCTTATTCTATACTGTATTTTTTAAGTCTTCTCATACTCCAGAGTATTATTTTGACTTTAAAAAGGGATACTGACTTCATCAGAAAAAATCCTCAAACCTCAAGTTTGCTCCAGTTCGGGGCCTGACTTCAGGAGCTGAGTACAGAATGGAAACAAACCCATCAGCCTCAGGTACCTACAAACGGGCCAGTGGAACAGTCTACCCCGTCAGCCACAGCAGAGCTGATGACTCAGGCTGGCAGACAGTTTTCAGCCAATTCAAAGTACTGCTTCTTCCCTGGTCTATAAACCGGTCTGCGAATTCCACAGACTTGTTCCCAAGAGCTCGTGTCACGACATGGAGGGTAAGCTCTGGCTGGGAAGCGCTTCTCCAACACGATCACTCCAGAGCACAAGATCCCACTCCCTGCACACTCCAACCCCTCCTGAATACTGTGTTTTTCATCGAGGCCTCTTACTTTGGGGTATACCACCAATCCTTCAGAAATGTTCTGCAACGTATTCAGTACAGTATCTGCAGTGAGAAACGCCTCCGCCAAACAGATACGTCTAGAAAAACAAACAGCCAATTCAGTTATTGCTTAAAACAAATAACAATTTCCGTGAAATGCAGGGTGTGTGTCAAGGAGCTGCCCTACTGACGTCTCATGCCAGATGTGCCTCTTGGACAATTCCCTTCAACAGCCTCAATATCCTGATGACCCCTGAATCTACCACCTCTTGCCCAGACCACCTGCCTAGGTGCCAGGCCATACACCTATTTGGAGAGTTCCACCCAGCTCATCTGTAGGCTCCGCAAGCCCAGGACTGAATGCAGACGCTTCTCCACTGCCTCCTGCTCTGCTCCTCACCCTACTCTTCCTCTCCTGTAGCTCCTGCCTCAGGAAAGGGCTCTAGCACCCCATCACCATCCAAACCCCCACTCCAGCCAACTGCCCAGGCCAGTCCCCGTGACATCAATTTAGATCCACATCCTCTCCAGTCACACTGGCGCCATGCCAGTGTGGGCGTGGGTTTTTAAAGCAGCCTCCTAACTTGTTCTGACCAGCATCCCGTCTTATAACTGATTCTCCAAACTGTTGCAGGGTGTTTTAGTGGGCACAGCTGACTAGGTCACAGTTTGCTAAAATACAGCTGATGGCTGACTTCCGAATGAGTTCACATGTTTTATTTCCATAAATCCTGGATGATGAACACAATCCAGAGAGTTGGCTTTAACTACTGATCATTTCCTCTCAAGAAATTCCAGCAGAATACAAGCAAATGAGAGTGAATCTGCTTTCAAATAAGTATATACATAAAGTAGAAAGTCACGTGCATGCTGGTACCTTATTAGTAACTACTAATTACTCCTGACCTATCTTGGACCTAATCAAGAGGTCACTGTGCCAAGATACCACAGCTGACACCACCTGCCATCAGAACAACATCTACCCTCGTTTTCAGGGCCCAGAAGGCCCTTCATAAACTGGCTACTTTCCACGAGCATTCCCACCTCATTTCCTGCCACGGACTTCATTCTCCAGGGCTACCTGACTACCAGTAACTAACTCTCCAAACCGTTCTTTCTCCTGCCTTTGTGCTTTATACGTGCTTCCAACTTTGTCTCACATGATAAATGCCTAGATTTCTTCAGTCTACAGCATTGCCTCCTTGTGAAGCTTCCCTCAACTCCTCCCAACCCCCGCCTTTGCCCCCACAAGGATACCCTGTACATATTCTAACACACATCACACTGTACCGTGTTCTGCCTCCCTGTTAAGACTCCAGGCTCCTATAGGCAAGGAGGGAATACAGGGATGCTCTATAGTCCTGCCGCTCCCAGGCCCTCTGTGCCCTCCGACAACTTGCTGGGTGTGCTGCCCCTTTCACTGACCGGTTGGCACTGTCATCAAGTGTGCGTTCAAACCACTGCACGGACGCCGTCTGCAGGGGGTCCAAGACGAGGGTCATCAGGTGCCGGGCCAGGCTGCAGCACCGCTCTGAGCGCATAGGGTTCCGCTTGTATGGCATTGCACTTGAGCCTTTCCGTGTAAAGGACAAGAAGCAAAGGCAGGAGGACCTCAGGGGACAGTGCGGGGCGGAGCAGGCTGCTGGCTGAACTGCTCACATGCGCCCACAAACCCGCCGCATCTTGCGGTGTTCCCAGGTCTCCACATGACACTCACCTATCTGCTGTTTTTCAAAGGGCTCCTCCATCTCCTTGAGGTTTGCCAGGAGTCGTATGTCCGTACAAATCTGAGGGAAGCGGGGGCACAGGTGTCACCCACATTCTCAGTACTCGGGGGGCCCAGGCAGGGGCTAGACTGATGGAGGAGGTGAGCTCTTCGGGTGCTGCCACCAAGCTGACCGTCAGCACGGGAATGTTCTGGTGAAACACCGCTTAAGGTATCACGGGCAGACCATGGCAAGATGAACTTAAGGAGGATGCTGGAACCAATCCTTCTTTTTCACACACCTTCACTTAAGAGGCTCCCCTGACAGACCCAAATTACTAACAGCGCTATCTGACATCTCTTGAGAGCACGATGAAGTTGGAGCCTGAGGCTGGGGGGTCAGTCTGTGGTGCCGACTACCCACCGCTGCCTCCACTTACCTTGTGCACCGATGCCCCCAAGCTAGCCAGCACAGAGAGCACCTCAATATCTACTTTTCGTGTATAGGTCTGCCCTGTGATGATAAAAGCCCTAGAAATGAATAGAAAAGAGCTTTAAGTGAAAACATTTCAAAATATAACTGTCAGACAAGTGAGCCAACGCAGACCCTAAGCAAAGGCTTGGTCTCACTGAGCTGTTAAGCTGCACTCAGTCCAGGACTGCACTGATTAGTGGCCCCAGGAAGAAACTGCACCACCCCACCCCACTGTTTACTAAACCCAGGCGGCCACCCTGACCCAAGGAGGAAACAGTCCAGCAAGCCTCTGTTCTGCTGCAGCCCAGTGAAGTGCCTGAAACCAGGAGCCAACGTGGGGGGTGGGGGCTGGGGGACGACTTCCCTGGTGGCCCACGGGCTAAGACTGTGCTCCCAATCCAAGGGGCCAGGTTCAACCCCTGGTCAGGGAACCAGATCCCACATACCACAGTTAAGAGTTCACACGACTCAAGTAAGACCCATTGCAGCCAAATAAATAAAGATATATTTTACATAAAAAGAACAACAAAAACAAGGAACCACAGGGGAGCCTGGGGGCCCCTGAAGCAAAAAGACAGACTGAGACCAACCTGTCAGAGGCCTTCAGTAAAAACAAAACCAAAACAACACAGGTAAGGCTATTCTCCTGAACTCACAACTAAACAGCTTTTTTTCTGAAAAATTATAAGAAATATAATAGAACCCAGGAAACAAAACCACACCAGAGATAGAAGGAAGTGGGTGGAAAGACACAGAAACAAAAAGGAAAAAAACCAAACGAACGGCCAAATCTGGAGGGATATTGTCTTTTATTACCTAACAGGGAGGCAGATACCTTCCCCTCTCACCTACCTCTTGAATCCTGCCTTTTCTGTCACCATCTTGTCAAGCTGTTCTACCTTGGGAAGAAAAGACATCCCCATAGAAATCCAGGCATGTCTAGTATGAAAACTTCTTGACACGTCATCCTGCTCAGGTTTATGCCTTCAGTACCTTTCCAGTTGAGACTGTACCCACCCCAAGATCCATCGCTCCCACCATCCTGGGGGTCAGCTTTGTTTCTGAAGCCCCCACAGTTGGGTCTGTCTCACCCAGGTCACTGTCTAAGCACACCTTTTGGTCATCTCCCTCGAAGAGCTGCAGGAAGCTGGCCTGGGTGCCAGTGGTACCCTTCACGCCTCGGAAGCGCAGCTCATCCCGGACACGCTTCAGGTTCTGGAGATCCATGCACAGATCTTGAATCCAGAGACAGCAACGTTTCCCAACTGTGGTCAGCTGAGCAGGCCTGAACACAGCCCAAAGAGAACACACAGAAGTCTCAAACCAATGACTTGTTTCATAAAACCTTCGCTGCTTCTTCTAATAATCACTGTTACCCCTGGGATGGGAAAGAATTAAAGTGAAGACATACAAGAGCTAAAAAGCTTAAGCAAATACTAGTTAAGCAGACTCAATGTCACTTATAAATATTCAAAGGTTATAAAACTAAAGGGCCACTAGCATAGCTCTTGCTTCATCATCAAGAGGCACTATAAGGGCAGAAACAATGTCCGCTTTGTTTGTCCCTAGATCCTGGCAAGAAATACATAACAAACACTTGCCAAGCATCTAATGTGTTGCTGGTATTGGAAATAAAACAAAGAACAGAACAGACCAAGTCCCTGTCCAGTGGAGCTCATACGGTAGTGTAAAAAAGTAAACAAACAAGATAGCTGCTCATTTTAAAAAGGCTATCAAAATGTAAAACGAGGACAGTGGAGACTGTGACTCCAGACCGGCAGGAAAGAAAGGATTTTGGAAAGAGTCAAGACTCGATGAAGACCGAGCTGAGCCGCAGAGAACAACCTGGAAACATGCACAATCAGATAACTCTAACTGAACAGCTAATGGCTTTGTCTTCAGTCTAAATCAAAGCCAGCCAACAGCAGGTCTGTTTATAACATAAAACGTGATTATGAATAAACTATAATAAAGCCAGAGTTCTAATAGATTACCTAGCCTTCTCTATAAGGTGAATGATACTGACAGCTGGCAACAGGAAGGTACCCCACTAAGAATGTCCAAAGCAGACACATAATCCCAAATTAATCTTTACATAGTTTTCCTTAAATAGAGTATTGGTATAATAAAGAAAAGAAATTTGCATGGACCTATTCACAGCAGCCTTACACATAACAGCAACAGAGTGGAAACAATCCAAATGTCCAGCACCTGGTGAACAGATAAAAGGTAGCATATCCATATAATGGTATGTTATTTGGCTGTAAAAGACATTAAGTAATGACACACGTCATTCTGCTACAACATGGATGAACACTGAAAATGCTATGTTAAGTGAAATGAAGCCAGTCACAAGGAGATGAGTACTACATGATTCTACTTGATTGAAGTGTTCAAGAGACAAATCCACAAACAGAAAACAGATATGTGGTTGCCAGGAGGGAGGGAATGGGGAGATGGGAGGGACTGCTAAAGGGTACAGGTCTTTTGAGGGCGGGGGGTGATGGAAATATTCTGAAATTACACACTGGTAATGACTGCATAGACTCTCTAAATATACAAAAAATGGGTGAATTTTATGGTATATCAGTTGTATCTCAATAAAGCCGTTTCTTTTTAATTGTAGGTACTGATCCATTCTGAGTCGAGACCTATGCATCAATACCATTTTCTGAATTCCTAACACCTGCTAACTGTGGCAGCAGACACCTCTCATTCCACCATCCCCAAAGGAATACTGGAATGGCTGTATTCCCTGAACATTCTCTAGCAGATGCCGAAGAAGGGTCACAACACAGGTGATGCCAGGTGTGGAGAGAGAAAGCACAGAGGGCAACCTTTGTCATGGCTCAGCCACACACACGGAGCAACAGCCCCCTCACATGAACAAATCCTTCTGGTTTCTGCAACCAATAATGTAGGCCCTAATTTTAAGGAAGGTTAAATTAAACTCAATAGGCTTTCCTAAGTTACAGGAGATGGCATCCTTGTTGCCATAGCAATACCTACCCCATCAAAACAAAAGGCAGATGACAATACACCACGACTCAAATATCATCACTTGAAACCTGCCACTAGCAATCCAAAAATGACATCATTGGCTTTAAAAAAGGGTTTTACTTGGTAATCATAAAAATGCTTGCACGTTAAAAAAAAAAAAAGCCAGAGTAATCAGTATTTACATCTTGGTGCACCTTCCAATCTTTGTACAGTTTATATGCTGTCTTTTCCCCACATTGACCTATGTGCATTCCCATGTCTTATTAATCTAACAAGCATCATTTTTCTGGCTGTGTATTATTTTAACCTATGTATATACTACAGTCTTATTTAATTATTCTCTTATTCTTGGACATTTATAGATTGTTTCCAAGGCTACCATCATAAATAATATTATAACAATGATCTTTGTACATACAGCTTTTTCCATAATTTGGATTACTCACATTAAATACTCAAGAATGGAATCACTGAATCAAGAACACTTTCTTGAGAGGCAGAGTGGAAACAGATCTAAGAAGGGAGCAATTAAGAGTGCCCCCTTCCTGGGGCACAAGGCTGGGAGAGCCCCTCTCCTTCCCACTCACACCACAGGAAGGTACCCACCTAACTCTGGTCCTTCATAGTTACCCCAACTAGCTGTCTGTTATCCTGACCTGGAGAACCACCTGGGTTGATTCTACCAACCAGCACTGATTCCTGGAGTGGGAAAGGAAGGATCAGGCCCTGTGACCTAAATAGGATCTGCTTTCCAACCTCATCCCTATCACTAAAAGATCTCCCTGTAGGCAAAGGGGACACCAGAAGTGTTAGAGTATTAACAGCAACAACAAAAAGAGAACACTTTCTGAATATGTATCTGTATACATAGTTTTCAGTGAAACGAACCATTAGATTTACTCTCTCAGCAGTACAGCTTTTAAAGTAGGTATAAGGTTCATTCCTCATAGGATCCCAAGTGCTTATATTTTGAGTTTTCTTAACCTCAAGGTTACCATGGAGAAGGGAGAACTGAAGGAATAAATGGAAGCTGGATGCCCATAAATAAGCCCAATTCCCAAGAGATAACCCTCTCACTTACTGGAAATGTGTGAAACCTAAGGTGGGGAGATTGGCTCGTTCCTTGGCAAAGTCGGCAAGCCGAGAGATCACCCTGGCAAGCTGCAAGGAAGACGGTGTGGGAGAAAGAGAGTGAATTCAGGCTGAGCACTGCATAAACAGGAACTAAACTTGGAGACAAATTCATCTACAATTACATTTCCAGCTCACAGAAGGCAGAGGCCACATTTTTTCATCTTTGTATCTTAAAGTACCAAACAACGTTCAAAAACTGAGCTGACTACCTAAAATGCCATAAATTATTTCTGCATAGTTTTAACACCATTGGCATGCTCATGAAGAAAAACAGACAAAATCATAATCTGACCCACACATTCCAGCAACATGCTGCTGGTTACACTTTCCTCACTTAAAAGGCTATGCTTTAAAAGCACTAACTTATACAGTGCTTTAACTCAAGAAGAGACAATTAGTTCTAGAGATCAGATCTAGGATCATTCATGTGAGTACACAGTAACTTATTTAGATCTATACTGTGCTGATTTATTCAAGGTGGTACCCATCTGCTGTCACAGGGAATCTTAGGACTGGTAGGAAATTTGTCAACTTCTTACCTTTGGCAAAAGCAGGTCAAATGCATTTCTGAGAATAATCAGGTCCTGCAAGGGAAAATGCAGTGGTCTTACGTTAATCAGCTTTGCCCAAACGTTATGACCTAACACTTTACGGCTGTCACATCTGGGTTTCTTAGCTAGTTGCCTCTCTTACTTTCAGTAATACACTGTGCAAGTCAGAAGCTGCTAACAGAACTCTTCTGATTACTGCCTTAAAAGCCCACCAACTGAGAGAGCACTACTGCTAGCATCTATAAGCACAAAGCCTTTATACTTATAAAGCCCTATTTATGGGATATCTAACTTAACTGGAAAATGCTAAGGGGCAGCCCTGTCCTGAATATGACAAAGATGTCCAGGTCAACAGGGTTTCTATCTTCCCGGACAATAGCATTTGAGTTTCTGAGAAGATTCCACAGGGCACATTCCATTAGTCTCTGCTCCCTTTTCTTTCCATGTCTGTCACTGCTAACAACAAAAAAGGCATGAACTAAAGGATCTAGGTTTAGGAAATTTAACACTGTTCTTGGGGGAGTGAGATGATGTAAGTGTTGCAAGCAACTCCAACACATGCTTGAGACGGTAACTGTTGAGCCCGACTACATGCTGGATACTTTTAAAAAGGATACGCCAAGTTAGAGGACTGCTCTTCTCCCGTTATCTGACTAATTATACACAGATGCCTTTAATTATGTACCACTTTAGACAAAAGAAAGTTATGTGGGGGCAACTTAAAAACTACTGGCTTCTTTCTGAACTGGAAGTGTATCTGGATTCTAACTTCTAGTCCCCCAGGTACACTGTGACTAGGGCAGAGGTTTGGAGTCATTGTACCCAGGTCTGTATCCTTTCCAGGTTGGGCAAGTTCTTCAACCTCTTTAAGTTTCCTCATCTGTGGAGGTGGGGATTATAAAGCCAGAGCCAAAGACTTTATATTCTGAATCCATTTACATGAAATTTCAAGAAAAGACACAACTATAGACACAAAAAGCAGGTCTCAGCAGTTGTTTGGGACTGGAAGCAGGAGTGGGGACTGATGGCAAACAAGCAAGACAGACCATCTTGGGATGAGGGGTGTGTTCTAAAACTAGTGTGTGGTGAGGCTGAATGTTGCATAAATTTATTAAAGCTCACTGAACTATCTGTCTAAAATGGGTGAATTTCTGGTGTTAAATTATACCTTAATAAAGTTATTTAAAAATGGAGACAACAGCATCTATTATGCCTGTTGTGATGAAAAAATGAATACATATGAAGTGCTCACCTAGTAAACTCTTAGGAAAATGCCTGCTTGTTACTTTTTCATGTTTGACTATGAGACCCTTTTGCTAATTAAAGGATTTAAGAATTATAATGCAATTACCTTTTCTTTTCAGGAGTGACAGCGAAGAGTTATAAAGGACTTTGGAAAGAAAATCCCTTTGGAAAAGTACTTTGGCCACTAAAATGCTAAGCTCTCAAGCTATGTCCAGCATCCTGATGTATATAGGCAGTATCTGTACATCATTTTATGGAGGTCATTAAGGGCTTATAGTTTAGACTGGAACGATACCAAAAGCAGAAACTTCCTGAGTACTGAGATCCTAAGACCTATGGAGTCACTTCCTAAAATGGACAAAATCAATTAAAATGTATAAATGCATTATAAAGCCGGAGTCCTAGTGGACACAGAACAGTGTGGGCTCCTACTGTATTGTCTCCCACATAGCAGGAGGTGGCGCCAAGATGGATGATGCCAGCGGCTTTGGGGCAGCAGTGGGCAAACGTGTGCACGTGGGCCATCACATCATGTCGTAACTGCTTCTCCTCTTCAGCTGCCATCTTGAAGTCGATGTTGTCCAGGTTAGATTTCATCTCCTGGATTTGTTCCTCTGTGATTGGCAAACCCAGTGTCTGCAGAACAGGCAAAATAAAATGAAATAACTTCTTATGTCACATTATTTGATCGGAATGACAGTAAAAAGAACACTGATTCATGTTAGTTTATGCCCTACCTTCCAATTCCTAAACTAAAAGGACATGGGGAGGAAGAGACAACTATCTTTTTAAAAATTTTGGCTGCGCTGGGCCTTTGTTGTGGCATGTGGGCTCTTTCTGAGGGCACGGGCTCAGTAGTTGCAGTGCTCAAGCTTAGTTGCCCTGCTGCCTGTGGGATCTTACCTCCCTGAACCTGCACCTCCTGCACTGGGTTCTTACCCACTGGGCCACCACGGAAGTCCCCAGGAAGCTTTCTAAATGAATCATGGCAAGTTATATTCTAAGTAAACTCCAATATACACAACAACGTAGTCCTGATTTCTATTCCTTCTGCCCCAACATCTCTGCTCACTCCCTCACAGGTTCTGGTCTCTGGGCTCAAATGCCATCTCCTCAGAGAGGCTTTCCTGACATCAATATGAAACACCCTTCTTCAGTGTCACTCGCTATCCCTTTAACCTGGTTTTATTTAGAGCACTTATTGCCATCTGACATTTTTACACATCTTTTGGCCTGTCTCTCCTCTCTAGAATGTATAGACTCCCTGAAAGGAGAGCTTTGTGGTATTTATTGCTTAGGCTCTTTAGTGCTCGGCTCTTAAGTGCCCAGAGTGTGGGATCCCAGCCACAGCTTTATATCTGATCTAGGTGGATTTAGTCAGAGAAACCGAAATTAGCAACGCTGTTAGTAGCTCTGCCAACAAATTATGTGCAGCGAATTCAGTGCAACTGAAAGCAATTCCAGGAGATATTAATGAGAAAATAAACACATCAACATCTTACATTCGTCCATCACTGAATAAAATCAGGCTGACAAAAAACAGCTTGCAGCCCCACTGGCGGCTCAGAACCCTGGAGCCAAGTGCTAAATATGTACATTGGTGAATTTTACCCAAACCTCACTTCAAAGTCCCAAGGCCTGGTCCTGAGAAGGAGCTCACATCTTAAGACCTATCTAGTCAGATGTGGCTATTTACATTTAAACTAGTAAAAATTCAATTCCTCAGTCACACTACATCTGGCCAAGCTGCCTTGGATCTTTGAGCTAAGACATCATAGGGCTCCTCCCAAAACAGAACAGCAGGGGGCAGTGTGGTCAAACTGCTTCCTCCCCAAGCAACGCATCCTCTCAAAATCCAAGGTGGATTTTCTGCGCTTGCCCTAGTCTCTCATTCCTCAAGTTTTTTTTTAAACTATTAACTTATTATGTACTTCATGCTGTTCATTTTGACACCCTAGCTAATAGATAATACAGACTCAGGAGATATCAAAATTGGATGCACTTCAGGCAATGTGTAGACTGGGCAGAGGAAAGGATACATACCGACTTTACATTTCAGTTCCAGCTTGAAGTTCTTACAAGCTATGGTGACTGGCACCAGCCTCATCTACACGGAGTACCAAGTAAAACAGAAAACAGAGTAGATGCTGCTGCTGCTGCTAAGTCGCTTCAGTCGTCTCCGACTCTGTGCGACCCCGTAGGTAACATACCACAACACACTTCATGTCCTGATCTACCATTATTGTTATCCAAGCTCTGTGTTTATGAAATCTGTGCCTTCATTTTATCCTCTGTAAAACAGGAATCACATGCTTATAAAGAACTGTTTTGAGAATTAGTAAATTAATTTTTAAGGTCTTCAAACTCCTGAGCACACAGCAGGCACTGTAGAAATGTCTGCTAGCATTAAAAAAATTTTTTTTATTGGAGTACGGTTGATTTAAAAGAATGTGTTAGTTTCAGGTGAAAAGCAAAATCAATCAGTTATCATATATCCATCCACGTTTTTAGATTCTTGTCCTATATAAGCCATTACAGAGTATTGTGTCTGCTAGTGTCATGTACAACTTTATTTCTTGAGCAAGGTGATAGGAAGGGGTTAAAATTTAGGAAGAAAGTTTCCTGTTCGGGGACCCTATACTTTGGTCCTAGGTAGGTACTCAGATTGTTTCTGAGGTTACTAAATGTCATTTCGGAGAGGACTGCCATCTTGCTTGTGTGGCACTTTCCTCGGAAACTTTATAGCTCTCTGGATCACTCTCAAGCTTCCTTCAGTGCTTCTGTGAAGATCCTTCTGGGGCTATTTCTGAAACCACTCGGCAGAATACCTCTACATGAAGCTCTCAGAACCCATAACTCGCATCTAATAACCCCCTACCCTGATTCTCTCTCCCCGGAGACAAAAAAAGGCAGTCTAGTGAACAGGAAACAATGGCCCAGGAAATGTGTATTTTGCAGTGACAGGTCTCTGACTACACAGAGGCATGTGGAGGGCGAGGTGGCTGGGCGTTCAGTTAGGCTTTGCATGGTCACGGGTTCACACCCGGGTTCCTTTATTTATAGGAGAGTGCTAACTCGCTTCAGTCATTTCCGACTCTCGGCGACTCCATGGACTGTATAGCCCGCCAGGCTCCTCTCTCCATCGGATTCTCTAGGCAAGAATACTGGAGTTGTCATAATGATGAGGAGCAAATATCTCACTGGCACAGCATCGGGGCTTGGTCTTCTCTCCTATAAAGTGGGAAACCGCCCCCTAGTTTGCAAAGTCTTTCTGGGTTAACCGGGTAAAGATGTGTACAGAAGCGAGCACAACCGCATGGAAGCAGCACTCGGCGGTGCACTCCTACAGGAACCGCCAAGACTGACTCCCGGAAACGGCAACTGCACTTCTCGCCGCCCACCGTCCATCGCCAACCCTCCACCATTAAAACATGTGAGGTAACAGGTGGCTACCGCTGGGCCTCCTGCCCTGGCCTTCCTGGGGCCGTTCCTCCGGAAAGGGAACACCTGGCCGAAAATAGCGGGGCAGCCGCCTGGGGAGGCTCAGCCCGCGGCGTAAGTCCCAGCCTGGCACGTGCAGGGCGGGGCCCGCCTCCAGGTGCGTTACCTGCTCGGCCTCCGCCAGCCACAGCCAGAGCTGCCGCCAGGTCCGGAATTTGTACTTGTCGCTAAACAGGAAGCACATCTCCGGGCTGGCATAACGGGAAGCAAGCGGCGAGCGGTAGCTACCGTGCCCACAGGCCGCCTCCCGCCCGCCACAGTCGCCCCCCGCGGCCATCCCGGACTCTGGACCCCGCCGGAGCTGACAGGGTCAGCGAGGGCGGAAGCGGAAGTCTGAGGGCGGGACTTCCTCCACTTGGATCCACCCCTGGGGTTTCCGGGAGACCCGAGCCTTCAAGGCTGCTGGGTGTAGGCTCTTAGCCACTGAGGTTGAAAGCGTTTCTCTTCGTTTTACGAGAAACGTGATCAGTGCTTCACAAGTTACCTCCGCAGCTCTGCGTTTCAGTTTTCTCATCCGAAAAAAGGTACGTTAAGACCCGCCTTTAGGATTGCTCTGAGGACATCAAATTGATGTCGAAGACATTTGGAAAGCACTTTTTTGCTATTATTTTTGTCTCCTCCCCTCCCCGACTCCTACCGCCTGCCGGGCCCCCAGCACGGTTCTGAGACAAGTACAAGACGGGAAATCGGCATTGAGTTCCCCGCCCTGGGACACTTCTTTCTCACTACATCTTAGTCAAGGTCCAGGTCAGAGAATGTCACCCGATGAACCCACTCTTCCCTCTGGTTGGCCACTAATAATAAAACCGCTAATGTTTATGGTGGTCTCACCGGTGGCTCAGACGGTAAAGAATCTGCTTGCGATGCAGGAGACCTGGGTTCGATCCCTTGGTGGGGAAGATCCCCTGAAGAAGGGAATGGCTACCCCACTCCAGTATTCTTGCCTGGAGAACTCCATGGACAGAGGGAGCCTGGTGGGCTACAGTCCATGGGGTCGCAAAGAGTCCGAGGGTACTGAGGGACTAACACTTCACTTTCACTAGGTATCAGGCACTGTCTTGAGTGCTTTACACAAGTAATCTCATTAAATCCATGTGAGGGTCTTGAATTGTTCAGGTATTGTTAAATAATACAATACACTACTCTCCAGTGCCGCGTAAGTGCCTGCCATTATTCTGATCCCCATTTTCCAGGTGACAAAGTGAAGGCATGGGGAGATTGACCGTCTTGAGATAGCTCATGTGTGGATAGGAGGGCACGAGCTAGGAGTTAGGGCAAGAGCTAGGAGTTAAGTGTAGGGGACAGGCTCCAGGCTCTCAGTTCTTACCAGATTCAAATGTATTCTTCCCTTTGTGCTACAGTAGCAGCTACTATCAGAGAAGGTGATGGCACCCCACTCCAGTACTCTTGCCTGGAAAATCCCATGGATGAGGAACCTGGTGGGCTGCAGTCCATGGGGTTGTGAAGAGTCAGACACGACTGAGCGACTTCCCTTTCACTTTTCACTTTCATGAATTGGAGAAGGAAATGGCAACCCACTCCAGTGTTCTTGCCCTGGAGAATCCCAGGGACGGGGGAGCCTGGGGGTCGCACAGAGTAGGACACGACTGAAGTGACTTAGCAGCAGCAGCAGCAAATATATTGCTTTGAAATTACCTTTTTTTGAGTGTCTCACTATATGGGGACGTCCATTTTGAATTCTCAGCTTGTTGGTTGAGGTGGCCCCTTTCCCAGTAACTGTAAGACTTAAGGGATATTAAAGGTTCTGATTAAATCTCAAGATTTGTAAGATCTCATCTTTGACAATAACTTCTTGTCACCTTTCCATTTCTGTTTTTTTTTTTTAATGATTTACTAAAAAACGGATGGACCACCCGTGTAGTGTTCTCCCTTCCCACCTCAGATTTCATATAGGCCTCTCGTAACTCTCACCAGAGTTCAGTGCTATTGGCCTTTTCCATCGATGGCAAACTTGGTGTGGGTGGGGATCATGCCTGCCTTGGTCCTCGGTGTCTCTGGCGTGGATCCAGCACAGGACCTTACATAGCATAGGTGCTCAGTGAGTGTTTGCTGGGTGAATGAATGCTGTCCAGAGGCGCCTAGCCCACAAAGGGAAAACAAGGCCCACAGTTGCCAAGATACAAGTTAGATCCTGACATCGCCCTTCCTCTTCCCCCAGCCTCTCACGTTCCTTCAGTGTCTTCATGCCGTAGATCCTTCATGTCTCCATCTGGGCTTCAGAATTGTCAAGAGTGGACCGCAACACCAATCCTGGAATGCCTTGGCCATCAGAAAAGCCCATCAGCTACCTGGGCTTATCACCCACATCTTCTTCACCTACCTCCCCTCTGGAGCTTCGGAGGATTGGTTTTTTGGGGTGAGGACAGTTCTGGAAAGATGAAGACCACTCCCTGCAACTGCCCACTCTTTGCAGAGTGCGTTGGGCTGTCGCTGCTGGGCTCTGCTGAGTTTATTGCCCTCGCCTTCCACGGTGCCTCGTGCCAACCTTGGTCTCCCCGGTTGTCCAGCCTCACCAGCTCTGCTTCACTCTGCTGTTGCCTCCTCCTATAAGAGTTTCTGTTTCCAGCCTCTGTCTTCATTCAGGAAAGGATCTTGCTCTTTCAGTTATTTTATCTTGAATCTCTCCAGTTGTGCCTCTCTTTTGTGTGCGTGTGTGAAATGCACAGATCTCTTCCACTACAGAATCATCTTCACTTGCTCTTTTATGAAAATCTCTTACTGGCTGCCTCTTCACCCACCGTTCCAGAACTGCCCAGTTACTAGCTCTGTGCCTTGGGTAATAATCTTTTGGCACTTGGGTCTTCTTACCTGTAAAATATGCCATGATCCCCAGGTGTACAGTGAGGAGCAAAGACAGGTGATACAGATGCTGACTTCCTACCTGGCTCAGTGTCTGGGACTCCTGTATTCAATACATTTATTGTCCTCCCCGCTTGACTCCTTAGTACTGATGCAGCTTCTGCTCCCATATCCTCTCAACTACCTTCACTGATCATCAGTCTCTTCTCTAATAAAGAAATCAAAAGGCCTTTTGCCATAATGTTTGCCTATTCGCATAGAAAATCACTAATAAAGTCGATGTGGGGGTGGGCATGGACATGCATGGAACAGGGTAGGCCACGAAAGAACTGAGAACAAGCTTCCCAATGTACATCTTTAAATCATTTTGATTTCTGAGTCAAACAGTTTTCCATTTTCTTGTATTAAGTCATCCCCTGTGGCTGATTGAAATATTTAACCTTTTAGACAACCCCTCCCTCCTGTTTTGAAAACTAAACTGTACTGATTCCTCTCTTTCTGACTGCTCTTTCCCTGATGATCCAACCTTCTCTCACTTCTGAAAAAGGAAGTAGTGGGAATTTCCTCAAGATTTCACCCATATTTCCTCCCCTTGGAAACTGTTCACACAACTGCAAGTCTTACCTTCTGAGCCCACAGGTTTCTTCAGAAGTTTTGGTTCTTAATCTTCAAAGGACACCTAGACACTTGCAGCAGGTTGTCATTATATCTAAAGCAGCATCTCTAAAATTGGGAATTTTACATCTATCCTTTTGTTTTTATTTCAGGCTTTTAAAATACCTAGTTTCTTAAATTCTGTTACTCATGAGAATCGTTCATTTCAGTGGTGACTAGTGTGCGCCAAGCATTGTACTAGGCACTGGGATACAGTGGTCGGCTGAGGCTTGAGTGGAGAGGACAAGAGTGGAAAGAGAGGGAGGGAGATACCTTTAGAGTAGATGAAAGGCAAACATGGGAACCTTGTAGGCAAGAAGGATATCTGGGATTTTCTTCTCAGCAATGGAAAACCACTAAAAGGTTTTAGGCTGGAGAATGACTTCATTAGATTTATGTGTTGAAAAACATCATCTCAGCTGTTATGTGTAGAATGGATTGGGGGCAGGGACCTGGAGTGAATGCCATGTGAGAAACAGGCTGAGCTAGTGCAGTGGACTAGGTAAGACCGAGGTGTAGGTGATCTAGCTTGGGCACAGGAAGTAATCAGCAGAGGAAATTAAGGAAAGGAAGAGATGGGTTAGTTATGGGGAGTAAGGAAGGGAGTGGACTCAGGGATGCTCCTAGGTTTCTAGGTTTTGTCGCTGAAAGGATAGCAGTGCCATTCATCCTGGGGTGGGAGAAGGGCCAAGCAGGCAGGCTGGACTTTTCTTTTGGGTTTATCAAGTTCGCAAAGCCATTAATATACCCAGGTGTCTCAAAATGAAGAGTAGACAATTATATATACACAAGTCTGGACCCCAGTGCTAAGGGTTGGAAATATAAATTTAGAAGTCTTTAGCACACAGATGGTAACTAAAGCCATCGGGGTTTTAGATGCTCAAGCTGGAGAACAACACAGCAAAGAACTCTGCCCTTTTTTTTTGGTGCTTACATTCCAGTGAAGGAGATGCATAATAAAGTCGAAACATTTAAATGATCTAAAGATCATTTAGAAAGTGCTTAAATTTTGTGAAGGAAACAGCATCGAGTAGCTTAGGGTAGGGATGGAGGTGACAGCTGATCATGTGACTAGAGAATGGAGAATCCAGAGTTAAAAGTAGCCAAGGAGGCAGCCTGGATGGGAAGGGGAGAATGGGTACATGTGTATGTATGGCGAAGTCCCTTCGCTGTTCACCTGCAACTGTCACAACATTGTTAATCAGCTACACTTCAGTATAAAACAAAACGTTTAAAAAGGGTTAAAAAAAGAGAAAAAGCCAAGGTAGGGATGAGGAAAGGAAAGGATCTCAAGCACTGGTAGAACAAACACTTGATGGGGGCACCTCTCTGATTAGAGTTTGGAAGCAGGAATTTGTGAGATTCTTCCCATACCTCTGATCTTCTCCACACATCAAGTGGACACAGGTCAGGGTCTCATTGCTGGTTGGCTACGGTAGGTTGACAGGAGTCCTTGTTTGCTCTGCAGTGATTTTTTTTTCCCCCCCAAGATATGCTGCTTTTGGTTGCTGGTAGAAAACAGAAAATAGGGTTTTTCCAAAGTAGGAATTTTAGCACCCTTATTAGTAAAAATATAGGCTATTATATTTAAACTGGTTTAAGAAGGATGTGGGAAAAGGGCTGATGGACTTGAAGGAAGTAAATAGACCAGCATCCTGGAATGGCTGATGAGGCCAAAGAAAGCCAAAGAGCAGCCTGGACCAGTTGGGAAGACAGGAGGTCAAGGTCAAAGATGCTGAAATTAGTGACTCAGGAGGGGAGCAATTTGGGGGTGAGTAGCATTGGAGAAGGAAATGGCAACCCATTCCAATGTTCTTGCCTGGAGAATCCCAGGGATGGGGGAGCCTCATGGGCTGCCGTCTATGGGGTCGCACAGAGTCGGACACGACTGAAGCCACTTAGCAGCAGCAGCAGCAGGGGGCTTCCCAGGTGGCTCTGGTAAAGAATCCAGCTGCCAATGCAGGAGACCTGGGTTCAGTCCGAGTCAGGAAGACCCTGTGAAAGGAATGGCAACCCACTCCAGTGTTCTTGCCTGGGAAATGCCATGGACAGAGAAGCCTGGGGGGCTACAGTCCATGGGTTCACCAAGAGTTGTACACAACTCACGGAGTGAACAAGGGGAGCGTGTGGCCAGAATGACTGGGGGCGTGCAGAAACCTGGTCATTAGGATGGATTTCCCAAGGGGATGCTAAACTCACCTAAGGTGACAGCAGAGCCCAGAGCAGTGAGGAGGGCTGAGTCAGAGGCTAGTCTTGACAGCCATCTTCAAATCTACAACCCGACCCCCACACTTAGCAATTTATGCATTTTAAAAATAACCAAAATTTAAAATAAAGTCATTAGTGAAAAAGGTCTTCATAGGTTTTGCAATGACCACCTCAATTCCACAAAAACGATACTTCCTTGGCATAGGCAGGCCCGCAAGGGGTTTCTGACATCTAGTTCACCTCTCCTCCCCTCACATTTCCGGGTGTTTACACCTACCCCTTTGTACAGCAGACTCGCTTAAGACCGACCACCTTTTCAGAATTCCAGGTGTCTGGAAGCTGAGGCATTCTGGCGTGGTAATTTTGGAATCCAGCCTTGGTTCCCTAGTATGGTGACTGAGACAGGTTTCGATTAAATGATGAAGGCACATGGTGTCCTCAGGGCAGTGCCCAGCTAATAGGAAGCAATCAGTCAGTGCTACCTAGTTCGAGCTGATTGAATTCTGCTGAGTTGCTATTTCCTCCTGAAACAGGCTTTGCTACAGTACTATCTGTTTCACTCAGCATTCTGAGAAGCCAATCAGACACACCACCACCTGGGAATGAGACAGTGTATTCATTTCCTTCCATTCTTCCCCTTTGCTATTCTTGTGGTATTGCGTGATCACAGGTCTAACAAGTCTCCAGCAGCAAACAATAAATGAGACTGTTCAGATGGGAACAAGCTGGCCTTTAGCGTAAGGCTCTCCCATCCCTCAGTGGTGAGCGCAGCAAGCAGGGAGAAGGCGCAGGCAAGGTGGCTTCCTGTTCAGAGGTGGCACACGGCTACCTTCCCCAAGCACGCCTTGTCCTTCCTTCAGCTCCCCTCAAGTGTCCTCCCTCCCAAAGGCACATGGGGCGAAAACGAGGCGACAAAAAGGCAGCAGAACCCCAATTTCTCTCAGACTGTCTAAACCCAGCGGCACAGCAGGTGGCAAGGAGCCTGAGTTCACCACCGACTGGTCAATCCGAGAACTCCAGCAACACAAACCACAACAAGGCAAGACAGGCCAAGTGGAGGTCCTGTTCAGATGCTGAATGTCAGTCAGCTTTTATGTGTGGACCAGGGTGATGGAGAAGAGTGGAAAAAAAATATAAATATTCAACAAATGAGCAAATTAAATGGGCAGAAGAAAACAGGAAACCACAATAAATGCTTAGCAGCCAAACACATTTATTAGTCTTCTTTTTTTCCAGGAACCCAAAAATATTTTGTAGTTATAATGTAAGCAACTGAGTTGCACATAATACAATCATATCTTTCCAAAATAAAATAAAATAAAAAACTAAACAAAAACAAAAATAAGCTGTTTAAAAGCCCAAAAAAAAAACCCCCTTCAGAAAACTCTTATATATGCATTACATCATCTCTCAGTTTTAATGAAATGACGACGACTTAATTCCTTATTACTCAACCTGTCACAATCCAATAAAAGACCACCCTTTAGTTTTTTTGTTTTTGACTTTTTTTTTTTTTTTGAAATCCAGCATGAGAAATACAGTACCTGCTATGGCAAAAAATACACATAAAATGCAACTTTTCAGCTTATTTGTACATTAGTAGAGTTTAACATTTTATTGTTTGTTTTTTAAGTGAACCAGTGATTTTAAGTACCACTATACTAAAAAAGTAAAATAAAATATAGAAAAGGGGGGCCCAGCCTGCCATGCAAGTGCACCTCTAAAGTGCCTAGTTTCTGTGTCCATGTAAAACCAGTCATATGAGGAGCAATTTCAACAGATGGGAGTCTGATTAAACCTCTGTATTTAAGGAAAAAAAAAAAAAAAAGACAATGCCATATCCTCCCTTTTCTCCCCTCAAACTTCCTTAAATCCCAACATCCACTTTCTCTATCGCCCACCAGAAGAGAGAAAAGAAAGCCATCAAAATAATATTGTAAAAGCTATTTCAAGTATAAGAAAAAAACAAAACACTTCTAGGTAACTTGCAGAGAGCATCAAAATTGTGCAGCCATTTAGTCACGTTTACAGGTTTTGTTTCTGTGGACAGTGTTTCAGATGAGAGGGTTTTTGCTGTACCTTCCTGTTACCTGTTTGTGTGCAAAGTTGGAAAGCTGCCTTTTAAAGATCCAGCCTCTTTCTGATGCCCTCCTCTGCACCGTCTGTGAGAGGGGGCAAGGGGAGACGTGGGGGAGGAGGAGGCACTGAGGGGCAGCGCCGCCCTCACCACCAGGTGGTGCTTCCCCACCTCTCCTCTGCCCCCACCCCAGGCCCTCACTTCTCTGGTTCACCATCAGTGACCTAACTCTCACTGCAGAGATTCCCATTCTTCAGTTTCCTGATTTGGTAGGATGTATTTTACTATGTAAACATAGCCCCCTAGGATTATGGAACCCAAAAGCAGCATATATCTCTCCATCCACATGGATAAAGATAAAATAGTCCAGAAACCTCTCCTCAGGTTGCTTCTCTTTGTCTGGTTTTAGTTACTCGAAACAGGGAGGGGATGGGGTGGGCACAGAGTAAGTCGTAAGCAAATGATGGGAGACTTAGGAGTGGGCACAGTCGAGCTGTTGCATCTTTTTTATTTTTAAACCTGTTAAAAATGTTCCTGCACCTAAAGTCATACTGAGGTTAAGGCCAAGGGTGCAGAATCTTGTGCACGTGTCTCTGTGAGCACATTCACGGTGCATGCACCATTTTTGATATCTTCTGTGAGATCACTGGACACACTTTGGTCACTGGTGTGTGTGCAAAGGGTGGTGGGGGATGTGTCCCAGGATAGAAGTGCAGAGATCAGCAGAGCCCTTCGGGAGCGCCCCTTTGGGACATAAGGGCAGGAAAACCTCAGGAAGGACCAGAAGAAATGGATAGAAAAAGGGCCATCACACAGAGAAATAAAATCTGCAAGTTGACAGCGCCCAAATCAGAAGGTGGGTGGTGAATATGTGTGCATTTATTATCAAGTTTCTTCCCCTCAAAGGAAGTCGTCACTAGACAAAGATCAGGGAGCCCAACCTACAACGGGCTTCTTGACAGATACAGGGTTTACGTTTAGATGGAGGGAGCTAGGGAGACCGTGAAGAAGCTATCTCTAACGATCTGTTCTGATCCTGCCTCGTGAGCGACCAAATCTAGGAGCGCAGTAGCTGACAGAGCCTTAAAAGCAGCACTTGTTTAAACTTGTTTCCCTCCACCTAATGTCATCTTCGAGCCTCGTGGAGAGAGAACAATCCGAGGGTGCGAGCGCCTTTCAGGAAGGCTGTCCGCATGTCTCAGAGGAGTTTCCTTCCCAATAAGAAATCAACTCATTTCCAAAGCATCAGTGACAAGGCTATGAATTCTACAGCACAAAACTGAAATGCCAGGGACTGATTCTCTTTATGATCTACAGTTACTCAAAGTGTGTGTGTGTTTGAACAAAGGAAGGTTGAGAGCTCAAGGTCTCAGGGGGAAAACGTTCTGGAGTCCCCGGAGGTGACAGGTCTTCCAGAAGAGAGCAATGGACCCAGAGCTGAAATAGATGGCCTCTATTTCAAACAGGGTTTAAACACTGGTCTGCCGTCATTGTGTGTGGAAGGTGATAGAGAGAAAGCCATCCCACAAACTCAAGTCCACTCCCCTGACCTGTTCTGCTCTTCTCAAATGTGAAAGAAAAAGAGCTGAAACTTCCTATGGCTTAAAAAAAAATGTGGAAAATATCGTATTTTAGGGTTACTTTCACAGCAAAGAAAACATTGCAAAAGTTATCCTGCTATTTACACGTTGGTATTTTTCCAAGGATAACCCACTGATGGACAGAAAAGAAGGGGAGTTAAAAGGTCTATGCTGCAGGGGAAGTGGACCTGGAGGTATTGTTTTGTGTTAGCTAAAACTCAGAATTCTGTTTTTTGTGTGTTTTTTTTGTCTAAAGGCAATCTAATAGATTGGAACCCTGATAAGACCGTGCCGGTGCAGGCTCGCAGGGGCACGAGGAGACTGGTCAAGTCTGTTACTTGTTACAGTACTGTGAATGTTGACAGCAAAAGCTGCATGGAAACACTGTTTCTCGCTTTATTAGGACACTGTGTGTTGCCCAAAATGCCTAGATCAGAGCAATGCAGAGGCCACGACTCACTGCAGGCAAGATCAACGGAGCGATGCTGTCAGGACAAATAGGAGGCTGCAGGCTTTCAAACACCTCCCTGCTCACCAGCTACACACAGCAGAATAACTGCAGGGCGGCAGAGATGTCAATATGGCGGAGTGGGAGGGGTTGGGAAAGAGAAGCCCCGTTGGCCTGTCAAGCAACCGTCCTCTTCTCCAGAGAGTTTCCTTAAATTCACTTAAAAACATCAAAGAAGAAAAATTAAAGCGGAGCGAGGAGGTGGTTTCTGAAACTGACATAAAGATTAAGGTCAGCACAAGTGAGGCATGGTTTCCTGAGCTTGCAAGGGTTCTGAATTCAGCAAAGGGTGAGAACTTTTTTCCAGAGAAAAGAGCAGTGGGGCAGGGTGGGGGGCTTTCGGGGGCCTCATGCTGTACCAGGCTAACAAACACTGCACAGCTAGGATGGAGATCCTGGGCCATGCTGGTTGGTAGGAATGGCGCCCCCCAAGCCCCAACCCCAGGAAGTGCTGGGCCAAGGCTCACAGGGCCCTGTATACCTCACTGTGTGGACCTTAGGGCTTGGCTTCTCGCTCTCACTCCCCTTCCCTGCCTGCATAGGGGTCACACCATGGACACAGAAACCGTAGAACAAGGATGCAAAGCTACGTCCGTCCCCTTTCTGCCCTCTCCCCCACCCCATGCCCCCCTTTGCAGAATGCATAGTTACAATTTACGTTACAAAATAAAGAAGCAATGATGACCACATATGGGACCCCTTTTTTTTTTGAAAAGAAAAAAAAATCCAACAACCTCTTCTTAAATTCAGTATCAAAATTCACATTTGCATAATAATACATTTCAAGGCCATGAGAGAGGACGGAGCTAGTGCAGAAGCATCGCCCCGGGTCTTCCTGAATGAAGTTGGAGGAATCTTGCGAGGGATTGCTTTCCCCTTTGGGGAGTTCTGAGGAGTTATGGAAATGGCCCTTAGCATTCACTTGATATCTCTTTAGGAGGGAGTGGGGAGAAGAGGCAGAATTGTTTAAAACAAACGTGAAACAAAGGAGGAGACACTGTGGATTTCTAATGTTGAACTACAATGGTTCTGAAGAAATAAAACATGGTTTCTGATTTTTCACTTTTCTTTCTCAAACATGTCCAACTCATCCTTTCAAAAGCCTTTCCCTTGTGTGTAATATACCCTGTTCGCACAAACAGCAACATTATGTGACTTCCATTTGGGAAAAGAATTGCCTTCTCAGGACTCAGACTTAAAAGGGTGGCCACTCGCTGCCTGCACTGTGCGAGGCAGGAGCGAGAAAATGCCTGCTCGACGTGCACAGATGTGCCACAAATCCGTGTTACCAGACTGCAATTCTCCAGTGCTTACAGGAAAACAAAAACTAAGACAGCCACAGCCACGCACGCACATATACACGGAGACTAGGCAATGCTGAGAGAGACGTTCAACTTGCACTCCTGGACTAACCCGGTGTCCGTCATCTGTGCACCATCACCTCCTCATCCCCTGTCCCAAGTCCCCGAACTTCTTCCCCATGACTCCGCAGTGTGCAACACTCATGCTACTGAAAACCCACGGCCGCCATGGCGGTGGCCCAGAGAAATGCTGACTTTCCTACAGACTAAGGGGACCGTCTGTTTTATCCCAACGGGCAGGTTCTTCCTAAAACAGACGGTCTCTGAACTCACAAAGGCACATTCAGAAATACTACATTTAGGAAATTAACTCCTTGGACAAAACTTTAAAAGGAAGTGGTGTTTTAAACACATTATCTTTTAACTCAGCGCAAGATTTCTGGCGAGACGTGCCATGTTGAATGCATCACTTGGTGAAAACTCTGCTACCTTTAAAAGGTATGTTATTTCTGTTAAGGGTTCCAAAGGTTTTTTTGCTCTGTTTTATATAAATACCCTATCCACCTTTTGCATTTTTGGTGGACACACCCAAGATACACTGACTTCCTCTCCTTAAAGCTCAGCTGTCAGGCTGGTCCTGCAGCGAGGTGGCGGCTTGCCTCCCATCACCTCCCACCAGCCAGCTGCCGCCGCCCACCCAGGATTGTGCATGCCTTTTGGGAGCCCAAGGAGAAGGCCCTCCAGATGCAGTAAGAGGTCCAGGGAAGTAGGGGGCTGAAAGGGAAGGCAGGCACTCGGCTCCACAATCACACTAGAACCACTCCACAGTTACTCTTCAGCTGCTCACCAGCAGCAGTGAAGGAATTCCACTTTTTGAGGGAAAAAAAAAAAAAGACACAATCCTCGCTTGTTAATATTGGCTCAAAAGGGATCAATTCCAATTGGGAATTTACTTTCCAAGCACTGATTTATAGTTTGAAAATGAAACGGAGGCACAAAGTACTTTAGGGAAACACTATTTCTTTTCAATTTAAAACAGAACACTTGCCTCTTTCTGACCTTTCTCCTTCTGTGAACAAGTTAAGCATTTGTTACAAAGAAGAAACAACAGCTGAATTTTGCAGAGACTTTTTGCTCAGGGCAGTACCATTTTTCCTGGCATGCAGAGTTGTTAAAAACAAATTCAGATGCCCAGCTAGCTGAAGAGGAAACTATTTAAACTCTGTGAGGCAAACACTGGCAATTTCTATTACTTTTGCTATTTTGGTGGTGGCTGGAGGTTATTACAAGAGATTGCCAGTTTAAAAACCACTCAAAGGATCAAATACTTGGGAATTACTCCAGATCTAGACCAAGTGACTGTACATATGAGGATGGCATGGAGACCCAATTGGTGGGGAGTAGAGCTGTTTCCTGACCGGTGTTCCCTTTACCATCCTGTGGGTGTCCAAGGCCTCTTCCTCTGCTGGAGCGGGCAGGGTCATTGTTCAATTTTAATTATGTTATTAATTACTATGTTCAGAGATTCTTGAAGTTGATAATTATTCCAAATAAAGAATGTGTTGCCAGTACCTCCTTTATTAAATTTCAGGTCAAGAAAACAATGCCATCATCAACAAATGGGGACCATCTCTGGAAACACACACACCTTTGGCACTGGCCATAAACCTACAGGCCTTATCACAGGGTGTGCACTAACTCTGGAAATAGAGGTAATATTCTATGTTTTGTAACAGACTGATGATGACCTTGATGACAGCTTATATACTTGCCTGCTTCTAGACTGTGTGGATACCCTGTACTTGTGGATAAGAAAGCAGAGAGTCTGTGGCACAGTCAGCAGCCCAGGGGGAGGGCAGCCCGTTTTCTGATTAACTGCTGAGGTCTAGAGATTGACAGTTCATTTATACACATGGGAGAAGCTATTTACATCTACACTATCGCACATAACCTTATTTGTACACTTGGCGGGGGTGGGGGGGTGGGGGGGTGCGGAAACCAAGATTTCTCTTTGTAGTAACACTAACAAGTGTAGTTAATGCATATACATGAAGTATGGCAAAACACTGGAAGAAAGGTGTTTTTTTTTTAAACCAGCTAAAAATGGATCTCTACTCCTAAGGATGTAATAGAGAAGTAAAAGCAAAGAAAAAAACCCAAACTCAGAACAATAACCTAGAGTGTTGCATGTTGAACTCTGAGGATGGGGGCGAAGGGGATCTTTTCTGCATAAAGACTCAATTGTTCCCGAATCTGAGAGATGACTATTATAGCCAAATCTGCTGAAAACATCCTGTTTACATGGCAGAGAAAAGGCTAGGCCTAAACATTCTGCTCAGCACACAGACATCTTCATTCTGTTTAAGAGTCAAGATGGCAGAAGAGAGAAAAAAATAGAATGGAAAGGTACACAGCATCACAGGTCAATATGGAATCTGGCTGTTAACTTTACAAAAACTGCCCCCTCCCCCCACAAAAGTGGTGAAAGTGAATGCTTGTAATTAGTTAATAGCCTGTGGAATTTTAGCTTCTGCCAGCTATATTAACAACAGCTCTCTTCCAAATTCTTAAAGAGATTTCTCTTTTTTTCTTTCTGCGTATCCTTACACACCACATTCAACCCATAGGAACTTGGAAGAACCCATTTGCTAACTTATGCTACATTCACGTCAGAAGAGGTGGGAAAGTTCTTAGAAAAGGAGTCATAGCAATCACAAATCAAGCTGCTAAAACAGACTGAATGGCAACTGAGGCGTAATGTTGACTGACTGGGGGACACTGATGAAAGACTGTGCTTTGGAACTTTAACTTGCAGTGCTAAGTTAACATCTGTGAATGCTGTAAATGAGGAAGATCAAGGGCTGGGGACTGGGGAATCTGAGATGCCACATGGACCATCCATTTCGTCACAGTGTCTCGGAGATCTGTACTTTTTTTTCTTAAACACCTAAAATTAGGTCATGGCACTGGATCTCAATTGCCAGGGGAGGTCCCCAGTCTGATGGAAGACTTCCCTTCCCCTTCTAGTGCTTCCTTCCTTTTAGCCACTCATGTGGTCAACAGAAACCAAGTTCATGATTATTTGAGAGCCGGACACCTCTGGCTACTAGTAATCAAGTGTCTTAAAAAACGACAGGAACCTGGTAAAAACTGGAAAGCTCAAATGTACATGATCAAATGTTCATAAAGTAAATCTGTGTAATGTGAGGTGACCAGCAAGCCCCTGAACCCATGCCAGAATGTGGTGGAATAAAAGATGCTTCCATCCCATTTCTAAGTGTCCTGAAGCCATCTGACCTCCCAGCAGAGATGGCTCTTGCCAAGGAATACAGTGGAAAGAAAAGTTTTTCTCTTCCGTTGTATCCTCACAATGTACCCTGTTCTTAGGTCACTGCCAACCAGTAAAGAAAAGCTTCCAGCAATGCGATAAGGAACACGGGGCTTGGCGGGAAAGGGAAGAGACAACGGACAAGAGCAGAAAAATAGGAACCCCTTCCTACTGGCCTGACACAAAGAGAAGTTCCAAGTCACTGCAGCTGTCACTCGAGAAGCTGATGCACAACGCCAGGAAGGCCCCTGGCATCCCACATAATCGAGATATAAAAGCGTACTTTTCATTTCCTTGATTTCTGTTTAATGACTTTGCATTTAGCCCACTGCCTCTGGGGCCTGTCCAGAACCACTCCAATTTCTGTAACGGGTGGGCATCTCACCGTCTAGAGGGACGAGACCACATGCACATACACACGCGTTCCCCCTGCTCAGGATGTCTGAGTGTATGTACGAAGGCACTAAAGCGGTTTTAGAGAAATTGCAGGCAGCAACCCCACCCACTCCCTTTACCGGTCGAGCTGGAGTTTCTTTCCCCACCGGGAAGCTTAGATGTTTAAAAGCAGCTGTGGTCATGCTTGGGAATTCTAACCCCTGGCCCCAGGAGGGAATACAAAAGGAGAATTCAACATCACCAAAAACTGACAGGAAATACTCCACATCTCTGGCTGAGGGATGGGGATAATTAAGCAGCAGATCTTCAAAACAGCAATTAAAATGAGCATAACAGTAGCTGGGAGCTAAAAAAAGTAAAATCACTTGTTCCTTATTAGATTCTTCTACTATTTTCTCCTCCTCCCATAGCAAACGGAGGTAAGACACACATTCTTCATTAATAGAACAGTCCATAGATATTTTTCTTCTAGTAATGCCTACATTTAAAATTTGTTCCAAAAATTATTAACCTGTATTTCCTAACTCTTTACATAGATTCTCAGCAATCCAACCGTAATATTTTACAGATTAGAGCTACTATTTTTTTTTAAGCTGTTGTTTCTTTCTTCCTTTCTTTTGTTGCTGGAGTTGGGGAGACAGGGAGAAAGGTTCCTTTGAATAAAAATAAAAATTCCTCAGGGAGATTTTAGCTCAGTCTTAAATGGAAAGAAATAAAGTGATGGCAGTCCCATTTATATACACCAAACACTCTCCCATTAAATTATACATAATTTGAAATGAATCCATGATAGAGCGCTTATAAAGTTTAATCCTTCTCCCATATTTTTTAAGATAGTCAATTTACTCGTTGCTGCTAAATTGATAATTTTTAAAAAATATTTCTCTCTATGTGTTTTAAAATGCGCGATCCCCAGTATGACAATAACTTTTGGAATCTTTACTTTTTACATTTTTTTAAGTAAAAATTGTTTAAACTTTCTGAAGTTTCAGGAACTTGTAAAAGTTTATTAACAGGAAAGAAACGGCCATCTATCTAGGATAAGATACAGTTAAATAAACCATCTTCCAAAAACTGGCTTCCTACCCTAGAATTCCTGAGAATGCTTGCAAATTTTAAAGCAGGAAAATAAATGTTAAAAACAAAAACAAAAAACACTGTTAAATGCTCCCAGAGTTAGTCTTCATCTAAAATATATATTTATATGTATATATATACGCACTTTTTGGTCTTTTTTTAAGTTTTTAGTTTTTTTCCCTTTAAGCTTATGATGGAAGAACATTTTAGCTTCTCATGTTTATGTATTTTTTTTTTTTACATATTTCAAATCCCTCATTATGTCTTGTAAACAAGAGGGGCTCTAGCACCCGGCTTTCACCGTAGTATCGTAAGGAACTCAACTAACCCATAGTGCAGGTCAAGGAACCAACAGGCAGGAAGAGAGGAAGGTGGGGCAGGACGCGGCAGGGGACCAAGAGCGGCAGTGGACAGTCACCACAGGCTCGTGTGAGCCTCCGGACACACACCCGGCCCAGGGACATTCAGAGTTAGCCTTCTGTGGGTATCTGAACACAGCTGCTCTTCAGCTGGAGGTCACCACGCATGGCAGGGTTTTGCCCTCCCCCACGAAGACAGCGGTCGGTGGGGGCTGGAAGGAGACATTTTGTGCGTGGGCAGAAGTGGAAGGGGCGTGGTGGCGATGGAACCGGAGGGCACAGTTAGTTTTCTACAAGGCATCCAATGGGACCAAACCAATGCTGGGAACTCAAGTCTGACCACCTACCCACGAAGGGCTCAGAAAGACTTGAGTGAGCCAATGCTCACTTGAGTTACGTGCGTCAATCTCTTTCGAGGCTAGGTTTATCAACAGAGTAAGCCGAGAGGACTACAGAATTCCCATTCTTTGTCTCACAAAACCACTTAAATGCAAATAATTAGCTTTTGCCTTTTCCTATACACACCCACCCACCCACCCTCCCACCCACAGACACAAGCTATAAGTCAAATACATTATTAGGCATTGTTGTATCCTTCACTAAAGATGCTAAAGAAAGAAAAACTCCCTTGTCCTCACTAGCAGCAAGTTATGGAGGACAGTAGAGGTCTGCTCCCACCAAGGGTTGGAATGGGCAGGTATTTGCTGGTACAGAATGTCGGCACTTTATGTTAAACAGTATAATGCAGACTGGGGTGTCCACACACGTGCTGGCACGTCACCGGCACACGACCCCCCCACCCCCCGCCAGCCATCTGCTTTGTATAAAGGGGTACCCCTTTAGGTCTGCTCTAACTCTTCACAAAAAGCAGTTTGATACATTTTGATTCCAACATAAGTACATACATGTTGGTGATAACTGTGGATTAAAAGTTGCCCCCTATTCGGCCCAGAGTACTACTACATTGATGCTTAAAAAAAAAAAAGTCTTTAAATACCGAAATAAAAAAAGCAACATTATAAGGAAAAAAAAAAAAGAGGTCAAAACCAAAAAAAGGTGCAATACTTAAAAAGTCTTTGCTAAGTTATACCTGCCTAAGCAAAACCACATACACAGGAAACACACAACACAGAGAAACAAAAGGAAACGCTTGAAGTACACACTGGTTTAAGAACATTCGTTAAGTAAACGTTTCTGTCAGTGATGGCCCGGTGCTGTAACACGCCGCGGCCTGGCACAGGTAACGCTCAGCAAGAAGGGAGCAGAGAGGAGGAGCTGCAGATGCTTGCAGGAGGCTGCTCACAACCTTTTTGTTTGTTTTCATAAAATAATAGAGAACCAAGAGAAATTTTAAATTCAGCATTACCTGACTTTCCGACCAATTTCTCATTCCTGATTACACAAGAAAGGGGAAATAAGTTTGTTTTTTTTTTGCATTTGAGACATCACAGCACTAAAAACTGTCTTATCGTCTGTTCCCGTTCAGACTAACAAAAAGGCCAGCATGAAATTGAATGGATATTCAGATGTGCCCAGTGGCCACTTACTTCCCAAAACAGAAATAAACACACAGTTGCTCCAAGAGGTACCTCCTGTTCTCCTGGCTTTGGGGACTTGGCAGTGCTCCACTCTACTGCTAGGTCAAAAGAAAAGCTATGGAAAACTCACTCGGGCTACTTCGAAGATGTAAAGGAACTCCCTGCTTTCGTCATTAAAAAAGCACTCTGTTCATCTCAATACAGCCCAACGGGGTGGCTTCAGCAGCAGCGGATCCCCGAGGTGCTCGTGCTCCTGTGTTCTCATAGTTAAAAAACAAAATAAAATAAAAATAAAAAGCAGATGGCCGGCCAGCCAGCCTGCGGACTGTCAGCAATGCAGCTTTCTGAGAACTCGGGGGTGGGGAGGAAGAGGAGGACACAGGCACACAACACACACACAGAGACCGAGAGAAGGATGCACGCGAATGCACATGAACACACGTGCACACACACACCAGAACGAGCATGCCTGGGCAGTTACATGTGCCAGAACACACTGGTATTTATCAACCAGCCAATCACAAAGTTTTTCCTTTTTTTTTTTTTTTTTTTTAGGTTTTTTATGTTTTTGTTTTTAAAGTGAGGCTCCGTCAAGTCTTCCCTCCCCCACCCCAACAATGCTTTTGAATTCCCCTCCCTCCCAAACATGGTAGACCTAAGGACGGAAACACACCCAGTGCAAACAAAGTTAAAAAGCTATTTTTTTCAGTATATATGTTTCTTAGCAACAACTTCCATATAACATGAAAAAAGTGAAAAACTAGAAACTAATTTTTTTAATTTTTTTGTGTGTTTAAATTTAAATGGTATGTGTACTTGCTTCACATTGTCTTTCTAGGTTGGCGTTCATGATTCAAGTATTTCAAGAGTGATATGTTCTCTTTTTGGATTCATATTCCAAACGAAAAAACTGAAGTTAGAAGGGAGGCAACTATGTGCTCAGACAGTCTGTCAATGACCCACCTTTTTTTTTTTTTCTCTCTCCGTTTTCTTTTTTCCTTTTAAAAATGTATTTATTGCAAGTTGAAAAAAAAAACGAAAAGGTCAAGTTAGTGCTGCTGCTGTTCCAAAAAAGGTCACGAGGTCAGAGTTGAAAGTTCTAAGTTCAGATTGAATCCGACCCTCCTCCCAGAAGGTCACCAGGTAGTAAAGGAGCAGGGCTGCCCATCCTGTGAGGGTCTTCCACGGTCGGGACTCCCCACAAGCTGGAAGAGTAGTTGGGGGGGCCCCACAGTGACGCGCCGGCAAGGTCGGCCCCGCTGCTGCCACCAGCACCGCTGCTCCACTGCCCGAGCCCCGTGGACCCACCGAAAAGATTCAGAGCAGGCCCGACGGGGTCTGACTGGGTCTGGCCGGTCTCCAGGGACTGCCAGCCTGCGGCGGGCACACTCGGGGTTGCTGCAGGTGTAGGGGGCTGAGCTTGTGCCAGGAAGCGGCTGACTTCATCATCGGTGGCAAACTCGGCCAGGATGGTAGTGTTTCCCAACACACACCTGGGAAAAAGGGAGGGAGAAAGCCACGCGTCTGAGAAAGGTCTTGAAGCAGGCATGGAGACGGAGTATCCTGAGTCCTTGCTGCTCAAAGAAGCGCGTCTATCACTGGCAGCTTCTGCATCCCCAGGATTGGAGCGTGTCTTTTAACCAGACCACCAGGCGACTGAGAAGTACTGATTTAGAGCAATCAAGTATCACTCAATCTCAAGATACCCAAAGACTACTGGACGACATGATGTAGCAACATCCCTTGGAGGTAAAAGATCACAGCCCAAAGCGTCAAGGTGACGCAGCTCCAGAAATCAGCAGCGCTGCTTTATCTCAGGGGGTGCTCACTGTCTAAGCCTCCCCATCACTTGCTTGCTCCGTGTGTACCTTTCTATTGTGGCACTTGCAGCCATGGGGAGTCAGCTCCTCCATGTTCACCACCTTCACGGTGGCGGGAAGGAGGATGGTCAGGGTCTGATCCAGCCCCACCTACTGTAGGCAGAACTAAGACCACAATATTTCATCACCACCCACGAAGAGGCCAAAGCAAGCAGCGAGATTCTATTATGAAAAAGGACAGCACTTACAGTGTCTTATTTCTAAATAGCGGCTTTGTTTTATGGTATTAAAATGAACAAATCTGTTACTTGTGGATTCTCGGGTCCACATACGACACCCGTGCTTACGTAGGCAGATGAGATCAGCCACCTCAGTATGCAGGCAGCTGGTCACATGACGCCACTGCCTGTGTGCACGTCCTGTGCATCCCTGTTTCATCAAGCATGTGCCTGGGTACTCACGTGAGCCTCCTCGTGCGTGTCTGTCTCAGGGAAGGCAGGATGGGTACTCACATGTGCAGTGCAGTTTGGGCCTTGGCCGCCTCCTGTTTGGTGCTGTATCGGATCAGGGCAGTGCCCTGGGTTAGGTTCAGATGGAATGTCAGCAGTGGGCCATGCTGCATGCAGATGGTTCTCAAGGTTGACCCATCAATCTAAAGAGTAATGACAGTCATGAGATAAAAACTGGAGTGGGGTGGGAAAGGAAGTCAGGGGGCCTTTCTTGTATTTGAGAGTGAGGAGGGGTTCTGGTTCGTAACAGCCTCAGTACTAAATCAGGTTTGGAGAGATGACTGAAGAACTGGAGACAGGGGAGTTGCACTGGACTCTCCTGAATATACTGCGCTGAAAACAGGGTCTTCAAAACAAATCTCAAGACAGTCAAAGCACTGGGTTCAGATCTCCTGTGCCCATTTTGCAGATATAAAAAATGTTTGTATAAATACAGCTCAAAACAAAAAGCATACAATTCAACCTGTAGTCTATTTTCCTTAAGAGGTAAATGAGTGAACCTGTGTTGTTTGGTAGAGCCTTAAAACACAGAAATAAAATGGTAACCAAGTAAGAATTTAAGAAAACATGCAAGGTTCTGAGCAACATTATTAATGTAGTTTCTTCCTGCAATCTCACAAAAAGCCAAAGAGAAAGACACGAACAAGGAAGGCACTGCTAACCATCTGACGACACAGAATGCTGATGGATGCCCTCACTCAGACAACTCTGATGCCTTCCTCCTCCTACTTTGGCCATCCCAAGGAGAGACTCCACTTCTGCCTACTTCTCTGTGCTCTCTGCTGCCCGAGGCCAAGGTGACCAAACGTTACAGGCACGCACTCACCCTATCAGACTCTCAGCATGAGGATGTTCACCGATTTGGGACAACTGCCCTTCCTCATCTATGACGTTAGAGAACAGAACTGCTGATTCACTCTGGTCGATGCATCTATATTCAGATCTTCACTAGGTTTACTGGAGATGCTCAGGCCAACCTTTTGGTTCATTTTGGGGGAAGGGAAACAAATCACTACTAAAACAGACTTAAAAAGTTGTGTTCCTGACAGCAGTGGTGGAAATATTCTGTGGTTTTACCATGGAAATCCTGTAGGATGAAAACTGCCAGTCTCGCCATAATTCTTGATAGAAAATGACTGAAGAAAAGCTCTCAGCATTTATAAATGACAATTGACTATATCAGCATGTCAGTATGTGTCACAAGTGATTTCTCAAGATAGATGTTGTCTCAGTAAACTGTAGGTGATGACACGTAAATTTATCCTGGTCCCCAAAGATCTGACCTTGTAACTTTCTTTTAAGCTATGGTTGAGATTAATGTGCTATTAGGTCTTTTGATTTTTAAAATGACTCAATTCTAATACAAACTCGGTCAAACCTTATATTCATTTATATACAAATATAAGTACCATTCTTTTTAAATTTTATTTTTAAATTAAAAATTTAAGTTTAATTAATCAATTGGTCTAGTTGATTTACAGTATTATATTAGTTTTAAGTGTATAACAGTGATTCACAGTTTTTATATATCACCCTTCACTTAAAAATATTGGCTATATTCCCTGTGTTGTACAATATATCCCTTCGGCTTATTTCTTTTATACATAGTAGTCTGTACTTTTACTATTTTTCATATGATAATACAGGCTCCTTTCAACACTGCTTCTCTCATCCTACCCATATTACACCCACCACACTGTGACGACTTAGAAATAATGAGGCATATATAGTTCTGAGGATGGTTATATAAAATGTTCATAATTCAGTCAACTCTTAGCTAAATAAATAACCCACGAACTTCAGCTGAGCTGATTAGATATGGAAATTAACCCCGACAGTTTCTCATGTTAACTGTATTTGGAAAACTGTCTATCTCAATGTGAATCTTAAAATATGAGCCCTCGACTTACCCCCCCCAAATAGGTTCACTGGGCAAATACAGAGGAGAATCTGTATTTCCCCACAGAGGATCATAATGCATGTTAGCATATTAAAGGGTCTAAGAAGTCTTACAGTGAAGGTAGCTGCTTCACTTTGTCTAATCAAGTATGTATTTCAAACATATTAGACAAGAGACCTATTATTACCCCATGGGAACAGTCTGGAAAATGCTGGCTTAGTAAGGTGTGAGTGAATCCATTTATGAATTAAATGTCAGACAATTCACTCAATGTGTCAAGGGGAGGGAGGTCTAATTGACTTCTTTTTAACAAGGTGCTGTTAAAAGGTTGTGCTGGCAAGTCCAAATGAAGACCAAGGGCTCAGTTTCCAGGGGTTCATTTCACTGAGTACTCAACACCTGTTGCTACAAACGTGCCAGTTATCAGGCAACTCAAGTGAAAGGGAGGGTGATCTGGTGCAGATGAAGCCCCACCACTGTAGCAACAACCCAGAGAGCACATCCTGGTGAGAGAGAATCAGTAATGCCCTCGACACAGACGAGGACAGTGGATGGAAAAGCAAGAGCACACGTGTGGCGTTTCAGTCACGAAATCCACATACTCCTACACAGAGCTTTATGGTGAGTCGTGTATGAATGAAGCACAGAAATGGTTGACAGGGAGCCTGAAGTCCTGTTGAATGAGCAATACAAAAACAGGTAACTTTTTTGCTTGGTTCCAGATTCTGACAGGCAGATCCACAAAGCAAGTTATCTCTGCTAAACAGAACTCATCAGATAATACCACCCAACATTCACTATTTATAAACTACCTATGTTAACATCACCACGGAGGCAGGCATGAAGCTAAGTGGCCAACACCGTCTCCTCCCCACCCCGGTTCGGAAGTGGGCTTTGGGCATTGGTTGGGGAGACTCACCAGGAAGTAAATGAACTCTCCCATCTGCTAAACCCCCACATCTCTGAGTGTTTCTCTCTTAATACAATCAAATCCAGCCAGAAAATCCCAAGAAAGCATGATTACCTGTGGAGTGAGATTGTGAAGAACCAGCCAGTAACTAGGACGAACTGAACCACCATCACTCCAGGTAGAGGCTGGAAGCAACCAGAAAGAAGGATCAGGAAGAACGAACAAAAAAATTAAGACGGCCACACGTGAGAAACATTGCATAGAGCCTACACACGTTTTTGCCCTCCTTTTACAAATCATCTTCTAGAACTTCCCTGGCGGTTCAGTGGTTAAGAATCCACCCTGCCATGCAGGGTTTGATCCCTGATGCTAGGAGGGATTGGGGGCAGGAGGAGAAGGGGACGACAGAAGATGAGATGGCTGAATGGCATCACTGACTTGATGGACATGAGTCTGAGTGAACTCCGGGAGTTGGTGATGGACAGGGAGGCCTGGCGTGCTGCGATTCATGGGGTTGCAAAGAGTCGGACACGACTGAGCAACTGAACCGAACTGAACTGATGGGAACTAAGATACCACATGCCCTGGGGCAACTACGCCCTTGTGCTACAACTAGAAAAAGCCCGCATGTCCAACTACTGAGCCCATACACCACAAGGAAAGACCCCGAATGACGCAACTAAGACCTGATGCAGCCAAATAAGTAAATATATTAAAAAAAAAAAATCTTTCTGCTTCACTCTGACCTTCTTTATCCTGTCACTCAACAGCCAGTTCTATTCTCCTAGACTGTGATCCTACACACTCTTATGCCTTATTTGCAAGACAACATTTTGCTCCCAAGGTTCTCATCTTTACTCTTATCAAGACCTTGGGAGTTCTCAGGTCCCTGTGCCTTTATAGGCTGACTTCAACTTTCCACTCAAGAGGTACTTTTTCCTCTACCCAACAACCATGATTTCCTCTCCTGTGAAGACGTCCTGTCTTCAACTGTGTGTGAGCATGAGTCCCTTCTGTTGGAACAATGATGCTCCCTTGGGCAGCTCCTCACCGGAGGCGAGCCGAGAGTCCTGTGTCCCCCACCCCCTGACTGAGCGGGGTGCTGTGCTGCTCCAGGGAGATGATGGTTTGGGGTTGGTCAGACCAGGAGGCGGGCGGGGCAGCGGTGTAGTGTTCCTTGAGGAAATATGGTTTTTCCACATCTTGTTGGAGAGATGAGTGGGGTTGTGTCCTATGGGATCTGGGGACCATGTTGATTTGTAATCAGGAAATTTTGCTGTAAGAAGAGAAAAGGAAGGAAGAAATAAGGTTACATACATCAGTTTTGCCAACAAACACGTGTATGTTTTACATATACACACAGATAAATGCAGTTTTACAGTCTAAATAAGTAGATGTTTGAAGAGTAACAAAATAACATTGTTCTCTGAGCTTATCTAACATACATTCTCAGTGACTATTACTCTGAATTGACATATTAACACATGAGCTAGAGTTAACTCTCAGACTAACTCTCAGACACTCAGTCTTGTCTGACTCTTTGCGACCCCATGGACTGCCAGGCTCCTCTGTCCATGGGATTTTCCTGGCAAACATACTGGAGTGGGTTGCCATTTCCTCCTCCAGGGGGGAATCTTCCCAATCCAGGGACTGAACCTGGGTCTCCTGCATTGCAGGCGGACTCCTTACTGTCTGAGCTACCAGGGAAGCCCAAAGAGTTAATAACTAACTGCTGCTGCTGCTGCTGCTGAGTCGCTGCAGCCGTGTCCGACTCTGTGCGACCCCAGAGACGGCAGCCCACCAGGCTCCCCTGTCCCTGGGATTCTCCAGGCAAGAACACTGGAGTGGGTTGCCCCTTTCCTTCTCCAACGCATGAAAGTGAAAAGTGAAAGTGAAGTCGTGTCCAACTCTTCACGACCCCATGGACTGCAGCCTATCAGGCTCCTCCGCCCATGGGATTTTCCAGGCAAGAGTACTGGAGTGGGTTGACATTGCCTTCTCCGAACTAACTCTCTACTGCTTCTTAACTAAATACAATCTGAAAAGGAAGATAAATTCAAGGAAATCACCCTTAAAGCCATTAGTCTTACAGATATCAAAGAATGTGAACCCTGGCAGAACTAAAGTATTTATCCTATAAATAGTTATGATTGAATGGAAACTACACTAAAAATTATACTTTTCTTGATCCAGAATAGTAGATAGCAACATTCAAATGGATTTTAAAATTACAATCAACAAATATTCACTAAGCGCTTACTTCACTTTAAGGCCCTAAATCAGTGCTATGGGTAATATAAACAGTTGTTCTCAAGAACTTCAAGTTCAGTTGGGAAGATGGAACAGATGAATACAGAGTTGTAACCCCAGGGAACATCGTATTTGCTCAATACGTGGAGGAGAAAGACAATGCTGGGCTGTCAGCAAAGACTGTGCCAAGAAAAGTCTTGAAGGATTGATATAAATGGATGGGCTCAGCAAAACAGGAAAATACAAACCAAGGTTCAACTTGAACTCTCTCTGGACCAAATACATTTCCCTGCAATTGTGGCCGAACAATTCCCGGGGCAGAGAGGTACAGGAGGCCATATAGGACAACTGGGGCTGACCCAAGTTTTAGATACTATCAGTTCTGCAGCAGATTTAGTAGGTAGTGTTCAAATGAGGGTCAGAACCTGGGTGACAGCACAAAGAATGGAAGAGAAAAAAATGGATGTGAGAGAGAAGCACGCACTTGGGAGGCGTTATCAGTGCCTGAATCCTGCGAGTGGGGGAGACGGGAAAGAGTAAGGAAGAGGCTAAAGGGAAGAGATGCTGCGACTAAGTGATGCACAATAGCACCTCTAAGCAATGAGAGTTTAGTTACGAAAGAAAGACAATTTGGGGGTGGGAAGGAGGTATATGTTCAGCTTTAAACAAGTCCAGGGGATGTCTGGGGTCACCTCTCAGGTGATCATCTGCTTGTAAAAAAGGGGTGTGGGCAGTTACAGGAATAACAGAGGTGAAAACGAAGTTTTACATGTAAAGGCACAAGTCCTAGTCTTCAGCCCTACATTGGTACCTCTTAAAAATCGGACACAGGGGGCTTCCCTGGCAGTCCAGTGGTTAAGACACTGAGCTTTTGCCATAGGGAGCGTGGGTTAAATCCCTAGCCATGGAACTAAGATCCCACAAGCCACACAGTGCAGTCAAAAAGAAAAATGCAAAAACGAAACTATGAACTCTGGGTGAATGGAGTGCCACTGTAGGCTCATCGACTGTGGCAAATGCACCACTCTGGTCGAGTCCTATGGAAGAATGATGGCGGTGGTATGCAGAAACATGGAACGTGGAGCTGGCTCCTTTACACACCCACTCAGACTTGCAACAGACTCTATCAGCTCTCTGAGTCTCGGTTTCTTCACCTACAAAATGGGATAACTGCAAGAACTTCCCCACAGATTTTGGTGAAGGTAAGAATTTATGCTGAAGGCTTAGCATGCTGCATGGTCTGCAGGAGCATTCAATAAATGAGGTTACTGTACTGTCAGCACGACGTAGAAGTGGAAACAAAAAGAAGGCAATCTGTAAGGTCATTAACCTGCAGTGTGTTGGTAGGTAGCTAAGAATGTTTTAGTTGCATTTACTTGGACAAAGAGCAGAAGCCTTAATGACTTTAATGGCTTAAGGTCCAACTTTTGCAAGACCAACGTGCCAATTACTAATGACTGGTTTACCAATCTGTAAGGAGTTGTGCTAAGTAAGTGACTTCAAAGACTTTTTTATATCTATTAAGTTTTCCATTCCCAACTATCTTTAAAAACAAAACAACACACACACACATATACACACAGGGAACTCAGCAAATGTTGGAGAATTAACCAAGGTCCTCTTTTTTTCCCCCTTGGCCATCTGCCCTTAGCCTTTGTCTGTAAGTGGAAGAATTTTTAGAGAAAAGCAAGCTCTAATTGGCTGCCTTAGAAACAACAAGCTGAACTTAACTGGTTCTTCCCATGGCCCCTGATTTTCTTGGCAGACCGGTTAAAAGAAAAGCACTTGTGTCATCAGGATATAACCTCTGTCCTTACAACACCCACAGCTCCTTGCAATGATGTCACCATCTGCCTTGGTCCTAAATGGTATTTGTCTCATCCTGCCTCTGTGAGCCTGCAAGTTCCCCAGGGACTCGGCCTATATGAGAGACGTTTCTCCATCCACACTGACCTGTGTTGTTCAGCTGCTATAATTTATTCCTTAGGAAATAAAGGCCAGTTTCCTTTGTACAATGCAACCTGATAGGAAAGTGCTAGCCAGATGGAAGAAATGGGCCGTGCGCCTACCTGAAGTGCTGTGAACGTTGGTGAAGGAGTTGTCAGAGGCACTGTAGGGCCAGGCACCAGGTGAAGGCAGCGAGGTGTTGAGGGAAGAATTAGACCCTTTAGATGACAAATGAAGAACGAGATGAGAAACTGCAGATAAGTATCAGTGGAACTAGTCACATCTTGAAGTATTTTATTTGACCTTCGATAAAAGGAAGGACAGTCTAAAAAATAAACGTAAAACACAAAGCTACCTAGTCCTGCATTTCCTGGTGTAATCACTAGACACCAGAGAATGCAAATGAAGCCAGAGACTGCCAAACAGGAAAATACCGGGTGCTGGATAAACACGAGGGGTTTCACTTATTTACCTGTGGTGTTATCCCGCAGAAGTTGGTGGTCAGTATCTACAATGGGAGATGTGGCTGTACCCCCCAGCACACTTCCTGGAGTGACATAGGGGTCAGATTCAGGGTCAATGTTTTGGATACCTTTCCATGGCACTCCTGGTTGGAATTCTGAGACAAGGAGAACAAATATTAGATTGAAGTAGGAAGTTGTTCAAAATACGGTCAAGTAATTTTTTGATACAACAAATCGGTCTAAGAAAAGTCTAAATTCTGAAGCTATTTTAGCTCAGATTTTCATCATTAAAAAAAAAAAAGTCAGCCTGAACACATGCTTTGCCAGCAGCTCTCCTGTGCTGCCACCACACGCTCACCTACTTCCTCTCTGTGCCTGTAAACTTAATGCAGGGCAGACCCTGCTCCTGCCCTTGCGGCTCCCAGGTCAATTCAGGCCTGAGGGCAGTGAGGCAGGCCTGAGTAGTGTGGTGCTCAGGACAACTGTGGGGACATCAAGGTGAAAATTGTGAGAGTATCTGAGCTGGAGAGGAGATACTTCTGCTTTATCTCACTGGGAAACTGGCTCAGATGCACAAAAGAAAACACAGATGATTGCTATTCCTGGAATGACCAGGGAAAACCGACAGGAGTCATTTGGCTTATCATCAGAAGGCCTAGAATATATGTGTTTACAATTTCTTTATATCATATTTAAAGCTTTATATCATATTATATATATATATCTTTATATCATATTTAAATCATATGACAGAATTAATAAACTTTTATGTTCTAAATCATGAGGAGGAAGAATGGTATGTAGTATACATACATAAATAATATGCATTAATAGAGACTATATGTATTCGTAGCACAGACAATAGTACATAGAAAAAGGTTTAGGACACAGACTAAAACTCATTTTTATTTTTGCTTTAGTAAAAATTTCAAACTTTTCTACGATGAAAATAGATTACATATATCAGAATAAAAGAGGGAAAACAGCAAATACTTTCACTGCTCTACAAGTCTACTGCATCCCTAGAACCTGGTAATAAATACTTGGTGAATGAAAAATGAATCAATTCACTGGACATTTCAGAAGAAGTCAGGTTACAAGGCATCCTTTGCACAGATGAATGCCAAGTCCTGGCTCCAAAGTCCCCTTCTTTCATCCTCAGACTGCACTCCCCTAACTCCCTTTGACCCATCTCTGCCCGTGCTGTATTTACCACTCAGTAACCTGTCTTGCAGGTGATCAGCATCCACCCTATCTTCCTGACTGAACTCTACAGAGTGAAGACCACTCCCCCCACCCCATGAAAATCTGCTCTTTCCAAAGAAAAGCAGGAAAAATTAACTAGATGAAAAAAATCAACGTGGGTGGCAAAAAGCAATCTGTTCAGAACCTGAAATTAACAATTACAAAACAAATGATACCCCAGAAACAAAACCACCATTTTCTGGACGGTAGTACCTGGAGGCCAACTGGCATTGCTAGATTTACTTCCGATTTTATTTGTTGGTGGAGATTTGGCAGGTAACCAGCTATCACCAGCAGGACCCGTATGGCCACCCAGTGTGTCACCTGGGATGATGTCAAACTGGTTGTATGGTGACCCTCCTCGGGTCTTACCAGGGGCCACGATAGCGACTGAGAAAAAAGAGAGGTGATGAGTTCACAGCAGAAAGGACTCCTATGAACAGAACTTGCTGAGCTTTCATTCAGAGGCACTCACAGTCCCCAGGATCTGGTCCTGGAGCGAGGTGCTCACACTTGAGAGGCAGTGCATAATTAGGAAGTGGGATGACCATGACAACTCATCTCACCTTTCCAGCTTCTCAGTCTGCACTTCTGCACACAGCACTGTTCTCATTTCTGAATGCCCCTTTAAGTTTAAAACTCCATGGTCTTATGAAATTAACTTGAGAAACTTTCATAAACTATGAATCATAGCATCATCCACACCATCTTTACACTAATGACTCAAGAATGAGGAATGGGAAAAATACTAAACAATCTGCAGCACATAAAAGGGTTTTTAACTACATTTCTACTGACACCAACCCACTCAAGTCCTTAAGTGCCGATCAGGCCTAGCTTAGTGGAAGAAGCAGAGTAAACAGAGGGAGCTTGCTGGAGAGAAAAGCATCTGCAATTGCTTTAAATTCCAGAGCAGTGAGCCGGGATGCCGACAGCCTCTGCCAGCACAAGACCAGCCGTGAACTCTGCAGCGCTGAGCTCCTGGGCCCCACACACGAAGAACAGCAAATCCTTTGTAAAACTGCTCTCCTCAGAGCGTTTCAGGGGTTTTGTTGGTGCCCCCCCTATGCATCTTATGTGCTGGGAGGCAAGAAAAAATAATTAAAAGCTTAGCAATTCCCTTAAACTAATAAAAAATGAGCTTTAAATGAAAACTGTGGCCTCTGTGAGATAACATTCTACTTATTTCTCGAATGAATTTTACATGCCATATTGTGTTGCCTGATGTACTCTAAGGATGCAGCTTATGAACAGTTAAAATTACTTCCAGGGTAAGGTATTAAAAGGTTCAGTGGTTAAGACCCTGTGCTTCCACTGCAGGGGGCATGAGTTCAATCACTGGTTGGGGAACTGAGATCCTGATTTCTACATGGCAAGGCCAAAAAAAAACAAAACAAAAACCCAAAAAAACTTTTTCTGTGTTTGCTATTGATTAAAGTAATCTGCTTGGTTTGGCCTAGCCCAAGTATTCTGAAAACCATCTCCATGCTCCACTAAGAACTCATCTGCTTTTCTGGAGCCACTGGTAGGAATCTGACTCAAAGGCACATTACAGTGAAGAAGCAGAAAATGAAAAGCTCAGTTACCTTGGGGATTGGCTCAGGAAATGGGGAAAACGTGACCTGTAAGCTCTCAAATGGCAAGCGAGTATTTTACCTTCAAGACCACTTTTCACGTGCATTTATAATCACACACCTATCATGTCTTTGGGGATGAGGGTCCTGATGAACCGTAAGCCTAAGGAAGGAGCCAGAGGGCCCAGCACTAGAGATGCAGAGTTTGGGTTGTTCAGTTCAGAAACAGACTGCACATTTCAATAAACTGTTCCTGATTCTGTAATATGGAATCAAATGGTGATACTTAGGGACAGCAGGCAGACAGCTCCACGGGGCCACTTCACCAGCCTCCAGAAGTGCACGTGAAAGAGCACGTTTAGAAAAGAACCCTGAAAGGCTCCAGGCTAATGGGGCTAAGGCTCCAGGAAGCTGCTGCAGGAGCCACTCCGACACCTATTTACACTTGGTTCTCATGGATACAGACGAGTCCAAGTAAATTACTGACAAGTGAAAAAAACACTGACGCAGAGGCTGCAGGAAGGCCCCAAGACCTTTTATCCGTTTCACAGGGAAATGGAGATGCTCTTACACAGAATTAAGAGAGATGAAGGGCTGACCCACTTTCACGACCAAAGCCTGCAAGACCTTCAACTGCTGTCTTGCAGACACTGCAATTCATAAAGAACAAGAAAGGTTGGTGCAAAGTCCAGACCTCATGTGCTGATCGATTAGTCATCTTCAGAGATCAAAGAGTTGAAACAGTCAACATGATACATATTTATTGTGATCTCTCTCGCAGCTCCAAAAACAGATTCTGTTCTCTCAAGCAATTTATTAGGGTTTTACCCTAAGGGGAGCTCAAGTTCACTGCTACTGCTCTTGATCCTACCACAGGTGGGAAATTTTGCTTTCCTTAAGTACAACTAGCACTTTAAGTTTCTTACAGTTTGAAATACACATAACCCCAATCTTGCTCTCAAAGGTGATCATGGCAGGGGTTGGGGTGGGGGGATGGAATCAAGACTGTTTAAGAAAAAGCTGAAGATCTGTGCTTCAGAACAAGCTTATAGGACCCTGTGTCAAGGCCTCTGAGGATCCAAAGAGCTTCCAGTCACGAGGCTCTGTGTGTCTTACCATTTTTGTGCATATTGGCTTCCTGTGTGGCTACAGAGGGCACCTCCATCATGGAGGTCCACTGTTTAAAGCGAGACTCTGTTCCAGCCTCCTTCCCACCAACCATGCCGTAGTCCATGCCGCCGGAGCTGAAGCCTGAAATGGAGAAGCACGTTTTAGGTCTTTTTTTAAAAAAATCAGTTTCTAGTATCAATAACCAAGAGATATGAGGCAGAACCCATAAATGGCTTCATTCATCACTAAAAGACCAATTCACATTAAGTTTTCTTCACTCAGAAATAGGTGTCTTGATTCAAAATGTTGGTCTGCGCTCCTGCCTGCTACAAAAGGGATGACTCTGTTCAGGTATGAAAACGCATATGATGTCACCTAATGAACATCTCAGGGCACATGTGCACTCACATTATCTATTTAGCTCAGGTTTGTGTCAAATGGAGTGTGGGACCAGCAATTCTCCAGCTGAGACAGATGTCCACACTACAAACCATCACGGTGCAACAGCAGCCCTGAAGCTGTGGTAAGGTCTCTATGGGAGGAAGGGCTTTGCAGAAGGACAGCTGATCTAGGGGCTAGGGCAGGAGGGTAAGTCAAGAAAACCAAGTGCGAAGCTCTAACTGGTGACAATCACGGGTGCTTAGGGAATGAGGAGGAGCCCAGTGTAACTCCAACGCCTGGCTGACTATGGATGCAGTGAGATGGGGAGAGATGAAGGGCTGTAGCCTGTAGGGTCTTACATATGTCAGGCCGAGAAGTCTAGAACTTTTTTGCCCCCCAAAGATAGGAGATAAAAAGAATTTTTTAGCAAGTGAGATATTTATATTTTACAAAGAGAACTGACAGTCTGAGAATGGGATAGACTATGGGAGATCAATTTGATAGAAATTTTTATACAATGACAAAGATCCCATAACTTTGAACAAGCAACTGGTGAGAGATTCAGAGTGTGCCCTCAAGTGTTAGGCTGTTAGCAAGGGCTCTGGCAGTTAAGATTTTCCCACTGCAGAGGGCTGGACAGGTTAAAGCCACACAGGAGAAGCTTGTTGATGGAGCCTCACGAGGTGCACCATCGGTTTTAGGTTAGAATATATTAAATACTTTTCAAAGTAATGCTCAAAAAAGTGAAATAAAGGACTAAAATAAATACCTGAAACTGAGAGGGGAAGAATAATTAATAAAAAACAGAAAAGTGGGGGACTTCCCTGGTGGTCCATTCGTTCCCAATGCAGGGGGCCTAGGTTTGGTCCCCAGTCAGGGAACAAGATCCCACACACTGCAACTAAAAGATTCCATATGCTACAACTAAAACCTGGCATAGCCAAATAAATAAATAAATACATACATTTTAAAAAGAAACAGAAAAAGGAGAACGAGCCACAGTCAGTGTAGCAATAACAGGCAAGCACGGGGACCCAAGAAGATCAGCAGGGCTCCCACCATGCCTCAGCATAGGTGTCCTGTGGAAGTTCCCTCTCCCCTTAGCGGACGTGTGGCTCCAACCAGCCCAGACTCCATACCGCACCCACTTTAACTCTCCTACTGTCTGAGGCTGTCTTGTTGGAACCCTGGGTAAAGTGGGCATCCTTCTCATTAGAAACTTGGAGATCTGATGCCACCCAGACATGGCAGCACCACAATTAAACAATAATGTTTGGCAAGGGAAAAGGAATTAAAGATAAAGGCAAAAAGGAGATAAAAGTGCCTTGAAAGATTCAATCTACAAACCCAAAACTATGAGAGGAAAATCAGTACAAGGTTTTATGTAACTGTGTCTTTCTTTGATGTCACATAGTGACTGGCCTCACGTGAGGATTGAATGTGCTTAACAAATCTGGATGAAGGGAATTCTGGGCTCTAGGGGCTATTGTAGATGGCACGCCACTCATGAGCTATCACACCTCCAGATCCAAAAAAATACAGACTTGACCTTGCTCTTTCATCAGTGGGTTTCCCTGGTGGCTCAGACAGTAAAGAATCCACCTGTAATGTGGGAGACCTGGGTTCAATTCGTGGGTTGGGAAGATCTCCTGGAGGAGGGCATGGCAACCCACTCAAGTATTCCTGCCTGGAGATCCTCATGGACAGGGGAGCCTGGTGGGCTACAGTCCATGGGGTCACAAAGAGTCAGACATGACTGAGCAACTAAGCACATACTTTCTCAGTTCATCAAGTGGCCTCCATGTAATTCTCCAGCTCCCCGACACAGAACTTCTAATCAAACAAGCCATTTCATTCAGTCCAATAAGTATTTATGGAGAGCCTAATTTGTGCCAGGCTCTGTATCAGAAGCTGAGGTACAATCAGAGATAAGACATGCCCCTGGCTTTCCCAGGGCCTCATTTCACCAGGACATGCCTTTTATCTACTTCATCATTGCTACATATACAAGCCCTTGACCACCTTATCTGTCCTTGCCAGAATGACTTTCTTGGCCACACACTCTAATTCGTTGTCTATTCATCACTACCACTTGGCTCAGGGCTTGGCTTAACCTCCCTGAGGAAACTCTCAAATTAACTTGTCCTTAATTTATCACTCCTGTACTCTCTTTGTCTACAGTTCTATATTTTCCACTACTTTTTTTGTCGTAGATGAAAAAACAAATTCCTGGTTTCATAATCATTATAATAAGCACTAAGTTATAAAAGAAATCATCCACAGTCGCCTCTTTAACACAACTGTTCTAATCCATGTCCACATGCACGTGAGTTACTGACACATCATAACCCCAGGAAGGATACAGTTATTCTTCTATTTTAATAATCTCTATTATTCATATCTCTACTTTTCACTGGATATACCACACACAGAAATATTACATATTTTGATAAAATTTAAAAAGTAAAATAAAAAGTAAAATTTTATTGGAAGTGCATTTTCTAATAAGATGAATGACTTTGTATCTAGATTATTCAGATATTAGTGACTATGACTTGATCTAGTTCACACTATTCTATTCCTATTTTTAAAATTTTTATAGACTTTATAAAGCACTAAGAAAATTCACACAAGTAAGTAGATGAGAAAAGTAGGAGCCTTATAATCACATCAGTTATTTCTTTATATTACTTTTTGGATATATTTCCTTCTTCCAGCTCAATAAGATATCTAAAAAATCATGTTTTAGTAACAAATACTAAAATAATAATACTAAATCATAATAAATACTAAATCATCATAATAAATACTAAAACATAATTTTTAGATAGGTCATTATCACTTCAATTATGTATATTTTCCATTTTGTTAAAAGCAGAAAATTAGAAACTATTTTACAAAAACAATCAGCTAAGGGTTAGTTAACAGTCATGAAAGTCATTCAACTCTTTAATTCTGAGAAAATATATCAATAGAGGCTTTATCAAAATGTATTTAGAAAAAAAATACTATGAAATTTTTAATTATTCTTGCTAGTCTTCAGCCTACAGGTTATCTTTTTTCTTTCTTACTCTGCTATACTAGGCACTATTTATATTCATAATCTATACATTCATTTTATTACATCCTTTTTGAAAAAACTTTAATCTGTATAAATGCTTTACCTATATTTTCATCAAAACCTTACAGCTATAGGTTTAGTTTATTCAAAATAGGCAGCCAAACCAGACTTGTTTTCAGTCTCAGTTTTTCAATTCCAATAAATTGGTAATATGAATTAAGGAAAACTGTAACTGAAATAAGCTGCAAAATGCATTGTATAAGGCAGATTATAAGTGGTCATATCACAATTAATATAGACCTAATAAAACTAATGTATCCACTGTTTACTAAGTTATCAGATGAAAATGTTAGTAAGTCAGTATGTTCTTTTTCCTTAATTTGGATAATAATGCATAACTAAAATTTTAAGTTACTTATGTTATAGGAATATGATACTAAAAAACCATGAAATATATCCAGTAAATATACATATGTATAAATACTGAACTCTGATCCTTCAGTCATTAGGAATAGTTAAGTATAATAATCACAAACAATATGATTAATCTAATAAGACATGATAAATTTTTCTATAGAAACAAGAGAAGTATACATACACTGCTAAAAATGAATAGATTTACAGCCAACACATAATTTTACTTTTTAATAGGGGGGTAGAAAATAGTAAAGATGTTATAAAGTCTGTCAGTGAAATAAATACATTATGATTCTAGGTTTTTAACAAGTAACTGACCGGTACATAGCCCGTTCTAAAGGAAATCCACAGGCTTTACCTATTCGCCATGAAAACATCTGTTTCAAAGAGTCAGTCTCACTAACCTGTACTGCTCGGGCTGTTCCTAGGTGCTTTTCTTTCCAGCTAAGACAAGCCCTCAGGATGAGCACTGAGATGGTCTGAAAAGAACTGTGTTCTTGAAACACATGGAAAAGCCACTTGTGGCTTCCAGATGTTCTCTTCGCTTTATACAACTGGATTCCACTTCAAGAACTACACATCCTTTGACAAAAGGGGATGAAGAGAAGCACTGCTGCCCCCATGTCACTCACGTACACTGTCTAAATTCAGAACAACTGAACACACACCAGCACGTGCAGGCTCTTACGTCATGCTTCATCCCTAAGAGGACACATGATTCAGAAGGTGAGGACTGGAAACCCAGGGATAAGGGCACCATTGATAGTCATCCCGGGAGGCTTCCTCTTTGTCTGGAGCTCCAGAGAACCATGCTCTGATAGGATATGGGATGGTGGAGGGGATGGTGGAGCGTCTGACTTTCTTTTATGTCAAATGGAATTTAAAAGTCAGTTCTCATGCAAATCATTTTTAAGAAAAAGTACAGGGGCTACCCTGGTGGTCCAGTGGGTTAAGAATCCACCTTACAATGCAAGGGACACTGGTTTTATCTCTGTTCCAGGAAGATCCCACATGACACAGAGCAACTAAGCCGGTGTGCCACGACTATTGAGTCCGCTCTAGAGCCCACGAGCCACAACTACTGAAGCCCTAGGGGCCTTGCTCTGCAACGAGAGGCCCACACACTGCAACAGAGAGTAGCCTCCGCGCTGCAACTAGAGAAAGCCGACGCAGTGGCGGTGAAGACCCACCACAGTCAAGAAATAAAACAAATAAACAAATGCGCAATTTTCTTTCTTTTTTTTTTTTTTAAAGAAAAAGTACAGTTGGTAGAACTTAAAGATCTAGAAATTAATTCCCTTAAAACTATCCAGGATCAAGGAGTTCCTGGCCTCCCCAGTGGGCAGTGGACATCTCACCCCAGCAGGCACCTCACAGAGCACGGACAGCAAGGCCATTTGTCCAAGGTCACTTTGTCACTTGAGTACAGCTTTCAAGTCTCCCTTAACCCTTGTTTTTGAGATGGCAGAGAACAGTGAAGTCCTTACCAAAAGAAAATCTAAATGTTGTCAATCTGAGAAGAGACCTGCTGTGGCGGGTGGTACTTTTTTAACTTTTGCATTTTATTTTTAAATCACTGTTGCCTCGCTGGTTGGATTCTGCTTACAACATGTTCCCCAGTTCTTAAAGAGCTACGACTCGCCTGCCAACAGATTCCTGATGAATGTCAAAGGTATAACCTTACTTGTGCTAATTCTATTTAAATCAGATGAAATACTAACATCAGAAGAATTTTATTGGTTTGCCTGATAATTTTAATTCCTCATTTTTTTCAACGTAATTTTATCCATAGAGCTAAATGCCTCTCAACTTGTACGTAATTTACTCGATTATAACATCAGACAAGTGCAGCGCTCACAGCAGGAACAAACGGGCTTTAAAAAGTTCCTGGTGGAAAGAGAGCTGATTGCCACTCACAAGTAATAAAAGACTTCTCTGGACCCAGAGAAGGTGGAAGTTTGTCTCTGCTGTCTGCTAATTGTGTGATGAGCTTCAGGAAACATATTAGCAAATCAGGTATCTCACTTGGAAGAGAGGAATAAGAATATTTACTGACCCAGCATGGCTGCTGTGAAAATAGCATAATGGAGGTCTAACCCTTAGGCTGAGAATGTGACTGGCAGATTTTTCAACAGGCAGTTTGCATACTAACAGCTTACCAGAACCATATCCAGGTATTGGCCCTTTGGTTTGAAGGTCTGGGAGCCCCACATTCAGAGCGTTGGGTACCATGTTGTCCAGATGTGGCTTGGGCCCAACGGGATGAGATGGCGAATGCTTCATGCTGGGCTGCCTCTGCTGCTGCTGCTGCTGCTGCTGCTGCTGGAGGGCGCTCACCATCCGAGCCAGCTGGAGGTGAGGAGGCCCAAGGGAAAACAGACACATAATAAGCCAACATCAACAGACACATGATAAGCCAACATCCGTTTCCGCCATCAGAGGCTAAGCAAAGATGTATTCCCAAACTGAGCACTAGGGGGCCCTTCCAAGGCCATATACCTGCTGCTCCTGCTGCTGGCGAACGGCTTGAGAAAGCTTCCTCTGGTTTTGTAACAACTGCTGCTGTTGCTGCTGCTGCAGGAGAAGCTGACATGCCTACAAAGTAAGGGAGAAAGAGAGGACCCAAGTTTCCTAAGGTGGATTTACTAGGAAAACTGCAAGGGTTTGTGAGCCGAATCAGTGTCCATGAGGGAAGTACCACTAAGATCCTGGCCTACTGGTCAAACTGAGTGTGCTTAAGAGTTGAGCTGACATATCAACCCTTAAACACATGAAATGAAGCAAGTAATAATAATAATAAAACCTTTTGGCTATAGGAGGAAAATCTGCTACTTACCAACTGAAACTGGGGAATCTGTGGAAGCTGGCTCAGCATGGCAATTTGTTGAGGAGATAACTGGGGCCCCACGTTGAAAAGACCTGGATTCAGGCCACTGTTGGGAAACTGCTTAAGCATTGAGGCAGAAACCTAGCCAAGAAAAGGAACTTTCAGAATTTATCAAAATAAAAAAAATTTGTGTGAAAAGAATCTCAATAAAGCTAAAGCAAGCACTGTCAACATTTTCCTTGAAAAATATTTATGAAATACATTAAACGATTAGGAGAAATATACCAAAGCATTAACAGTGGTTATCTTTTGAGTGGTGAAGGCTATAGGAGCTTTTTCATTCTCTTTTTAGACATTCCTACTTTTCTACAATGAAAATTATGAATTTTGCAATCAGGAAAATATCTGCAAGAAAAAATGAATGACAACATAACTTTCGTCTTAGAGGTTATTATTGGAAATGTGCTATAAAAACATTCACTGAGGAGGGAGGTGGGAGTGGGGTTCATGATGGGGAACACACGTACACCCATGGCTGATTCATGTGAATGTATGGCAAAATGCATCACAATATTGTAAAGTAATTAGCTTCCAAATAAAAACAAACAAACACAAACAAACAAACCCCCAAAACATTCACTGAACCCAATGAATCAGTGAGTGCCACGGAGAACAAACTTAGTCCCTTAATATCAATAGCATTCTGGTCAAAAATTTAGTCCTATAGGCAAACTGCATGGGCCTGCCATTTCTAAGCAGTATGACTCACAGAGCAAGGGACTTATTTAACTTTTTTGAGCCTCACTTTCCTTATCTGCAAAATCGGAGTAAGAATAAAATTAAGTTCAGTGGCTGTTTGAGGATTTTATGAGTTAGTTCATGTCAAATGCTTAGAAATACACTCCATACATGTTCCTGTTATTCCACAGTCTGGTTCTTCAGATGTCTACAAACAATGATTACACCTACCCCTTCATCTCATCTCTAGGCTAACTGGGGTCAGTTCTCTCACCTGTGTATCATTCAATTTCTCAACCCATTCATTTCTCATTTACAGAGAAGCCATTTTCTGAAGTTTTCTAATACTGGGTAGACCTCGCCATCACTAACTCATCTTTTAAAACCTATGCTCTCAACAGTTCCTAAGATCTCCGCTTCTCTGATCGTATCTGATCATCTCCCAATTCACACAGTCCATTAAAATCTACAATATTAAAATACATTTTTCTGTCCCATGCCATTTTTAAGCAGCTGGGTTTATAAACTATTAATTTCTGTCTGAGCCTTAGGACCTTACATTTATCTTTATATGCCTGGCACACAGCAGATGCTTGATAAAACCTACAAGATGAATGAACCTCTCTTATATTTTAACTTATTAATGGTCACTTCACCAGGTTATTCTCTACCTGTTGTTTCACTTACTGCCAGTTTGTGCTTCCCATCTGGTCACTGATGGGAACGCTGAACAGAGCTGAAGATAATCTAGTAGCATGCTACTAAAAATGTCCTTCCAATCTGAAACTGATCAGTCCAGGAACAGTCAATCATTTCTAATCAACACAACTGTTCTAGCACTTAGCCTATATTTTTTCATCTTATCTAAAACAAAGAGACAGCTTGTCAAGTGACTTGTCAAAATAGAGACACAACAACTTTATCATTCCTATAATCCAACGTTTTTTGACCAAACAGTGAAGAAAGTGGGTTATGTTCAAACATGTTAGCAAACTATGATTCTTGAGTTCTAGTACATGTGCTCAGAAATCATATTCTTGATCATCTTGTCTAGAATCTTGCTTAGAATCAGCACCAAGTTCATCAATCTTCAAGCCACTTTCCTTGTTCTTTCAAAAAAAAAAAATTAAAAAGAAACTGCTCCATTCTTCTTCCTTCCTGGCATGGGAGGAATAGTTCTTTCCCATTTCTGATCTGAAGCTCCAAACAGAGGGGCATCCACCTTTATCATAGCACTCTGGGGCCTCTTTCCCTTACTTCTTGGCAGCAAGCCCCTAGGGAGGACTGCCCTATTTCAGTTACTAAGGGGTACGCATGGAATTCAGTATTAGGAAGCTCGCATTCTCGAGTATCAGCTTTCTCGGCAGCATAGGGAACATTCAGGCCCCTGGAGGCCTTCCCCCTTTTGTCTTAAAAATTCAGAATTTGGGCAGAAAAGAGGGAAGGTATCATTATTTAAACCCTCCTCCTTGAAGACTCCCAGCATTCTTCAAAGATCACAGACAAGGTTCTGCGATTCTTTTCACAAATTCTTTCTCTGTTGAAGGATTTAATTAATCTTAACCCTTATTCTTAATAGAAAAGACATAAGCAGTAAAATTTTTATTCCCACGTAGTCAGCCTTATACAAAGAGTCCAGAGCAATGACTCCTTTCCCAGTCACCACACTGCACCAAACCGAGCTCTGAGACACTTTCGACCTGCCTACTTTTTTGTAAGCCTCAGCTTATTTTGTGTTTTAACCCCCCAGCATGACATTCACACACATTCACCCTTGCTTGCACACCCTTACATTTTAAAAATGCCCCTATAAAAACTGAGTCATCAGAAGACCTATGGGGTGTTCCCATCTTATCTTTCTTTAGCACCACAGTCAGATCCGAATTCTTCTGCTCCCTAGTATTTTTGAGTTACTGGTCTCTGCTACATTCTCAAGAATACCTGTGTATCTTTTCTTTGACACTTTTCAGTCTAAAAACATCCAAGTTCCAATTTTCTATACTTGGCTCAGCAACTTGTTTTCCTTCCAAGATCTCAGCACTTTCACTTAAACTGTCAATTCTCTCATTTTGGAAAGTATTTTGATTTAAAGTAATGGTTCTCCCAGATGCTTCCTTTCTATTCTCTATGAGATGCTGAGTGTTGTCAAAACCTTGACACTACTATATGTAAAAAAATATAAACAACAAGGATCTACTGTATAGCATGGGGAACTATCCTCAATACTTTGTAATAATCTATAGTGGAAAAAAATCTGAGAAAAGGACAGATATGTAGATACAGAAAACAGAACCACTTTGCTATATATCTGAAACTAACACAACACTATAAATAAACAAGATTTCAATTAAAAAAAGACTGAAAAGAAAAAAACCCCAACCCTTTATTTGATTTTCTATTTAACAGTTAGACCCCTGGCAGACAGGAGCGCAAAGCAAGCATACCATGACTGTGCACTCTGCCTCGGCACCAGCTTAATGGCCAGCATGAGGGATCCTCCACAACTCCCCTCAAATAATAACTCTTCTTCATCTCTCCTTTGAGTTCACCCAAATGGGCGCTGCTGCTGCTAAATCGCTTCAGTTGTGTCCGACTCTGTGCGACCCCATAGACGGCAGCCCACCAGGCTCCTCTGTCCCTGGGATTCTCCAGGCAAGAATACTGGAGTGGGTTGCCATTTCCATCTCCAATGTATGAAAGTGAAAAGTGAAAGTGAAATCACTCAGTCGTGCCCAACTCTTCGCGATTCCATGGACTGCAGCCTACCAGGCTCCTCCGCCCATGGGATTTTCCAGGCAAGAGTACTAGAGTGGGGTGCCATGGCAAATGGGCACTAGTGTGACTTAACTTACTGTCTCTGATACAGTGGCTCTATGCTTACTATATTAATAGGGTTTTTCCTTCTCTCAGGGGGAGGGGGAGGTCAGGGGCAGGTAAGGAGACTATGAGTGGAAATATGACCTACACTACTATACCATGCTGGGAGGGATTGAGGGCAGGAGGAGAAGGCGGTGACAGAGGATGAGATGGCTGGATGGCATCACTGACTCGATGGATGTAAGTCTGAGTGAACTCCGGGAGTTGGTGATGGACAGGGAGGCCTGGCGTGCTGCGATTCATGGGGTTGCAAAGAGTCGGACAGGACTGAGCGACTGAACTGAAGTAAACCATATTCTAAACCAGAGTCTTAGACCACTATACCTCTGTGACTCATGAAATCATATTCACTACCTTCAGTGTGAATCTTAAATTCATTTGGTTTAGCAAATATACTAGGTTGAATCATGTTCCCCTAAAATTCACATTCAAGTATGATCTGAGAATGTGGCCTTATTCATAAGTAGAATCTTCGTAGACAAAATCAAGTTTCAGATGACGACATATTGGATTGCAAGAGGCCCTAACCCAGTGATTGGTGTCCTTAGAAGAAAAGGAAAAGATACAGAGGTGGAGAAGAGAAAGTCTAGAGACACACAGGGAAGAACGCCACATGAATGAGGCAGAGATGGGAGCGATGCATTTACAAGTCAAAAACACCAAGCCCTGCCAGCAGCCACCAGCAGCCGAGGGCATGGAACAGACTCTCCTCTGGAGTCACCAGTAGGAACCAACCAACACTGATGACACCCTGACTTCAGATGCTGAGCCTCCTGAACTTAGGAGAGAACAAATGTGTGTTGTTTCAAGCCACCCAGTTTGTGGTCATTTGTTGCAGCAGTTTCTAGGAAAGAAATGAATACAGTAATTCTGCTGGTAGGCCTGTACCATCTGGGAAGTTAAGCAACTAGTCTCGTGTGGCTATGTGAACACTTGAAAAACATGGCTTACCTAAGTTGAGATGTGTTCTAGACTTTGTAAAATTTTTTAAAACATTTGGCTGCACAGCATGACTTGTGGAATCCTAGTTCCCTGACCAGGGATCAAACTCAGGCCCTGGCAGTGAAAGTACACAGACCTAACCACTGGGCTGTCAGGGAATTCCCAAGATGTGTTTTAAGTATAAGATACATACCAGATTTCAAAGATGTGACTTTGAAAGTCTAAAGGCTTTAAAAAATGAAAGTAAAAATTTTAATATAAAGTGTTGATTACAGGTTGAAATGATAATAATTTAGATATACTGGACTAAAGAATATATATTGTTCAATTAATATTACCAGTTTCTTCTTATGGTCCATGGAATTCTCCAGGCCAGAATACAGGACGGGGTAGCCTTTCCCTTCATCAGGGAATTGTCCCAACCCAGGGATCGAACAAAGGTCTCCCATATTGCAGGTGGATTCTTTACCAGCTGAGCCACAAGGGAAGCCCAAGAATACTGGAGTGAGTAGCCTATCCCTCTCCAGTGGATCTTTCCTGACCCACGAATCAAACCGGGATCTCCTGCATTGCAGGTTCTTTACCAACTGAGCTATGAGGGAAGCCCTCAGGCTAAAGAATATATGTTGTTAAATTAATGTTACCAGTTTCTTATCTTTTAAATGTAGCTACTAAAAGCTTTAAATTCCATCATGTGGCTCCTGTTACCTTTCCAGGGGATGTGCTGCTTCAGGCTGTCTGTGCTGATGACCATTGTTTCTAACTTCCTCTGCAAAGCTTTCCTCTATGATTCACGGGGAAATCTTTGCTTATTTTGTTTCCCAACCTACTGGCTTCCAAAATAAAGAGCCACTGTCTGAACTGTCCGTTCTCCTCCCTTCTTTCAGTTTTAAAAGATCTACTGGATAAACTGGCTGGTCTCTTGACCACCATTTCTCTTCAGTCTTGAGAATAACTGACACCCCTAACCGGGAGCCTATGATCCCCCCAGCCATCTTACTATTCCTGCTACTCACAATTAGCTAAAGAAACCACCACTCAAAGTAAAACATGCCCATGACCCAGAAATAGCCCAGAGAAACTCACCTGAGGAGACAAACAGAGGAATATTTGCAGCAGCAATGCTCAAAATAGCAAAAATCGAAACCACTCAATAGGTAAATGAACGATAGTATATTCATATAGTAGAGTGCAATATGAACCACAATTGCCCAAATGAAAATCTTAGAAGCAATAAGAAGTTAAAAAATCAGAGGAGGTTACATTCTGTATAACTTTATTACATAAAGTTCAAAAAAGCGAACATGAAACAGTATAAAGACAGACACAAAAAGACTATAAGGAAAAGTAAAGAAATGCTAACGCAAAGTATCTTTATACTTTACTTTAAATGCCAGCATCTCATATGTTCTATATGCTGACAGTCATGAAAACTATCAAGGGACTTCCCCAGTGGCCCATTGGTTAGGAATCCGCCTGCCAATGTGGGGGACACAGGTTTGATCCCTGGTCCAGGAAGCCTCCATATGATGCAGCGAACTACTGAGGCCACGTTCTACAACTACTGAAACCTTGCACCCTCGAGCTCGTGCTCCACAAAGAAAGAAGCCACTGCAACGAGAAGCCCGCTGCTCACCACAACTAGAGAGAGCTCACGCACGGCAACAAAGAAACATAATAATAAATAAATTAAAATCACAGATAAATTTAAATTTATTAATGAATTATTTTAGTAAATTAAAAATTTATANGTCATGGTACTGTCCTCCTCCAGCGAATATAAAAGGACTAGACAGATGCTTCATTGGGTTCCTGGGCAAGTGGCTATTCATACCTGGGTTGCAGAGTAATTAAAGTGCAGGTCTGCACATTTCCATAGCAGGGAATTAATTATTCTGGCTTAAAAGCCCTTCAATCTCCAGCTGGGTTGGAGAAAGTGAAGCTCGAGTTGGAGTCAATATGGCATTAAACAAAGAATTACAGGCGCAAAAAGACAGCAACTTAAAACCAAGATAAAAACCTCTAGAACAGGTTACTTTCGGAACATTTGAGAAAGGGGAGGAATAAGACAAGGGAGAAAATCCATGGTCTGGAACCCTTGTAAAAAATCTCAAAGATGAGTTTCGATGTTTTTTCCCACATCTACATTAATTATTGACTATCCCTAGAAATCANNNNAGAAATCAGTTAGAATGGATGTGAAATTTGACAATATTCATCAATTTTAAATGTTCATGTGCTTTGACCCAGAATTTCATTCTGGGCAACTAAATTTAGAAATAATGTGGGCAAAGATAATGTATAAGGATTTTTCCGTAGCATTAACTTACAACAGTGAAAAAATTAGAAATAATTTAACACTCAATAACAGGGAAAGGCAAACCAAAGCAAGTTTACGTGAAAGAACATTTGTCTTCTTCATTAAGAATGACCCAAAGACTGTCTTAGGGATGAGAAAATATTATGACCCAATGTTAACAAAAATAACAGGCTATCGTGACCATGAATGCAACTACGTGAAAAGTGCGCCTGAATATGACCAAAGTCTGATCTGGGGGTTGTGTAAATATAACTCTTGTCATTGCTTTCAGTGGGGTGGGAGGGTAGTTTCAGGAAGAATTTTTCTGCACAATCCAAACTTTCAGTGTGGTTATTATATTCTCTTTACTTGAATTTTTTTTTTTTTTAAACCTACCCAACTGTTTCGTCTTTTAAAATATGTAAATGTCAGGAAAAAACCTGAAGATTCCATTGTTTAATATTTTGCCCTCCTTATCTAGATAGCATATTCAAAAGTAGAGACATTACTTTGCCGACTGAGGTCCGTCTAGTCAAGGCTATGGTTTTTCCTGTGGTCATGTATGGGTGTGAGAGTTGGACTGTGAAGAAGGGTGAGCCCTGAAGAATTGATGCGTTTGAACTGTGGTGCTGGAGAAGACTCTTGAGAGTCCCTTGGACTGCAAGGAGATCCAACCAGTCCATTCTGAAGGAGATCAACCCTGGGATTTCTTTGGAAGGAATGATGCTAAAGCTGAAACTGCAGTACTTTGACCACCTCATGCCAAGAGTTGACTCATTGGAAAAGACTCTGATGCTGGGAGGGCTTGGGGGCAGGAGGAGAAGGGGACGACAGAGGATGAGGTGGCTGGATGGCATCACTGACTCGATGGACGTGAGTCTGAGTGAACTCCGGGAGTTGGTGAGGGACAGGGAGGCCTGGTGTGCTGCGATTCATGGGGTTGCAAAGAGTCAGACACGACTGAGCGACTGAACTGAACTGAACTGAAACACGTTTTGCTAAATAAACACATTTCAAAAGTGTAGGAGAACACAAGTACTTTTCTTTTCCAAATAGAGCAGATTTGGTCAACAAGAGATTTGTAGCCCCCAAGTCTCTTAGACTAAGTTAACTGTGCTCGTCTAACAATTCCATTTTCTAGATCATTCTGAAATGCATCTTCCCTTGACTTGACATATGCTTACTGAACTCAAAATACACTCTGCAGGATTTTTAGGATGCAGTAGTGAACAGAGCAGACACAGATCCTGCTACTCTGAAGCTTACTTCATTCCTGGGGTGGGGGTGGGAGGTGAGGGGTTAACAATGGTCGTGTAATGTACACAGCCTGCGATAGCCTCCCTGATAAGGTGGGGCTGAGGCAGAGCTCTGAAGGAAATAGAGGAGCCACGTGGCAATCTGGGAGAACAGCATTCTAGAAGCATGTACTGCACTGGGGGCCAGCTGGCTGGAGAGGCCTGAACCAATAGGAAAGCAGGTGTGGGAGGCAGGGAGGTAACCAAGAGCCTCAAAGGTCACAGTGAAGAGTTAGCTTTGCAATCTCTGAGAGAGCAAGCCACGAGAGCAGTGCCCTTAACTTTCTGTGCTGACAGAAATGTTCTACATCTGCACTGTCCGCACAGTAGTCGTTAACCTGGTGTGCCTATTTAAATTTATATCTATTAAAACTAAAAATTCAGTTCTTCCACTCCATGAGTTGCATTTCAAGCACACACATGGCTAATGGCTACCCTGGACAGCACAGTTTTAGAGCGTCAGTCTGAACTCGGGGTGGAAAACGGACTCGAGGCAGCAAGTGGGGGATGAAGCCGGGTGGGGCCAGTCGGGAGACTGTGGCCGTGGGAGGGAATGGTTGGATGCTGGATGACGTTTTGAAGGGAAGATGTGTTGCTGGACTGGTTGTGGGCTGTGAGGTCTTTGGCCAGAGCACCTGAAGGATTAGAGTGCCATGCTCCTGGAAGAAGAGGATGTCTTGAGGGGAGAGTGGGATGAAGCTGAAGTTCTGTTTCAGGCATGTTCACTTCAGATGCCTATAAGGCATCCTAGTGAAGATGCCAGAAGTCTGTGGAGTTGCAAAGAGAGAACTAGGCTGAAGTCACAATTTTGGAACTGTCAGTATTCTAAACTCATTCTACTGGGTGAGATTACCTAGCAGTAGCTGCAGGTGGTGAGAAATATTGAGACTGGGGTACTCTGATGTTTAAACATGGGGGAAGTGAGGAAGAACTTGTAAAGCAGACAGAGAAGAAAAGGCAGATGGAGAACTAATACGGAGGGTGACTGAAGGCCAAATGAACAGTCTCAAAAAGGAGGAAGTGATCAACTGGGTGGAAAGCTGATACATGAGTAAAAAGCAACTGGGGAACAGACCACTGGAATCCACAGCACGGAGATCACCAGTGACCTTCACAAGAAGGTGTCGATCCCCTCAGCCACAGTTGCACCTGGATTCCTGCACTAGCTTCGTGACTGAGCTCCTTTGCTTTAGTGATTCTGTCATTCACACATGTCTTCGGTACCACCGTGCTATCTTGCCTAATACTTTATCATCTTTGGCAGGAGCAGCCAAACTCTAGTGAGCAGGTAAAAATCACCTGGGGGTAACGACGTCCCAAGACACACTGTCTCAGTGGATGGAGGAAGACCCAGAAACTGTATTTTTAAACAGCAGCCAAAATAATGGTTACCAACCACGGCAACCAAAGGACAAAGTCCAAACTCCTTAGCAAGGCAAACAAAACTGTTTCAAATGTAGTCCCAAACTTTCTGACAAACTCCTTCCTATTCCCCTCTAGGCAGCACACCTCTGCTTACACAAGCCCAAACTAATAACTGTGTTTCCCCACACCGGCCATGTTCTTCCAGATGTTACTACCCCTACATAAACTTCTCCTGTCTCCTGGAGGGCACCTTTTCTCCAGCCATGCCCAGGGAACTGACTCAGGCGTCAATGCCACTACCAGCGTGAGGCCCCACCTGGCTCCCCGACCCTGTTAAGCATTTCCATACAACATTAGCACATCATCTGCCAACTATGCTGCCACCATCGCCACCAACTCCAGGAGGCCGCCATGGTAGAGACGGCCTCTTCTTCATCTCGGCGCTGCCAACAGGCAGTTGACACTGGACCACCATGCATCCATGACTGCTGGCCTGACACCCAGGCACGCTGGCAAGTGCTCTGAGAGTCAAGATGCTGCTGCTGTAAAGTGCTGGGAAAGTCAGGAAGAGCTCTGTCTACCAGGGACTTGAAGGATGGATGGAAGTGGACTCCCAGACAGGACTGATGACGGAACAGGGGGCACAATCAACATTCCTTCTAAGATGGGCAGAGACTCACTGTTACAAGTAACATCTGAAATCTACAAATTATGGTTCCAAATAAATATTTTTAACTTCTTTCTCAAAAGATGTATCAAACAAACAAACAAACAGAATCTTATCCTTCACAACGTGTTGGCTGGATCTAGTAAGTACCTTACCCCCCTTTATACGGTGGAACAGACCCAAAGCTCTAACTCTTGATTCACACACTAAATCCTTACTCCAGCTTCTCAGCTTTTATTTTTCTCACAAAGGGGTATGAGGGGCAGTATGTGGTAGACTGGCACAATTCTCTTACCTATAAAGCCCCAAACAACTCAATGACCATCTCTTGCTAATGGAGGGCCCTAAAGGGTTCCCATGGTACCCAAACAATTCTGTCCTATGCAAAGTTGCTCTGTGAATGAGTTTCTGCCACCTCACCAGTTCTAAACCCCCCCAAGAGCACCCAGTCAGTATTTTAGTATGTATCTCCTCAAAAATTTTAAGAATAACCCAAAACCTGGTGCTTCCCTGAATCCTTGAGGGCAACCAACTATTGAGTAATGATGCATCAGAATTTATAGAGTAGTTTTAATCATACACAATTAAAAAAATCAATATTGTATTGGAAAAACATACAGGTGATCTAAAAGGCATTATAATTGTAATGTTTTTCATGCAAAAACTAGATCTACTTTGTACACATGATAAAACAACAACAAAAAACAAGATATGCCATCCTGTTCTAAAACTCTTGATCCTTGGCATCTGGATTTCTCACTTTAGATGGGTAACTTATTCCTTTTATGCCCACAAACCCAGTCAGCTGACAGCTGGTAACCACCTGGACTTTACTTCTGAATTGTGGATCCATGAAGTTACTTACCTGGGGGGAAATGAACTGGGGAGGCACTTGCGCCCGGAGATTAGGAGAAGAGTTCAGTGGCTGCACGGGGGTGTGCACGCCTCTCGATTGTGCTGTGCTATTTCCAAACAAACCATGATTGCCACCCTGTGAACAGAAGAGCGGCAGTGAGGCCTTTTGTTAACATGAGGAAATGCATAAAGAAACAGTTCGGGTCTCCTATCCCTCAGAAGCAGCATCCTGTGTTCCATGGAATCACAGAACGTTGGAACTGAAAAAAGTTCCTGACCTTGGGATAGTATTCAAATTCAATTATGGGCATACCATCACCACCCTGCAGCCTGATACAAACCAAAAGGGTTAAACTTAGTCAAATGTTAGAAAAAGCACTAATTTGTTGTTATTGAAAGGTAACGGAGTGTAACATTTATACAACTACTTCTTTAAGATTGGGTTTACAGAATTTATTCTCAAACTATATAATCTGAGACCCATTTTGAAAGGCACTTGAGTAAAAAATGCAGGACTGTGAATAATATCAGCTGTAAAACAATACCATGATATAACTTCTCTAAATTGGCTGATTTGATCACAAAATCAGTGCCTCTCAACTGTGAGCCTGGCTCTCTGAGGATCCTACTCCCAATCTGAACACCCTTCCTTGTCTTGGGCTCTCCTTGGTCCCTTCTTTGGTAAAGGAGGAAATGTAAATCAATCCGAGAGTGAGATAAAAGAGGAAGAAAGGGGAAAAGTGAAAAATCATTCCAGGGACACACAAAGCATTACTCACCTGTAACTTCTCATTCAAATGTATGACTATCAGTCTTAGTCAAAAATTACAGCCATTCATTAGATGGACTATTATGTGGCTATTGAAATAATGGGACAGAAGTATATTTAGTTTCCTGATCTCTGAAAGCTAACAGTTAAAGAAAAACAAGATGGGCTGTATAAAAAAATGTTTTAACTCTAAAAAACAAAAACAAAAAAACAAGCTTAGGTCCCTGATTTCTGGAGGATCAACTCGCTGAGGCACTTCTAAGACTGTTCCAATCAGAGAGCTATAGAAAGCGGGGCTACATACGACGGCCCTTGAAATCCTATTCAGTAAAACCTGATGCTGCGCTGCCCCCATATGATGCAGTTTTCTACACCATCTTCACTCCGCCTCTGCAAGTGCCAGCTCAGAGGTCATCCTCATCAAGGATATCTTCCCCCTGACCTTCTTCCTCATTTTGCATTCAAGTTCACTGAACCTACCTCTACGTTTTCAAAACACTTGAAATCTCTTTGACAGGCTCCACCATCAAATCATATCATAGTTATCTTCCACCCTGTCTTTCCACCACCAGCTTCAAATGTCCCTCTTTGTATTCCCAGAAACTCAATCAAGCCCTGGTCTGTAGGATGAGCGCATCATTTGCAAACATCCACGACCCACCAATTTCACACACTTGAAAACGAACATCCCACCGAACACCAATGGTGAAGATGGCTACACCACCGCTTATACCCAGTCTCTGGGCTCTGGGCTGAGGTTGCCACCACCATTCTTATCCCTGAAATCGTGGGGATTTAGGTAATTATACAGAAGAATTTTATAATGGCATCATTAAGTTCTAGAGCACTAAAGATATTTTGATGGCTTAATGATTCAAAACAGATTAAGGGATTGCTTCAGGGAAATTAATGAACTTAAAAGCATTGAAAATAAAAATGACTGTGAACATAAAGTAGAAATGGCAATTAAAATCTATGTGTATCTCATAAAAGAAACCTTAAGATTCACCATGAATTTTTAATCTCCCAAAGGACTGTTTAAACATGAAAAGACCTTTAGTTCTAGAAACTTCAATATCTGCACCTCTCCTGTCGTACTAATCAAATCTGTCACTCTAAGGTGAAATGGCTCAGCTCTAACTTTTCTGAGATCCTGGTAGTCAGGAGCTTAGCTCCTATAATGAAAACAGCAAACACTTATTTTGCTCAGACTATTCTGCTAAGATGGTTCTTACACTTTACTATCAAATAATGACCTAGTTAATAGATGTCAATTATTCATGGAGGGGAGGGTCTTTGGATGGTGGGGTTTCTGACAGCTAAATCCCAGACCTATGTTTTGTAAGGCTCCCAACCTGCTTTGTAGGGATCATTTTAAATCTCAACCTCTCTTTCTGGTAAGAGGTATTAGTTTTTTTTAGTTTTTGTAAAATCAATCCCTACTTTCCTATTCCTCGTAGAAAGAGCCCATTCTACTCCCACCAAAGGTTTTAGGTTTTCATGATCAAGTGTCTCGTAAGCCACACCAAGCACTCTGATGGTTAACAACAAAGGTAAGCCAACATAAGTTCATACAAAAAAATACCTTTTCTTTCTTTTTAAAAACAAAACCCTTTTTAGATCATTTTTATTCATTATTAACTGTTAAATCTTCCTTTTTGTGGGGAGGGGTGCCACACGGCTTGTGTGATCTCAGTTCCCTAACCAGGAATTGAATCCAGGCCTCGATCATGAAAGCCCGGAATTCTAACCACTAGGCAACCAGGAAACTCCCACCTTCTCTTTCTTTTTAATGAATTTATTTCCAGTACCTCTTGAAAGGAAACAAAGTCTGGCAACATGAGGCCCAAGTTTCTGCACAAAGTGAAGCACTGGGACCATTTTTTAATATGGAACCTTGGCATCATAAGTTGGTCGTCATTTTGGCTCAGAAGCAGCTATTTTGCACAGTAATGTATAGAATGGTAATCATACAAATTCAATCTTTTTAAAAACTATATTTTGAGATTAGGAAAACTGGCATCAAAAGCTTTATATATTTCTAAAACTTCACTGCTGAGTGTGAGACTTTTTGAACCTAATAATTATTGGTATATTTGCCCTAACTACAGTGTTTAACTTAGAAAGGTATATAAATTAAAAACAAGGTTATTAAGCTGATCGAAATCTTCTGTGATTTGAACAAAACTCTTAAATTTCAAATTACGCAGTATATTGCATACTTCTCATGAAAGTTTCATGAAACTCCTCACAAAAACAGTATGAAAAAAACATAACCTTATTTGGATAGAACATGTATATATCAACTTGGTTTACAATGGACTTTGTAGTAATCCACAGATAAAAAACTGAAGAGGAACGACCTTTTTTAAGAGTCCAGTGCACAGCAAGTATGATCACTTACATTAAAGTTTATGTACTAAAAGTATCTGATAATCAGGTGGCCCTGGGAGTGTATTTATAATCACCATTTACCAAGAGGGTGAAGACTATATTTTCTGTAATTCAACCCAAAGAGCCCTCCTCCCCACCAAAACTGATACAACTGCTCCTCTCTGTTTAGATAAGCAATTCAGAGCCACCACGTCCTCTGTGGAAATGTTAAGAAAAAGAGTGAAATATGAAGGAAGAAAACAAAAAATTACCTGTAACTCCCAACCCAGAGTTAACCAATTTGAACATATGGACATAATATGATCCATTTTTTAAAACGTGCTAAGGCAACAATCAGCACATGAAAGATCTACATGGAGTCTGAGGACTATGGGGTAAGAAGTGTTTTATACCAGCTTTTCATCTATATATGAAAGTCATCATGGGAAAACAGAATGGCTACAATTGATAATTAAATGTCTTTCCATGATATCCAGAGGTGAAGGCCAGAAGGGCAAGTAAGTAGTCGTGGAAATAAGGCTAGGAAAATACTGCTGGAGCCACTGTCACAAAAGAATTGTCCCCAGATTTCTGGTTTTCTCCACAAAAACTACAACAGAGCTACTGCAAGGTGACAGACAGAGGCCAGCGGCATCCGCTCAAGCCTGCAAAAGCAAAGACGCATTACTACGCCGGCCCTGACAGGCTTGTTTCTACTGCACAGCCTTCCTTGGAGGACTGGCAGATCCAGCTCTAGGAAAGGTGCTCCTCTAGCCTGAATCAAACACTGGGCAGCATGTGGTCTTCTTAAAGCTTCATTATGATATAAATTACCTTTGCCTGAGCAATTTTATACCTGAAGACATTGGATTTCTAAGCTGCCATAACCCTCAAATATTTAATCTTATTAGTTTTGGTGCTATTTTTAAATTAGCAATTACATTAGACTGAAAAGACATCAAAGGTAGTACTTGCCATTCAATCTAATGTTCAAAATGGCAAATATGTCACTAAATTAGATAGAAGGTACCTGTACAGCCTCTTTATCATTTTCCTAAGCAAGCAACTCACTAACTTATGAAGCGTGAACTTATGACCAAAAATGGGAAGACAAAAGAAACAGATTTAAAATAAAATCCATGTTGAGAAACACGAAGAGAGATGGGTTCTATGGGCTGAAAGAGCTAAATAAAAAGCCTAGCCTTAATATCATTCTGTGCATTCAGTAATCAACAAATTTCCCAAGACAGACAAATGATGCAATAAACTGCAGACCAGGGCCAAGGCGAGGCCACGGCCAAGCAGTTATAAATTTGAGAGGCCTCCTTACTTGTCTAGCAGCGAAGTTTTGGGGGTTGAGCCCTGTGCCGATTGCTCCAAGGCTGACGTTGGGTAGTGTGGAACCAGAGGGAGACAGCTTGTAGCTGGGAGAAGGGGAGAAAGGAGAGCAGGGAGCCTCATCCCCAAGGCACCCATCTTGATTGGAGAAAGGCAAAGTCAGCTGAAAAGTAGTAGCAGTTAGCCAATCGCAATGAGTGTTGGTTAGTGAAGCAACAGAATGCAAGAAGGGAAAAGAGAGACACCAGGAACAAACAAAGTTAGAGTGTATTAGCAGTAAACGAGGATAGAATTTGGATCTGATCATCACCATCATACTTTGCCCAACAGACACCATCTGTCATCCTCTCTGCTATAGATTCGTATCCTCTAAGTTAGTAACACATTCTGTCCGTTGCACTATGATAAAAATTGCCAGACACTTTAGTTTCAGGGATCTAATATTGATGACTCTAACTATGTGGCTGCTGAAACAGAAGCCAAAGTCATCTTCTTGTGAATATGTTTGCTGTCTGGACCAGCATCAGTGGTGTCAAAAACGTGCCAAATCTACAAATTTTGGTTTTAACTGCCTTCTGAAGACCAGGAATATTGCAAGTTGGTATTCTGAAACAAGTAACGACCTCCTCCATTAGAAATGTTAAAAATCCCAACAGATAGGTATAAATGACTTGTTTAAAGCAGGTAGCTGAGAATTTGAACAGGATATCATCATAACTAAAAACAGATCATTAAGGAAATGGAGAAAGAAGACAACAGAGTTTTTTTCTTAGGAATAGCAAAGGAGAAAGTTTTGGGTCATCTTGACAAAGCTAAAAGGCAAGGCCTTAGGAGACCTAGAGTATTTGCACAAGATTCAAAATTTAATTTGTAATTGAACAGTAGCAGAAAAAAGAATTCAGGATAACTCTGTCTCTAGAATTTCTTTTATATGTTTTCAGTGTGCATTTCCCACACTATAGTCAGACCACACCCCCCTCAGACTTCATAAATTCCCCAAAACTTAGACCTTGTTCACAGTACTCGCATTCTAAAGACAGATGGTTCTAGCTGCTTCCTAATCACCTGTCAACATCAACTATTTTCATGTCACCGTTCAAATGCAGGTGATGCTTGTGTTTGTTTTTTTTTTTCCCATTAGGTTCAGTAATTCTATGCTTCCTTCTGGAATTAAATATCAAAAGACAAATGGGAACCAAAGTGGTTCTCATGAATTATTATCTTAAACCAAGGATTCAACTCACCTTCTCAAAATAAGGCCCACTATCTGTGGTTCCCATGTCTTTGGAATTAGGTGGACGGAACCCAGATCGATCCTTCCTCATGATATCATTAAAATCCCCGAGATTCATTGATCGCTTGTCCACATCAAATTTTTTATCTGGAAGGCTCCCTGAAAAGTAACACAGAAAGAGTGAAAATGTTAATCCTCAATGTCTCCCTCATGACCAAGAGTGACCTGTCCCAACACCCTCTGTGGCGTGCAGGTATAGACCAGAAGAGTTCTCACTGTTCAGGCTGCTGACTGTCCTCCCTGAAACATACAGAAAGTGAAGTTGCTCAGTCGTATCCAACTCTTTGCTACCCCATGGACTGTAGCTCACCAGGCTTCTCTGTCCATGGGATTTTTTAGGCAAGAGTACCGGAGTGGTTTGCCATTTCCTTCTCCAGGTGACCTTCCGGACCCAGGGATCGAACCCAGGTCTCCCACATTGTAGGCAGATGCTTTACCCTCTGAGCCACCAGGGAAGCACATGGAAGCATACACAGATGCTTTAAAAACAAAACAAAACAAAACAATCTCTCTAAAACCCTCAACATGTATCAGCTAAAGCTGGTTTTCTATGGAAGACTGAAAGACTCTTAGGGCTAACCTAGTCAAAACCTAACTGAAAAGATACTGAAACTAGTTATTGACATGTCTGATGAATATATCTTGCTTTTATATTCAAATGTCCTCAGTGAGAGGATGTGTATCTTGTTGCTTTTTTAGCAACTGCAAGACAAATAGTTCCAGTTGTGAAATGTAATCATTAGGACTACAAACAGCAAAGAGGCATGGTTGTTGCCCTAAAATTTAGAACTCTTGAGATGAACACAGGCGATGGTTGCTGGTACAATGTCATCTCCCAGATGCAATGACTATCCCATTTTCTTCCACATGTCTATGAATTTGCTGTTGTACAGTGACATGAAACTCGTTTTTAAGTTATTCTGCTATTTAAGAGTATCACAGATCACAGGCTGTTTCTTGTATCTCCCAGGACTGTTTTCTTTCCTTCCAGATTTGACTCTTTCTTAGGTTCTTCCAGGTGAGCAGCAGCATCACTGCAAAGAGCCCCCAGATGAAGGGCTGATGCTGCACCTGCTCTACCTGCAAAGGGCAGCTGGTCCCTAATATGACTCAATATGCCAGCAAATTTGGAAAACTCACCCGTGACCACAGGACTGGAAAAGGTCAGTTTTCATTCTAATCCCAAAGAAAGGCAATGCCAAAGAATGTTCAAACTACGGCACAACTGCACTCATCTCACAAGGTAGCAAGGGCTTCCCTTGTGGCTCAGCTGGTAAAGAAACTGCCTGCAATGTGGGAGACCTGAGTCCAATCCCTGGGTGGAGAAGATCCCCTGGTGAAGGGAAAGGCTACCCACTCCAGTATTCTAGCCTAGAGAATTCCATGGACTGTATAGTCCACGGGGTTGCAAAGAGTCGGACACAACTGAGTAACTTTCACTTTCACATGCTAGCAAAGTAATGCTCAAACTTCTTCAAGCCAGGCTTCAACAATACATGAACCGTGAACTTCCAGATGTTCAAGCTGGATTTAGAAAAGGCAGAATTGCCAATATCCGCTGGATCATTGAAAAAGCAAGAGAGTTCCAGAAAAACATCTGCTTTACTGACTACACCAAAGCCTCTGACTGTGTGGATCACAACAGACTGTGGAACATTCTTAAAGAGATGGGAATACCAGACAACCTGACCTGCCTCCTGAGAAATCTGTACACAGGTCAAGAAGTACCAGTTAGAACTGGACATGGAACAGACTGGTTCCAAATCGGGAAAGGATTATATCATGGCTGTATAGTGTCACCCTGCTTATTTAACTTATATGCAGAGTACATCATGAGAAACACTGGGCTAGATGAAGCACAAGCTGGAATCAAGACTGCTGAGAGAAATATCAACAACCTCAGATATGCAGATGACACCACCCTTATGGCAGAAAGCGAAAAAGAACTAAAGAGGCTTTTGATGAAAGTGAAAGAGGAGAGTGAAAAAATTGGCTTAAAACTCAACGTTCAGAAAACTAACATCATGGCGTCCGGTCCCATCACTTCACAACAAATAGATGGGGAAACAGTGGAAACAGTGGCTGACTTTATTTTTGGGGGCTCCAGAATCAGTGCAGATGGTGACTGCAGCCATGAAATTAAGACTCTGGCTCCTTGGAAGAAAAGTTATGACCAACCTAGACAGCATATTAAAAAGCAGAGACATTACTTTGCCAACAAAGGTCCATCTAGTCAGAGCTATAGTTTTTTCAGTAGTCACGTATGGATGTGAGAGTTGGACTGTAAAGAAAGCTGAGTGCCGAAGAATCGATGCTTTTGAATTGTGGTACTGGAGAAGACTCTTGGAGAGTCCCTTGGACTGCAAGGAGATCCAACCAGTCCATCCTAAAGGAGATCAGTCCTGAATATTCATCGGAAGGACTGATGCTGAAGCGGAAACTCTAATACTTTGGCCACTTGATGTGAAGAACTGACTCAATGGAAAAGACTCTGATGCTGGGAAAGACTGAAGGCAAGAGGAGAAGGGGAAGACAGAGGATGAGATGGTTGGATGGCATCACCGACTTGATGGACCTGAGTCTGAGTAAGCTCTGGGAGTTGGTGATGGACAGGGAAGCCTGGCGTGCTGCAGTTCATGGGGTTGCAAAGAGCTGGACACGACTGACCTGAACTGACTGAACTGATGACATCTCGGTGCAGACAGGCCTAGCCACCTGAGAATGACTCTGGCAGGGTCACAGACAGCTTGTGTTTGGCCACAACATTTTGTTTTTTATTTTTAAATCTGGATCAGTTCTCAATATTTAAAGCTAAAAGCATAGAAGAATGTCTGGCCTCTCTTGAGAAGAGTGGAGGATCCAGCAAAGCTGAGCATACACTCGTCCATGGCAACAAGTGCCAAGAGCAAAGGCAGACTCCTTTATGTGGTACACAGGTTCTCCACGGTGAACCAGTGGCTTTCAAGTCTCAACTGTTCACACCTGGCACACACTGCTCATTTATACTCATTTACACTTCTTGGTTCTTGTCGTCATTAGTTTTCAATCCCTACCTAGTGTCAAGCATGGTACCTTCCACGGTGCAAGTCGGAATACGAATCTAGGAACTGCACCCATCCCAACTCAAAGCGAGCAGGGATCCCAACAAATAACAACATATTCCACTTGTTTAGTGGGAGGATACACACCTACAGACAAATCCATTTTGCTACTTGAGTTATCTTCAGTTTGACTCTGGAAAAAAAAAATAGTGAGGGATGATTAAAGTCTGGAATTAAACATTTAAATCAGAGAAGAAACAGCATTATTCATGCACGAACTACAGCTTACTCTTACTTTACATCTAGGACTATACCAGGTCCTTGGAAACGAATCTTCAACTGGAACGAAGACAGTAACGTTTTTCATAAGAGTAATTTTCACTGCTGCTAGGGCCTCTATGGAGAAGGCGATGGCACCCCACTCCAGTACTCTTGTCTGGAAAATCCCATGGATGGAGGAGCCTGGTGGGCTGCAGTCCATGGGGTCTCTAAGACTCGGCCACGACTGAGCGACGTCACTTTCACTTTTCACTTTCATGCATTGGAGAAGGAAATGGCAACCCACTCCAGTGTTCTTGCCTGGAGAATCCCAGGGATGGCGGAGCCTGGTGGGTTGCCACACAGAGTCGGACACGACTGAAGCGATTTAGCAGCAGCAGCAGCAGCGCCTCTATTCCTAAATTCAGTTTTCACATCAGATTAGCTTCAGTAAATCTATGGACAGAGTGATAGCTAAACAGCTGCTTGGAGAAATACACCCCTGTCCTCAAGTTCCAGCCGGCTCAGGATCAAATTTCATGAGTGGCAGCCAAATGATGACAACTTCTTCTCGTGACTTGTCAAGTCATCAAATCTTGCAACATGCAGCCAAGTCATCTGTCTTTTGGCAACCAGGGACACGGCGTCCCCATATTGCTCCCCAAAGACCAAAAAATTAGAAGTTCTACAAAAACTGTCTATATAATTAATCACAAATAGTTTCCCTAGTCATTCTGCTATGGCTAGTTTTTTTTTTTTTTGTAAATTATAATATTAAAGTGGGTACAGAAGTCAGTCAAAGTTATATACATTTTAAGTCCTTGGCTCTTTCTTCCCTAACCTTCTAAGGAAAGAATACAAAGGCTACACATTTAAAAGCTGTAACCTTTATACACTGGAGTATTTCATTAAGAAAAAAGGAACAGAGAAGAAACATTGCCTTATCCAAATCAGGAACGTTGCATAACCAGTTTCTAAATCTGTAATTTTATGCTATATATGGCAATGGTCTTAAAATTTGTACTAAATGTAAAAGTTGGGATATAGTACACCTATGAAAAAAGAAAACTTACCAGCAATCCCATATTTGAAAACTGTTTGGCAAGAGGATTCATCCATGAATCACTGTTTCCTCCTTTGAGTGAGCACTACAGAAATGAAATATGTAACCTCAGAATCAAATAATTAAATTCAACTTCCTGAGTTGCAAAAGTACTGACTAAAAATGTAAAACCCAGACTTTACCTTTTTCAACCATAACTAGTTCTCTTTAACTATAGTTATTTTGATAGATCTGTTAGTATAAAAAAGTAACAGGCCTTAGTTACATCAATGTTTTCATTCTTGTTCTATTCACTGCACTGAGTTAGATAACTAGAAAAATAAATGGTCAGCTAGGGCTTTCACCCTATAAAGGGTCAACATCAGATTTTCTAAAATATAACGCTTGCAAGCTAGTACTTTCCCTCTCAGTTACTCCTTGTAACCCAAGCCAGTTTCTATTAGGAGTCAAGAAAAAGTTTGATGCCAGTGCATGTTATTTGGAAACGAGCCTATTTAAACTGGTCATTACTCTCTGTGTGGATACAAGGAGGAGCTCATCCACGCAGCACTTTCATCTGCTTGTTTCAGGGTGTTAAGGACACGGGGCTCTGTGGAAAGTGGAAAGAAGTCAGAAGACACCATCACCAGGTTTACTGCAAAGGCGGGGAGGTGCGGGTTTTTGTTTGTTTCTTCAGGGGACAAACTAATTTCTCTGCTGAACAAGGAACCAATCATCAGCTCCACTTTTGTTTCTATGAAGAAGGTGAGTGGAGCTATGACGGGAGCCTGGGAGGGCTGGAGACGATGGGGCTTTGTGCACGGGTGCATTCTCCAGGTAAAAGTTCTATGTGTTCTGATGCTACTGCTCATGTCAATTTTACTTTTCAAAGTGTTAAGGTACCTCTACAGGTTTAAAGGTCAAAAAAGCCCTCCCTGGAGGGAGGAGTAGTAGTTACTGTTTAATGGGTACAAAGTTTCAGCTGGCAAGATGAGAAGGGCTTTGTGGACAGATGTCGGTGATGACAGCACCGCCATGTGAATGCACGTAATGCTGCTGAACTGTATACTTATAATTGGTTAAGATAGTCGATTTTACGTCAGCTGTGCGCGTGCACGCACGCGCACGCACACACGCACACACACACACATACAGAGAATGGTCAGAATCATCAGTCATGGTACACACACACACACACACACAGAGAGAGAGAGAGAGAGAGAGAGAGAGAACGGTCAGAATCATCAGCCATGGAACAGAAACAGTTAATTCCCAGTTAAACTCATTGAATCTTGGCGGTTCCCTGAGTGGGCTAGTACCTTTCACTTGCTTGCTTCCTCAGCAGTCTTCCTAGAATCCGGTCTCATTATTAATTTGTAAATAATAAAAAGAAAGCCACAGTAGACTAGACAGTGAAAATGTACTAAAAATGTTAGAAAGTTCACAGAATAATTTCTTTTGTGACTGAAGTAAGAAAATAAAAGTCCTTTATGGGGAAAACTGTAAATGACTGCTTAAACAAAATGTTTCTAACAGAAACAACCTGCATTCTCAGGCTATAAAAGAAAGTAATCGTATTCAGAACAAAATCCCATAGGTGAAGGGGATGAAGAAGGTACAGCCCTTGGTCAACTGAAGACCTAAAATGGCGTCCAGTACCTGAAAACCAGGAGTTTCAGTTATGAAGTGTTTCTTAGAGCAGCAAGGCTCCCGGGCTGAAATAACATACGTGGCTGCCCAACTTTTTTCCCCTTAATGTATTTGTAGAATGAGAGGCTGGAATGAAAAAAGAGGGCTTCTACTGAGAGTCACTCAGGTTCTGGATTAAAAACCAAAGTCCTCATTAAACTATGAAAATCAAAAGAGAAACTAAGTTGCTCTACAGTCCAGAAAATAAAAAGCGTAGGACACACTGGTGCAGGATGAGATAAACCACCTAGACGCCAACACAGGTTAAGCACTGGCACCTCGCTCTGTCGAGAAAGGATTTGGGGCCTTGGAATTTCCCAAATCAGACAAAAATGAGTCACGGTGATTGCTGCTGGAGGAACCGTATTACTGTGGTTTCCCTTCTACATATTCAGGGGGACCTACTTGAAGGATGGATCAGGCTTTAGAACACAAAAGCAGAAAACATTTATAAAGGGTGTCCTGAAAGTTCCCAAAGAGTTATTATAATATGGAAAATGAAGTAAGAAAAAAGTCTTGTTTCTTTGAAAATTCCATTTTATCCACAGAGAGAATTTTGTAGGTAAGAGACTTAAAGGTAAGGAAGATGAGGGGTAAAGAGGATGTAGTTAGGTGTTCTGAAGAAAGTATTTTCTCCATCACTGAGGACTGCAAGGACTTCAGCTATGTGGCTTCTTCCACTAAAACATTCTCAGTTCTGCCTTCTAAGAATGAATACGCAAGTTCAGACACCTCTAAGGTGGCATACCTTCATTTGTTTCTTTCCTCCTTGTCCCCAGCTTGCTGAGTTGTGGGAGGAAGTGCTTCCCTGAGAGCCGGCAGTGTTCCAGACTCCTCCATCATCCTCCTCTTCCCAGCTGGGATGGCGAGTTCCTGCCACTGGCCCATCATTCTCCCCCCAGCCATCTTGCATAGATTTGGAATCTTTAAGAAAAGAAAGAGCCAACTGTATGCAATGGCTATATGTAACAAAACCCACAACGATCATTTCTTGTAAATGCAGCATTTTAGTGTATTTGTAATTGTATCCAGTATCTGTCTGTATGGTGAGGCAAATACTCTCCCAACTTTAGAGAGCAGAATGGAAACCCCAAAAGGGTCAAACATACACAGTAAGTTCATAAACCACAAATCAAGATTTCCTGGCTTCTAGTTCAATGATGTTTCCCCTTACACAGTGTTGACAGAAATCCCCCAACTGAAAAGAATCTATCACCACTTACAAGAAATTTCACACTTAAATTAAGAGAAATCTGTTACTCTTAATGAGAATGTTGTACTGCACTTCTTAGTTTTACCCTCCTGAAAGGAAATACGTGGTGTATTTTGTAATGGATTTTACAAATATGAGGCAGGATTAAAAAACAACTGTCAACCTTGTTTGGGGTGAAGAAAAGAACATGAAAGATGGACGGAAAAAAGGAAACTGTACTAGATTTTGAATATCAAAATTACAGTGAAAGAAGAGAAATTCAGAAATAGCCATGAAAATTTCAAAGTTACTAGATTTACACACTTGAAATGTACCAGAAACTAAAAAGATCCTAGGCAAAGACAATGTATAAGCAATGGCTTTTAAAGACGGGCAGAGGAGGGACATCCTTGGTGGTCCAGTGGCTAGACTCCATGGTTCCAATGCAGGGTGCTTGGGTTTGACCCCTGGGGAATTAAATCCCACATGCCACAAATAAGAGTTCACATTCTGTAACTAAGACCCAGTCCAGCTAAATAAATAAATAAATAGTTAATAAATAAATAAAAGACAGGAGGAGAAAATGTAGGGGACAGAATGCAGAAGGGAGGACAAAGACAGGGAAACCAGTGCTCAACTGTGCAAGGAAGTAGGTCATCATCAGGCGCCACAGTCAATTCCACCACCAACATCTCCCCTTAAACAAAGATCTTGAATTTGAACACTGGGATAAATCCTTAATGTCCTTCTGAAAATTTTGTATGGATACACATTCTGGTAACGATAGAAGAAAGGAAATACACTATCCCACCTAGAAGCTCCATGAAAAGGTATGAAAGCGTTAGTCGCTCAATCCATGTCTGACTCTTTGTGACCCTATGGACTGTAACAGGCTGGGCTCCACTCTCCATGGGATTCTCCAGGCAAGATTACGGGAGTGGGTAGCCATTCCCTTCTCCAGGGGATCTTCCCGACCCAGGGACAGAACCTAGGTCTCCCACATTATAGGCAGATTCTTTGCCAGAATCTGAGAAACCCAGAAGCTCCACCCACACCTTCAATTTACAAAATGACAAGACATTTATGGAGGGAGTTATTTGATTCAGATGGCTTCACACAAAGAGTCTAGAGCCAGAAAAATGGCTTTTCCAGGCCTTTCTGCTGTCAGGCTCTGGGACCAGGCCTATGATGCCATCCAGGCACCAATCAAGTATGCAGACAGCTAGGTAGTCAATTTCCTCAGACGGTGGCATCACCTCCCAGCAACTCCCAAATGAACCTTGGGATGAACCCTCTATGGGGTTCACTAAGCGACCCCCTTTGCTGGGGCTCTGTGACTGAGCTGCAAGAGGCAGGGCCTGGGGGCTGTTCTCCCCGCTTCTGGATAACCAGGACCATTTCTCCTGCACAGGAGGTTACCCACTATTACGTAAGCACAGGCTTTATACATCCTCTGACAAGCAACAGGAATTAAAGCCCCAACATAAGTGACATATTGACCCTTTTAAAGGAGAAAGACATCCAAGTAACCCTTCTTTGAGAGAAAGGAGCTGCACTTTGAACACATGATTTCTTGTAGAGAGATTAAAAAAATAGAGAGCTTCAATACTTAAGTCATGGAGTCCACACCAGATTTAAGACATCTACAGTCTAGATAGGATCACAGGTTAAATTACCATTAGCATTGATTAGTAGGCTGTGACTATCTAGCCCCTTCCCCTGACTATTACATGTTCAAATTACCCAGAGGAGGGGAAAAGGTAACTACAGATTTAGCTATTGATATAGATGATCCCGGTGAGTAGAAGCCTTTTTTAAAATCTGGAGAAAAGTAATTTCTGTGATAGAAGAAAGATGATCCTGAAGTTGGGAAAGACACATAAAAATCTTCAAAGTACTGCTAAAGGGCCTCCTTGCGCCAAGGGTCTGGTTTATGCCTTTCAACAGCGTTCTGGATCTATTCCAAGTCTACAGAATGGTATTTCCCATGATGATAGAACCAATTTTACAATGAAAGTCAAGACGAGATCAAATTCTTTATCAAGCTATTTCTATGAAGTGAAGGAGATTTGTCATTTTCAAAATGCAGTCAAGTTACACAGGCACAAGACTGAGTTTCCAGAATACAGAGAGCTAAGATGATACTCCACCCTATGGTATGGTCAGAATCATAAATATCATAAAATAAGCTTGACAATGGTATTTATTCTTGTTGCAATTCAGAGAATTCAGTCTGACCACATTTTTTAATCAAAAGACAATCCCTTAACTCTGCAATATGGTAGAAAAGAGACGTTGGAATACTTAAGAAAACTACAAAAAAGTGAAAACAGGCACTTGAAATTAAAATTTTCAACTGAGGATCATCCAATGGGACGTTCTGCAGCATCCGTTTATAAAGTTTTGTAAATTACTGTGAGTACACATTGCCAGCTGGATCAAGTATAGCTTAGACTGTCAGTGATTATGAATAAGTGTGACGTGCTTTGTTTAAAAAATTCAAATGAAGAAATCTTTGTTGGGTTTAAGAAACCTTAAATGTCCTGTGTGGGTGGGACTATGAGAAGAGAGACAAAGGGGAAAGAAAGGAGCAGAAGGATGAAGTCACTGGGCAGCAGAGTTAAATGCCAGGAATAATTATTATTTTTACCAACATGAGAGTAGAAATGCAAAATAGATATAGTGAGCAATATTTAACTTATTATGGGAGAAAAGGCACATCAAAATTTCAGTTCTGGCCAGACATTAAACTTAAGTTAAAACGAGGGATTTCCCTGGTGGTCCAGTGGCTAAGACTCCATGCTCCCAATACAGGGGGCTTTGGTTTGATCCCTAATTGGGGAACTAAGATCCCATGTGCCACAAGTAAGATCCAGCATGGCTGAGTAAATATTTTTTTTAATGAAATCAATAATACTAACTTACGACTTTCAGTTCACTGTAAGCATTTTTACATATGCCAAGCCAAGTCTCCATCATTTGCTACTAACCATTTACTAAAGATCCAAGGTCCTGAACCTTGTTGAACTGATAACGTAACAACAACCCTCCCCCAAATATGTGACTCTCCAAATTAACAGAGACTCCCTCAGAAAGAGTGCCGTATACTTACTAGGTTTCATGGCATTTGGAGCACTGGAGGGTGCAGTCCCCCAGCCTGTTGTCGACGCTCCCGTGTCATCCATCTCACCCCACCCAGGACTGCTTTCGTTTGGCTCACCCCAAGCTGAAGTACCATTATCTGGAGCAGATGGTGTGCTTTTGCTCCAGACTGTAAAGAAAGGAGATACATCTCAAAGAATGATTTATCAACACTGTAGCATCCAGTGGGGGTGAGGGGAGGAGGAACAGGACCTCCTGAATTCTATGGGGGGAAACAGAAATGTGGACACCACCTACATGGAGGACACCTGGCACTGGCACTTTAACTTTGGTCCAGTAATTCCACCAGCAGGAAATTATACCATACATGTACTTGTAAAAGTACATGAAGTTACATGTACAACAATGCTCATGGCATCACTGTCAGAAAACATTTGGAAGCAACCTAAATATCTATGAAAAAGGGACCAGTCAGACTAATCGTGAATTGCCTATCAAGCGAATACTATACACGAAGCAATGAAAACACAGAAATGTGTTAACATGAAAAGTTTTGAAGAATAATGAGAAAAGCATGGTGAAGAACAGTGTATATAGTACAATTTCCCCTATTGAACCAAAATATACCTATTTTGCTATAGGTATGAACAAAATTTCTGACTGGCACACAAAGTTCTAAAACCTGCAAGGAGAGACCCTAAGGGTTAAGACTCTTATTTATTACCTTTTCTTTTTCTATATAGTTTGAAGGTTTTTACTATATGAAAAAATTCTTTTAACTTTTCTAGGTAGGGAATTAATGAGCAAATGTTTGTTTCCTTCTTTTGTTTTCAATATATATTAAAAAAAACAGAACTAGTTAAAAGTAATCATTTCATAACTGGTTTCACTGAACATTAGACTTACTTTGGAGAGTGGAAAATTAAGTATTATGATTAATTTTAACTCAAATAATCCAAACAAATTAAGGGCTCAGTCCAGTTCAGTTGCTCAGTCATGTCTGACTCTTTGCAACCCCATGAATCACGGCACGCCAGGCCTCCCTGTCCATCACCAACTCCCGGAGTCTACTCAAACTAATGTCCATTGAGTTGGTGATGCCATCCAGCCATCTCATCCTCTGTTGTCCCCTTCTCCTCCTGCCCCCAATCCCTCCCAGCATCAGGGTCTTTTCCAATGAGTCAACTCTTCGCATGAGGTGGCCAAAGTATTGGAGTTTCAGCTTCAGTATCAGTCCTTCCAATGAACACCCAGGACTGATCTCCTTTAGGATGGACTGGTTGGATCTCCTTGCAGTCCAAGGGACTCTCAAGAGTCTTCTCCAACACCACGGTTCAAAAGCATCAATTCTTCAGCGCTCAGCCTTCTTCACAGTCCAACTCTCCCATCCATACATGACCACTGGAAAAACCATAGCCTTGACTAGATGGACCTTTGTTGGCAAAGTAACGTCCCTGCTTTTGAATATGCTGTCTAGGTTAGTCATAACTTTTCTTTCAAGGAGTAAGCGTCTTTTAATTTCATGGCTGCAAGGTGCATCCCTTTAATTTGCTGATTTACATGAGGGCATTCAAGTTGCCAATGCCAAACTAAGAACCATCACCAGGCACTACATTTAAAAAAATTGTTTAAAATCACCTCCCTTTATAAGTTTTTATCAACACTACTTTTAATCTACTAGGCATGATGTTTCTTATCCAAAGAAGGAGGGAAGAAAGTTTAATTCTGAACAACTGATTATTATGAGATAATCTCCACATGACAAAGTGCTCCACTTCCAGAGGTTAACTGTTAAAAATCATCTAGAAAGTGATGGAATACTTTGGCCACCTGATGTGAAGAGCTGACTCACTGGAAAAGATCTTGATGCCGGGAAAGACTGAGGGCAAAAGGAGAAGGGGGCGACAGGGGATGAAATGGTTGGATAGCATCACTGACTCAAGGACATGAATCTGAGCAAAGTTCAGGAGAGAGTGAAGGACAGGGAAGCCTGGCGTGCTGAGGTCCATGGGGTCGCAAAGAGTCAGACACAACTTAGTGACTGAACAATAACAACAATCTCCACATAACGACTTCCAGAGGTTAACTTAAAAATCATCTGGAAAGTGATGGAAACCTTCCAGATCCCAGCTTGGCTCAAATGTTTTCTGATGGCCTCTGCAAGAACAAACACAGACGGCTTCCCATTGCTGGGGAAAGAGCAACACAGGGGATGTGCCCACAAAGCAGAACAGGAACGGAAATTAGGTCTATTTCTGCTCCTATTTTAATTCTTTATTTTTAAATCTAGAGCAGAGTTTGTTTGGCAAGATTTAAATCTTTTTGATTCTGCAGACTGATACAATTACCAAAAAAATAAAAAATAAAATAGGGGGGAGACTAACCCAGGGATGCCACCTTTCCCTTTTGCCAAGAAAGAGCGTTACCATGTACCACCAGCATCTGTCGTCACCAATGTTTGATATAAAGAGAGCTTTTGTTGACAACAGCCTACAGTTAAAGCAGGAAAGAGTCTCAGAACAAAGCTAAGTTCAATAAATACCTCTTAATAAAAATGCCTTGGTTTAGGATTGCTTTTCTTCAACAAAACCTGTAAGAAAAAGCCATCGCCTACCTGATGCTGATTTGCCGGTCATCGGGGTAGGCAGGTTTGCTTCTCGAGGTGCTGGGCCCCCTTGGGAATTCTTATCCCACAGATTCACATTCTTGTAGTTATAACTGTTGGGGTCTCCCCATGCGGAAGTGCCATCGTCAATGTCCATCTTCCGACTGATCGACTGTGGGGATGGCTCTTCCCAACCGCTGGGTTCCTCATCTTTGGGGGTTACTGGCTGCGGCCCGCTGCTCCAGTTGGAATTGGAAGGTCGTCCATTGCCTGGAGGTGGTGGGGCTGGGCCTCCCCAGGAGCCAGAGGCCTCGGGCTGTGGTGGTGGTAGCTGCTGAGGCGGCTGCTGCTGTTGGTGCTGTTTGTTCCAGGAACCGGGCTGTCTGCCTGTCTCCGTCCACGCCGGAGACCTTTTGCAGTCTTCCCACCCACCTTTGGAAGCCAGGCTTGCGTTCCCACCGCTCCCCCAAGTCCCGATTTCACTCTGCCCACCTTCGCCCCACCCTGACACAGGTTTACTTGCAGCATTTTCCCAATTGCTGGTTTTCGCCTGATCGACCTCCTCTCCCCAACCATTCTTTCCAGAAGTCCATCCTTGGTTGGGCTGGCGTCCACCTCCCCACCCCTGATCCTTGCTGGAGTTCTCATTCCAAGAGGAAGATGTCTTCTCGTCCGGTCGTCCCCCTCCCCAGTTGGAAGAGTTGTTGTTCTTATAGTCGTTCCAGCCTCCTGTGTTCTTGGGGTCTTTCCACTCTGCAGAGGCTGAGAGCTCTCCCCATCCAGACTTCATCTGATTGCTTTGGCTGGGCGCGTCTCCCCAGCCCCCTGAGCTCTTGGTCTGTGTGGCAGCGCTCTCCCACCCCTCAGTCCCTTTGTCAGACTTCCCCTCGGGCCTTGGCACCTCTTCAATGTCCCACACCGTGTCTTGCTTAATTTGAGTTTGGCCCCAGCCAGTGTTTGAGAGCACCCTGGGGTCCAAATCAGTTCGGCTCAAAAGAGTCTGCAAGACAGCCTGACAATCAGGATGTGTGGGCCGGTACGACCGACGGCCAGAATTGTGACTGTCACTACTTCCTGCTTTGTGGTTGCTTCCAGTGCTCTGACCTCCAACTTCACTTCCCGTGGAGCTGGAAGATCTTCCCCAACAGGGAGCCTGGGCATTGCCTTGGTTTTCAGGGAGGGGGTGGCCCTTCTGATTGTCCCATGCTCCAGTGCTAGAATTTGGTTGGTTTGGACCACTCCATTCTCCAATTTTCAACTCGTCAGACCCAGTCGGCTGTTTCCATTCTCCCTGAGAGACCCCGGATGTCATTTTGTTCCCTTCACCCCATTTGTTGTCATTAGAGTCCTGAGGGCCAAAGTTCCAGGACCCACCCGTAGACCTGTTATTGTTGTCCCAAGAGTCACTTTTTGACCCGGTTGATTTCTGAACAGGAGCTCCCTTCCAGGAGTCCTCTCTCTCTTTTCCATTGTTCCCATTGTTTCCAGAATTGCTTTGTCCAGAGGCTGTGTCAGTTCCAGAAGGCCCCCTAGCTGCACCCCAAGATCCAACACTCCCAGTCTTTCGATCTCCAGTGCTTTGTGAAGGGGCATCAGTGCTCCTGGAGGCGTTCCCCAAGCCCATCCCAAAGGGCATTCCCTTATTCTCCATGGGGTTTGGTGAACTTGAGTTCAAGGAGTTAGTGTTTCCATTTTTTGGTCCATCAGTGTTATGAATTTGAGCCTGTTCTCTGCCAGAGACAACAAAATTAACACCCGCATTTTCCATCTTTGACTGCTGTTCCCTGGACGCCTGACCTACTGCGCTAACCTGTGCACTGGAATTACTAGTCTCCGTTTCCAATGCCCCTTTCCTAGAATTTCCTTCTTGGACCAGCGCTGGCCAGGCAGATGGGTTGCTATTTGGGTTAAAGTTGCTGAAGCCAGAGCCAGGGCCAATTCTCTCCTGACCACTCACATTCCTCCAGTTTCCTAGTCCATTGTTGCTCTCCGTAGTAGAATTGGAAGATTGAACAGATTTAGCCTTAGGGTCAGATTTCCAGACCCCAAGATTACATTCGTTCCCGGAACTCGCAGACTGGCACTGGCTCCCTTTTCCTTTGTTACTAGTGGTGCTTCCTGGCAGAGTGCTCTTCTCAGAGCCAGGGTTCGAGGCACTGTTGTTATCGGTGGTGTTTTCGGAAGAAGACTCAGTGTCTTTGCTGGCAATGCAAGGCCACTCTTCCATGTCAGACCCGTCTACAATCACCTTGTCCCAGATGTGAATGGGGTTGGGGGAGGCGCCGCTGTTGGAGGAGGCTCCCGGGCCCCAAGTGGAATTTGCATAATTTGAAGCAGCAGCACCTCCAAGGGTCGACTCTGAGAAAGAGATGATCTCATTAATCACAGTGGCACGTGCATCATCTCAACACCTCGAGCTCAAACCGCCCCAAAAGTGAGCTTATCACTTCCCCACAAACTAGTTCTCTGCCCACTGCCTGCCTTGCTTAACTGTGTCATGCCTGTCTGAGTCGTCTCTTCTATCTTGCCTGGCTGGTGTATTTGCTAACTCTAACCCCCCAGAGCCTCTCAAAGCTACCCTCGTGCTACTTTCAGGGACAGAGAAGGGACTTCCCGAATCTTGAGACAATGCAGTTAATAGTCTATCCTAGCTTTGCAGCTACAACCCACTCTAAACACCCCTAGTATTAATAAAGAACACCTTTGATTATATCACTGCTCTATGGAAAGCACTGGAGAGTTTCGTAGTACATTAAGAATAAAGCTAAACTCTTGGGCCTGAGGTCTGATCAAGATGCTCCACAACCTGGGACCCACTGACTTTTCCATTTTCCCCTGTCCCTGCTTTCTCTGACAGTGCCCACACTCTACAAACTGCACCTTCTCACCCCAGCTGCATTCCCCATGAGCAACTATTATTTTTTCCTTTGGAATTCACACGCTGGAATTTATCCATCTTTCTGGGCCTAGTTCAAGTGCTACTTCTTCTACGAAGTTTTTTTAAGCTTGCCACCTGAAAACAGCCTTTCTCTGCCTGGAGCTGTTTTGCTCCATGTATTGCACTCACCTCTTCCTTCCCTCACATGAATGCCTTCCAGGCAGAGACCTATCTTGCTAACGTCTGAATTCCATGTGGTAGCCAGGGCACTGCTGCTCAGTAAGCAGCTGCTGAATGATGAATGCCCACCCAGCTAGATGCCGGGGCAGACAAGCATGAATCAGTTTGTATGCCCAAGGAACTTGATAAAAAGAGTCTGGCTCAGAGCATATTTGATTGGCACGGGAAAGAGGGGGAATGGCCTGTTTCTAAGACCAATAATTTCCCCTAAACTTATTTCAGTTCTTTTTAACCAAACAGCTTTAAATCAATATGAAGTTCAAAAAAATATATTACATAGCGCCATATAAAAGTAAGGAAGCAGAGAATCTCAAACTCTTGAGATCAGGGGCCTCCTAGGTTTTAAGAATGTAAACAGGAGAGTGACTCATGCTGGACCCACGTCTACGTCCAGGCCTGGAGAGACTCAGCTGCTGAAGTGCCCGACACAAACACCCCCTCACACTTCCCTTTGCAGCTGGTGACGAGGGGCCAGGAAGGAAGGGCCAGGAGGCCTTTCTCTGTCTGGGCTGGGCCTGTCCTGACGGCTACCAAAGGAAGCCTCATGAACAGGGCTTGTCTCTGTATGAAGGCCTATGTCACTGCCAGCTTTCTCTCCATCTTTACTTTGCACATAAGATGGTAAAAAAAAAATCTCTAGGCAATTCTATGTTCAAATTAGAACTAGAATAAAGCATCCTACCATTAAGAACCACTAATTCACTGTCCTTGTCAACACTTGATAGTCTTCAAGCTCTGAATTTTAATGTAATCTCAAAAAAACATTTGTAACAATATGTGGAAATCTTCTTATAAGTTTTTTAAAAAATGGGGGATGATATTTGGAAGTTCTTGGCTGTTGGCTGTTTAGTTTAGTATTCATCTATTAAAAACTCTCACAACTTCCAGCAGAGCCCTTCAGGTAAAGATTCCTTATACCTACATACAATTTTTAACAGAGCCCAAAATCCAGGGCTCTCTATAAAGAAACACTGATCTTAGAAAGCTACTAAAAGGATGGCGTTACGTGGAACTCCCCCTAAGTTCTGCATTATAATGTCAGAGACCATTCTCTCTCTGTTCCCAGAGTTCCAGGAACATAAACATGCGCGTCTTGAGATTCAGAACCAGCCTCTGCACTAGTGTAACTTCTAGTCGCCCCAGTACACACCTGAAGAGGCACCCGGGGCTATGGGGGCTTGAACTGTAATGCTCTCGTCTAAGAAGGGAAGAAAGGCAACCAAGAATGTGGACAAAGAGCAGCGGGCCAAGAGCACACTCTCCAGACACTGAAATCCAGTTTCAGGAGAGAAATGCTGGTACACACCTCACACTGGGCTCCTCCTCCATCTCCTGAATAACCCCGAGTCTATAAGAAAAGTCACCCCACTCCAGTGTTCTTGCCTGGAGAATCCCACGGACAGAGGGGCCTGACAGGTTACAGTCCATGGCGTCGCAAAGAGTCAGACATGACCGAGTGACTAACACTAGCTAACTGCGTCTATATAATCAGTGCTTCTCGTGGACGTCAGACAGGCGACACAGAGTGGTGCGCTGCTCCCTGCAGCCGCCCCGGCCCCTCGCCCCGCTCACCTGCCCGAGGCGCGCTCACCTGGTGCGGCCCCACCCTCGCTCTGCAGCAGCGCTCCTGTCACTTGTGCGTTGTTAGGGTTTGCTCCGGGCGCCGTGGAGGGAGGAGGCCCCGCCCCGCCCCCGAGGAGCATGCAGGACGGTGGAGGGGGCTGCCCACGTTTTAGTAACACTTTGTGGTCCTGCTGGCAACGGAATCGCGGCGGCACCTCCCGAGGCATGTAGCGGGCGGCGCTTGGCGGTTGTCCGTTCGGCACTGCCACCCTTTTGGCATTGTTGCCACCATTGACTGGTGGCGATGGAGAGCTGCCAATCGGGCTGGCGGCCGTTGGTTGGCTTAAACTTGGTTTCGTCACTTCGGGCACTGAAAGAGAGATGAGGAAACAGCCTTTGAAATCCAGTGTATTTTTCTGAAGATTATTTTTTCAACAAAGTGTCCATGAGATAGGTTCCAATAAGACAATGCTCCTTTCATTCTACTCTGAAGGACATGGTGTTTCCAGATCCCCCAGCATCTTCCGTTTACTGGAGATAGCTAAGGGTGGAGAGTGATGGTGACAAGGATTCAAATACTGCGGTATCACGGAATGACATTCCGTTAACTAAGGAGGAGAAGGAAGTAAGCACCATTCACCCCCTAAATCAATAGTGGAGCCCTCTGAAGGGCTGCTGAGCAGGTCTAAGGGTGCACGCAGACCCCAGGCAAAACCCCTGGGGAAAGGTTCAAGGCTCTCAGCCCAACAGCCCTTTCTCTCCATCCACATTCTTAAAGAAACTTTACCCAAAGTCCCTGGACTAGGTATGCTCAGCCCCCTTCATGTGCACTCCTGGACCATGTTGTCTATCTCTGTGCCATTGAAAAAACTGTTTATATTGAGAGTCTCCATTTGTAGATCCTTCTCCTCACCAGGTCAGAAGACCCTCAGTGGCAGGAACCCATCTTTCACCTTTTTTTCTTAGGGCGCAGCACAAAGTATACCCCTAAAGGGAAACCAGGCTTACAGAATCCCAAGATCAACGTGGTTTTGGTTTCTACAGCCAGCTGAACTTTATACTTGCTTGGCATTCTGTATTAACATTAAAAATGTTATAAATCTCTGCTTTTATTAAAAAAAATTAACTAGATTTTATGTGTATTTTTTTCAACTATTCATTTAAAATAAAAATTTAAAAATGTAGATATTTTTCCTGTTTAAATATTTAAGGTTTTCCCTCCCTTGTAAAATGGCAAAGAAGAAGGATGGGAACATGTGAGATGACTATGAAGCTCTGCTGGACCCTTCTGGCTTCCCTTCTACCCAGTGGAGAAAGTTCTTCTGGACTGGCAAATCCCTCGCTTCATCCTACCAAAAGACTCCACCCTTTCCAGGAAAATCTACCTGGCAGCACACTCTGACAGCAATACAGAAACAATCAGCCTGGTAATTCCGATGACTCTGAGGCCAGACTCCCTGACCCCAGAGTCATGCGAGGGCCAGCCCTGGTGGCAGTATTGCTCTGACTGCTAAAATGATGCTGGGTCAGCAGGCTGTTCACTGAACTGGCTCCTTTATGAGAGAGATACATCATCAGAAATCAGGGGGCCCAATCTACACCTGCTGGACACTGGGGAATATTATGAGTAACAGGAAGAAAAAAGAGGAGGAGCCGGGAATAACTTCAGGGCTTAAACCCCTGGTCTAACCTTAGCCAATCATAAGGCAGTACTGTGCCTCCCAGGAAAGAAGAGAGGTGAGAGGATGAATGGATAAATAAATAAATGTATTTCTCAAGAAAATAAATAGGCCATTGCTTAATATTGTGTTGACCCAAAAGTTCATTTGGGTTTTTCCATAACATCTTACAGAAAAACCTGAACTAACTTTTGGCTAACCCAGTATTATTAATATAGTGGACTTCGAATAACTTATAAAGACCAATGTGTATATGACTGACAAATGGATGAATACAGATGAGTTATTTAATGGTTCATTTTCTATCCGTGTGTGGAAGATTCCATAGCACACGGCATTCCCAATCTTCTCTCTTCTTACTATGAGAATAAACAAGAAGCTAATAAAGGCTGGGGGAAATTCTTCCCAACTAGCTTTTAGGCCAGAAGGAATTATGCTTCTACAGGGCCGCCCTTCTATAAAAAGACTAGAATCTCCACTTTAAAGTAACCAGGTTTGTCACTCATTTCCCTAAAATAGAATCAGACATGGTAAGAAGAACCTATAGAGCTGAGATCTGAACATCAGTTGGACCAACTCTGAATCACTCATAGCACAGTGGAAGAAATCTGGTAGACATCCTATACTGTGTAAGATTCCCTGCAAAGCTCCCAGGGCATTTTCCCACCATCACATCAGAGGAACATGGCCCATAAGCAATAAAGTCATAATAAAATGGGGCCACCCCTTGACTATCCTTCCAACACAGTGCTCCCTCCTGGGAGATCAGTCATTCAAAACTTTAAGACCCTGTCAGAAAAAGCCTCCCTGCAGTGCATGTTAAGAGCGAACTGTTTGAGGGCTTGAATGAGTTTTTACCCTTTTTTACTACACTCTAAGCACTAACTGGAGAGCAATGCAGGTGTTAGGCAGGATGCCCAAGCCAACGTGCATCCTGAAGTCCAACTAGAGACATCAGAATCCCTGCATGTATCATGTCATACTCCAAAACATCAGGGGTAACCGAAGAGAGGGAAACTACGTTTAAGTCTGAATTACTTTTTAGGTCCTCTCTTTCTCTCTGAATCTTAATGGTTTGCAGCTTGTGGTACGAATATTTCTGAAGATGAGCTGCTCAAAATAATGACATAGTTTCTTATTTTCCAGAGAAAAGGTCTGTGGCTTAAACCTGATCTCTGCTTCAAAGGGGAATAAAGACACTGTGGAAAAAGCTGGGTATCCTACTTTCTAATTTCCATTCATTTACCACCAAAAACCATTTACTTCCTCTAATGATTCAATCTTCTCCCCTTCTCTGTTGCCATTATTTATACCAATCTCATCTTACAGTCTGAACTTCTAATTGCCTATACTTCTGAAAAACTTCAATAAGACGCTTTTTCAGATAAAAGTCTTCTTAAGAAAATTTTGAGATGGGCAGGACCAATGAACTATTTCCTTTAAATACCTTGATGGTATCAAACATTAAAACACAAAACCAAAAAAAAAAAAATCTTCCAGTAATGTTTTAAAAGTAACAGTTAAAATACAAACATGTTCTACAGAAGACATTACTTTAGACTGAAGAATTTCTTGGTGAATAATAATCAATGCAATGTAAAAAAATCTTAAAGACTGATGACACAGAGTGGCCGATGCAAGCTCAACACTGTTCAGCAACCTCTAAGCACTGTCTCTATTTCTTTACCTTCCACTCATTCCCCAAACTCAATGTACACTAGCTTTTGCCCAAATCATCTCACTGGAAGCTTCTCTCCTCATTAAATCATTAGTGATTTTGTTCCCAGTTTAATGGGAACTGGTTGAACCTGGGGGGTGGGGGTGGAGCCTGCCTTAAATATCAATAAATTAGACTAGTTGTTGTTTGTTGTTTTAGTCTCTAAGTCATGTCCAACTCCTTTGTCCATGGAATTTCCCAGGCAAGAATATGGGCTGGGTTGCCAATTCCCTCTCTAGGGGGTCTTTCTGACCCTAAGACTGAACCCCCATCTGCTGTATTGGCAAGCAAATTCTTTACCGCTGAGCCACCAGGGAAGCTCAACTTAGAGTAGACCCAAGGTTAGTACATGCAGCCATGAAATTAAAAGACTCTTGCTCCTTGAAGAAAAGCTATGACCAACCTAGACAGCATATTAAAAAGCAGAGACATTACTTTGCCAACAAAGGTCCATCTAGTTAAAGCTATGGTTTTTCCAGTAGTCATGTATGGATGTGAGAGTTGGACCATAAAGAAAGCTGAGTGTGGTATTGGAGAAGACTCTTGAGAGTCCCTTGGACTGCAAGGAGATCCAACCAGTCCATCCTAAAGGAAATCAGTCCTGAATATTCACTGGAAGGACTGATGCTGAAGCTGAAACCCCAACAGTTTGGCCATCTGATGCGAAAAACTGACTCACTGGAAAAGACCCTGATGCTGAGAAAGACTGAAGGCAGGAGGAGAAGGGGACAACAGAGGATGAGATGGTTGGATGGCATAACCGACTTGATGGACATGAGTCTGAGTAAGTTCCAGGAGTTGGTGATGGACAGGGAAGCCTGGCGTGCCACGGTTCATGGGGTTGCCAAGAGTCAGACGTGACTGAACTGAAGGTTATTACGATGAGCACTATGTAGTCGCTGTAATAGGATTTCTGGAATAGACTCAAAGATAAGCGTTTTGGCCAGTGGAATAAAATGGTCCATCATCCCAGGTATGATGATGGGAAAACATTGTTTTTTCGTTGTGTCCCAGGTGGGTAAAGATTATGAATTTGCTTTGGACAACAATATTTAAAATTTTTAATTTATACTGAGCCAGAAGTTTTTCCCTGTTTCTTTGACTCACCAACAGACATTTACCAAGGGAATGCTTGGTAAGTGTCAGGCACCAAAGTCCTTCAGTTCTTTGAAGTTATCAAGAGTTTCCCCACGTGGGAAGCCTTTCCTTGGGGGTTAAACATTCCCTCCCCTCTTCCAGTGTCTAGTCCTCCCAGAGGGGACACAGGTTTCAATTCCTTGACCGATCTGGCCCGAACTTCTCAAGGTCCATCCAACAGAGGTTGATCTCTGGTTCTTTCCATAGAGTGGTGCCCATTATAGGAACTGCAAATCCCTGCCAAGATACTGTATTTCTAGTAATGTAGCTTAAAGTTGTGTTTCTATAAATCAATTATTTCATACTGGTAACTTCCATTAAGCCAACTGTCACCCTAAAACCTAATACCTTCCCAACAACACTAGATGGTTAAGTCCAAACCCTTCCATTACATAGTCTACCTCTTTAATCCTAACTGAATCCTTCATCCCTGTTAAATCTGGTCTATTACATCAATCCTACAAACGTGTCCAATTCCAAGACCAATACCCAACAAGCAAGATCAGTTGCTACCTAAGTACCTTTCAGTATCTGTTACCTGAGTAGCAGACCCAGCTCTAGCCCATGCCTATGACCTCTACTTGAAAGCCCCATTCTGTTCTCTCCAAAATCCTCACCCTTTAAAAAAAAAAAAAAAAGATGGAAGATAAAAAATATATACTGAATCTACTTTTCCTCCAAAATATGGACAAATCTTACTTCAGTCCTCTCTGTACAACCAGAGCCTTGACACCAACACAGTCTTTTCTTTTTTTCTCATAGGATCTGCTGGGGAAAGAGAGGTGGATTCAGAGTTCAGGGGAGGCTGCCCAAGGCAGGCATCATCTTTGGGAAGAGGAACAGGGCCCAGAAACATCAGCTGAGGGAAGAGGAGTTGGATTCAGGCAGACTCCTGGGAACAAAGATGAAGATACGGCTGTAAAATGGGATTAAAAAAAGGTAAAAAGATCAGGGTCTCCGTTTTCTTATGGTCTAACACATCTCAGGGATAATTTTTATTTTTATTCTCTGGTTTTAACAATTAAATCAGTTAGAAGACTCAAAACAGGCTCTCGGCTCACTTCAGAATTATTTTACTTTAATTTTTGAAGGGAATATGGAAACTGTGAAACTGTACTCCATTTTATGGTAGGTATGAGAAAAACCCTAAACAGAGGGAAACTTTGGTAGAAGTAAAAAAGAAAATTTAACTTTTAAGGCTTTGGCAGAGGAAAGAGGAATGTGATTCTAAGAAAAGACCTGGTACAAATAAAAAAAATAAAGAAAAATCTAACGGATTTTCAGTTTTCCAATAGAAACACCACTTAACATACAGAGCAGCTTGTTTCAACAGCTCAACTGGTCCTTGGCTTCACAAGTATTAAAAATTGTGGCCAAGCCCAGGAACCCAACCACTGTGTTCCAGTAACCACAGAGTCTGGATTTTTTCAGGAAAATGCCAATTTTCTCATCTGTTGTCCCCATAAGTCATCAAAAAGTCCTATAAAAACACTTATATGCCAAAATCCTTTCCTAGATAGTATGTTGGTTCAGAAAATATGGACACTGTTTCATGATCAATAACTATTTCTATATTAAAATATAATTTATATTTCAAACAAATAATTTACAGAGATACTTTCAAAATAATGCCTATTTCTGGGTTAGGAACTGACAAAGTACAAAGGGAGAATACTATTTAACTAATTAAAATAATTACAACTAGTAAGTTTTGCTCATTTTATAAATCAGTACAAAATTCTAGACTATTTTCTCTTTTGAAATGCCCTTCTTTCCCTTTTTTCTTTTTTTGGCAGCACCATGAGGTACACATAATCTTAGTTCTCCGACCAGGGATCAAGCCTCTGTCCCTGCAGTGGACGCACGGAGTCCTAACCACTGGACCACCACGGAATTCCCTGAAATGCCTTTCGATTAGAAATGTATGGCAGTAATGTCTACTCATCTGAGAATCTATTTTCCTGAACTAAGTTTCATAAGAAACTAGTACTGCCTTTATTAGTCTTCCATCACTGTGTGACATGCTTAGTGCAACAAAACAAAACAGATCAATGAAGAAACCAGTCCTCAGGGAAGCTCTCATCAAGCCGTGGCTTCTCTATGACCCCATCTTCCCCCAGGTTATCACAATTCCCTTCATCTAGGACAGTGGTTCTCAATCTGGGACATATACTGTGGTCATCTACAGAACTTCCCTAAGTACACCTGTTATGGCTGTGGCTTGGGACCATGAAGGTATGGGAAGAGAACTGGGCTTGGGTGTTTTGACAGCTCTATGCAGATAATTCGAGTGCATATGCTAGCAGAGAACATCATATTCAAATGGGCGAGGATAGGGGCTACAACACTGGTCTCAAGGAATGATGTCTCCCGTCCTTAACGGGATTGATGAAAAGTAGGACCATCACCAGACAAGACTGCATAGTCAAAAGTAACAGAGGAGAAAGAATTGAAAACATGCAGACCATTAGAGGTTGAGAATGACCTCAAGGATATCTGCTTCTATTTACCAGGTATCACTATTTTGTAAGAGGTAAAGTACATTATCTTTTCAAAAAGCATATTCTAGGCTCTAGCTCAGAAGACAGTGTGCCATCCTAAATATAACACTCATTTTCAGACTCAATGCCTGTCACGGATCAAGATGGCTAACAACTCTCTGCAGTTGCGATCTGTAAAGTAGGGGCTAGTGTGCTGCTTTTGTTAAGAAAAATTCTGAAAAGGTTCTGTTCAAAATCATGACCTCCTTACTTTCAAAATGGGGAATTACTCTATCTACTCTCCTGCCTCCTAAAGAAGGCCTCCTTAGAAGGCCAACTAGAAACACTAGAGTAAGTACTTTCAGCTTGTCATTACTGCTCTTCAGTGACTGTAGACAACCAACCTTAATTACTCTACACCCACCCTCAGGCATCAAGTGGATTGGAGGCTGAGTCAGCAAGTGTAAAATCTAAACACGAAAGAGCACAAATCAAAAAAGAAAGAAAAAGAAAATCTTACCTTTGGTTTTTTGTTCCGTGACCTGCAAAATAAACAGACATAGGTAAATGAGACTTGCTTTCTAAACCAGCATTATAAGATTACTGTAATTCTGATACCTCAAATAATTCAAGCTGTCAGATACATAGGCAGAGCTAAAATTCAGAAAAAGTCAGCTCAGACATCCTTCTAAAGACAATGGCCATATGTCTGGCTGTAACTTACATGACCGTCATTATGAAAGACTCCAAAAATTAAGACAAAAAGCATTCACTCTTGACAAATAATGAGGTCCCTGCACTGGGGATAGTGTTTCCCATTCTGACATCCAGAAAAGCAAATGGATGAGGCCCAGAAACAAAATTAACCACAGATACAAAAAGATTTCCCTCTGAGTATGGACCCAGACACCTGACTTCAAATCCAGAAAGCAAAGTTTAAGGGCCCATGCTCAGAGGCACTGGAGCTCACAGTAGGAAAGCTGGATTCAAAACCAAGCTCTCCCACCTCCTGTCTGTGTGATCTCAGTTTTCTATTTATCTGTTGAATGAAAATAATAACAGTATCTCTCCGCAAAAGACTGCTATAAAGATTAAGCCAGATAACCTATAGCAATGCTCAATAAATGTTTGCTATTATAATTATCAAAGTTTATAGAAAATTTAATGTGAAACAGAGCAATAAGATTGAAATCATAATGTGGCTTCCCACGTAGAACAGTGGTAAAGAATCTGCCTGCCAGTGAAGGAGACATAAAAGACATGGGTTTGATCCCTAGAATGGGAAGAGCCCCTGGAGAAGGAAGTGGTAACCCACTCCAGTATTCTTGACTGGGAAATCCCAGAGTCAGAGGAGCCTGGCGGGCTACATCCATGGGGTTGCAAAGGGTCGGACATGACTGAGTGACTGAGCATACAGACACACATAAATTTGAACAAATATAGACTACTTTGTTGAAAGTATTTCTTTATATAGTAACTAATACATTTCTGGAAGTGATTAACCTAAAAGGTTGGACATGCTAAATATAATAATGGGTTTTGAGAGGTTTGGAAATGATGACTAGGAGCCACATGGAAAACTCTTCTGCTATTAAGAGGGGAAAATAAAGGAGGGCATCTAATTATCCATGCCCTATAATATTTAAACAAAACCACAAAAGGTCATGAATAAGAAAACATTCCAAAGGAAATATACCAGAATTCCAACAGGGGTTAAATCACATTATTGAGATCATGGGTTATTTTGACCCCCTGTTCCCAATTGCTAATCTTAAAAAAATTTTTTTTATATTGGTCCTCCAACTTCTGGAACCAAAATATTCATATAGAAAAGAAGATGTCTGATTATTTGTGGCCGGTAATCATACTAAGTTATTGTTCTGGATGTTCATGAAAACATGCTCATCTTCAGAAGGTCTGTCCTATGGCTAACCAGCCCGCTTCAAAATGGATTCCAGCACACCACTGAATTAAACAATCCATTTGGATGACCTCCCGGAGTGTTTCTTACATTCTTGCATTAAAAGACAAGCTAATTTAGCTGCACTGAGGCTAGGCAGCCTCTTAAAATGAATGTTTCCCAGTACTTATTGTTACAGAGCTCAGTTCTACTGTATAATTTTTCTGTAACCCCACCTTATCCAAGAATGAACTGATTTGCAACCACATATCAATTCCTTAACGGCAATTTATACCACAGTAAATAAATACTTCTTAGAATGCCATCTGGAAGATCAGTGATTACAGGAAGTCAATGTCTTCCCTAGCTGTAAGCAACAAACCCAACTAATGTCAAATGTGTCTTAAAATGTGGGTTCTTTTAAAAGTGTTGTCCCCCAAGATGGTGAAAAGCTGGATGATCAAAGCATGGGTTTCCTAACGCTAAACAATGGTCCTTGAGCAGCATCAGCCTAATGAATGTGAGGCGAAATCCTTCTCAGACACCTCCCTCATAACTGGAAATCTAACACCGTTTACTCAGGGATGGTTCTAGAAAGAGCAAACCACCATAACCACTGAGAACAATGGGAAAGCAGCTCATGTTTAATTTCTATGTATAAATAATTTAATTTAGCTAAATAAAAGTCAGTTCTCCATGAACATTATGTTGCTAGCATTCATTCTTGACCATTTAGTTATTAAACATTTTTTTGAGTAATGCTTTTGTCCTGGGCACTGTCCTAGTTATTGGAAATATAAATATGAATAAAACCTCGAGAAACTTACAGCCAGGCTAACGGGGCAGATAGACACGAAGAGATGATTATAAAGCAGTGGGGTAACCTGCGAGAAAGATGTGGAAGCACTAAGAAGAGGCGCCACACGTTCTCTGACTGAACGAGGGTGTGACCCCATTATAGGGCCCCTGGCACATTCTCTACAATTCTTTGCATCATAGCACATTTTAAGCCTCTTAGTTGAGATGCTGTCTCTACAGTGAGGTTAAAAACCGCTAAGACAGTCACATGCTGAGCTTTGTGCTTGCTCCTTAAAAGTGCTAAATCAGAATCTAATTCTGAAATTATACAATGGTTCAGGACGGTAAAACAATATCAAAGACCATGTGTCAAGCCTAGACCCTGTGCCAGCCAATCTAGAACATTTTTGAACAAATGTGACCAAATTTTTATTGTTCTTAATTAACCATGTGAAATTTCATTTACAGTGATATTTCTCTTGGCTGTAACTTTTAAACCAGTTCTTAGTGCAGATCAAGCATACAGGGTAGACAGTCCAGCTATACATACAAAATTCTCTGCACAAATAATCCCAATTCACTCCTGAATGAACCCACACCATCTTTTATTTTAAATCATTTTTCTATTAGGGGGATCCACAACAAAAGTTTACAGATGGACATTTATTATTAATCACTTCTAGCATTGATATTTCAGGTTAAAAGACATTGTTATCTATGTGAAAAACAAGGCCCCAAACAATCACTCTATTTGGCATTTTCCTGTTATCAGCCTTTGTTCAAGCTCCCCAGTGGAGAGCTTATAACCATGCCTTCCTAGAGACTGCAAGATCCATTTCTTGTACCAATTTAGTAGATGAAATGGGAATGTCCTAAGGAAAGAAAGCCTCACTGAGCTTCACTCTCCCATCACTCCCATAGGAAAGTCAGTATGTGTGGCTACAGGGGCAACGTCTCTGACAACCCAGGGATGGTGGACCCACATATAACAACTTCAGTGACGTGGAAGGTGGCTTTGTCCACCAAATATAAAACAACCTCTGGGTTATCTTCTGACATTTTAATTCAGACTCTGTACTGTCATTTTAGACAGTTTCAACAAGCTCAGATTAGAAGCAGGTATCCTGACAACATGAAGATGCGATGGTGAGCCCGCCACTATTAATAGAGCCAGAAACAAAATTAAAAGCAGACAAAACCTTAAAGAGTGCAGTAGTCTATTACGGCACCAAACAATAACAAATATTCCTTTTAATTAAACCTTGAAGATAAATCACATTTCACATGTTTAATACAGCAGGGTCACATGCAATCTAAGCCAGAAAATATTTCCAGTATTGTGTCTTATGCCTGCACTCCTATATAATTTCAGTAATTCAGAGAACAGAATTAAGGGAAATGCTATCTAATGATGCAGGGGAAACTTGCAGTGTCCCTTGAGTTTGAATGCCTTGTGTCTGTTCTAAATCTAGAGTTCCCTCTGAACCCTGTTAACAGCTGCCCCTCCCTAAACCTAGCTTCAATAACCTGGCTCCATAGCAGGAACCCTCAAACCTGCCTCACAGTGAGGGTCTGCTTCCCAAGTGTGTCAGATAGTGGTAACAAGAACTGGAGGCGAAGTGACTCTGCCACACACTTTGCAAAGGCAGCAAAGCACCGCTGCCGAACCAGAGCCCATCAGGTGAAGCTCTTGAAGCTAAAAGAGCAGTGAGGGCGGTTAGTCAGCTCAGACTATGGCCAGGGCAGAGGGACAGGGCAGGGAGGTCTAGCCACTCTCTGTTCCCCACAGCCCTGACCATTGACATCAGTAGGTCTTAAGTCTTTTTTCCTTTTAGCATCTCTTTTTCCCTAAGCAAATGCCTCAAAGCCATGAAATACTACCTCCTTCAGAGCACTAAGCAGGCCCACCAGACCGTCTTTTAATTTTAAAAAATATGTATTTATTTATTTGGCTGAGCCAGGTCTCAGCTGCAACATGTGGGATTTTTAGTTGTGGCATGCGGGACCTATGTCCCCTGACCAGGGATCAAGCCCAGGCCTTTGCATTGGAAGCACAGAGTCTTAGCCACTGAACCACTGGGGAAGTTGCGCTCCCCCTCCCCGACCAGATCCTCTTTGAGGGAGGATTCTTTATGGACTTTGAGGGAGTTTTTTTAAATGGAATTATCAAAAAGCAGGCTCATATAAAATGACAATGTAGGTGGACCAGAAGGACAATATCAAGGCAAACTCTAGCAAGCTTTGAAAAATCATTCCATAAACTTGCTTAAGAAAATGGAGACTAATTACGTACAAACAAGGAAACAGAACAAGCATTTAAGTGTTGGTAACTCTCCTGCTTTTCTTGATATCACTCACTGTTGTTTTCAATAAAATCGGCTGCAGCATTACTTTAACATCTACTTTACGATAACCAGTGCAGGTCTTTAACTTTCTCCAACTTTCAAATCTTAAAACTCTCAAGTAAACCAATGCCTCAAGTAGCATTATTAAGATGTCAGGCATCCACGCCAAGGCAACTCATTCTAGATTTGCGGCGGATGTAAAGACAGACTTAATTGATTAAACCCACCTTCTGAGTGGCTTCTTTTTTCTTTTTATCCTCTTTCTTCCTTTTCTTGTCTTCCATTAACTGTTCTTCCCTTTCTTGCTCCTTCTCTCTGTTAAAGTAATGTCACACCACAAGGTTAAACACCTATGCTCACAGTCTATTTGTGCAGCAAATTAAATGCTTACAGATGGTGTGCAAGGCGACAAACATTTCATCTCTGACCGAGCAGAGCACAGTACTCCATTTAAGCTAGCTGGACACATAAAACCCATCATATTTACTTATCCTCCTTATTTTGGTCTGTAACCCCTTTTGCAACATGATATTAAGTTTGGTTTTAAAGAAGTCCAGTCAAGTGAGTTTTTATAATATCTTTCTAAACACACACACACATGATTATTGTATTTCCACTCAGCAAAGAACCTAATTTGAATATATGACAACATTCTGTTGGCTTCTGACAATACTCCTCACAAATAATGCAGAATATATGACTTCAGTTACAGTATACAGGTATTTATCATAATTTAGGTGTTTTCCCATGACATCTTCAGAGCAGTGAATATAAAACCCTACATTCTAAATTCTGTATTTTTCTTCTACATTATTAACACTGTATATTTTACATGTTTTCTACTTGTGTTTTTAAGGCTGTATTGAAGGTCCTGTAAATCCATGTATTCCCTGTTAGGTGATTTCACAGGATCATCAGGTTTTACTCTCAATTAAAATAAAAATAATACATAAAAATAAGCATTCTAGTTGCAGAAATATGTACCAAATCTTAAGAAAGTAAGATCATGTAATTTATCCCTCACATTTGAAAAATAACTGCAAAATGCAATACTTACTGCATTACATAAAATATTCTTACATACAATCTAATATTCTAATTTATATATAGAAAGTTGACGACTTCTATGTATCAACTGGGAAAAACACATAAACCACCACTGGCGTTAACTTCAAAACTCACGGCTGGAAACCCCAGACACCAAGCTTATTGAATTTCAGAGCTGGAAAAAGAGTTAGAAATCAAGCTCCCAATTCCCAACAACTGACGAGATGCCATCTGCAATACTTGTGGTTTTAGGGGATCCGACAGCAAATCTATGGTTTCATGGATATCACTTAGATAAAGGCTAAGTTGAAAGTCAAATAAAGAAAAGCGTTAAATGTCTGCAGACATGGCAAAAACCACAATGATGGTTCCTGAAGGACTCAAGTTTGGGGACTGAAACTCCCTCAACCTACCGAGAAGGAACCAAGGGTCAGCACTGAGGCACACTCCCATGAACAGGCAGTGACACTTCATTTACAGAAAATAAGAACTGAACACGCAAATGAAGTGTTTTACCTATATATCAAGTTTTCAGTGGCCCTTTCTCCTGTACTTCTGGGCATAAATACACAAAAGCCTAAAGTGCACAATTCACATTCCAACACAACGCCATGCTGTTGCTGTCCGCGTTGTTTGGTTGCTAGGTCGCGTCCAACTCTTCTGCAGCCCGATGGACTGCAGCTTGCCAAGCTCCTCTTGTCCATGGGATTTCCCAGGCAGGAACTCTGGAGTGGGTTGCCACTTCCTGCTCCTGGGGATCTTCCCAGCCCAGGGATCAAACACGCGACTCCTGAATTGCAGGCGGATTCTTTACCACTGAGTCAACTGGGAAGCCGAACATCCACGACAACTTAAAAACTACAACCAAAGAAGAGATTTTATTATAATTTCCTTAGGCTTAAGGCTGCTTTCTTTGGAGTTGGATTATGTGTACGTCAGCCTAAGTGTGAAGTTCCTGGTGAAAATCTACTTGCAGTCGTGTACTACTTTAAGAAAATGGATTTACGAAAACTGGCAAGATAGATGTTGACCATCTAAGGTAGGCTGGCTGCAGATCCTGTTATATTTGGCTCCTAGAGCCTCTTGCTTCCTCTGGCTGCAAATGGAAGGAGAAGATGGGGTTCCTCATGACCCAGTTACTGTAACTTGATTTCCATATTTTAAAGTACAACTGACTACAGAAAAAGAGCAACCATAGCCTGAATGAGTATCTGTTTGAATATTCAATGCTCTAAAAAGCACAATGTTGTAAAAGTTTATTTTAAAAAGGCAAGGTAAAACAAAGAAAAGCAGTTAGTCATTAATGAGACACATTCTCAAAAAAACAACTAGCCTTTTCAAATATTTTTTCCTATAAACAGGTAATTCAGGGGAAGGGATTGAAACTTATGTTCACTACAAGCAGATTTATTTCCAAAACAAATATTTTTTGAAGCTTTCCAGGAGACAGACTGTGCTTTCACCCTGATCTTTTACTGTGTGTTGGTAAAACTGAGTCTTCTCTTTAAATCTCTCTCTCTTAGGACGAATTCATTTTCCCAAACCAAACCTGACTTAACCTTATCATTCACTTAATAATCAATCAAAAATTGTGGGGTTCACCTTTCTTCTATTTCAGTTGTGCTGTATCCTGGCTGCACCTTAGAACCGTTTGAGGAACTCTGAATATCTCTATGATGTGTCAGAGCCCAGCAGGGGGGAAGAGGGCACCCACCCATCTATGGTGGTAGTGATGGGAGATCAGTTACATGGGGGACTGACCAATAATACATTAAGGATGACAACAGCCAGGTTTCTCAGTATTGAAAAAAAGGAGTTACCAAGATGGAAAAGGAAAACTCAAATGAACCCTGTGGAGTTGGATCAGTATTAGTTATTGGCATGAACTCATGATTTTTAATACACAGGGATAGACATGACAAAAAAAGTAGATGCAATTTTTTGTGTCTATATGTGTATATTCCTTCATATATGCAAATACACATTCCCTAGCTCTATCACTGAGAGGGCTTGGGAACAAGCAACATCCAAATATAGTAGCTAGGAACATACCCTGAACCCAGATTATGGCTTCTAAATACCATCCTTCACTAAGACAATCACAGGTTTTTTTTTTGGTTTTTTTTTTGGAGAAAGAACTAATTTGGGAGCTTGATGATGAAAAGAACCAAATGAGCTGAAATGTTTCTTTCCCAACAAGCAAGAAAATCTTTGACAAATGAAGGGACATGTCAAATGGTCACAGAAGCCTGAAGAGGATCTTACAAGCTGAATCTGGGACAATATGACACTAAAAATAAGTAATGAGAGCAACAGATTATAAGCCACTTGTATAAGATAGGAAAACTGAGTCCTCACAGAAAGAAGTAAGTGAATACCTTGAAAACACCAAGGAATGTAATATTCACATAATTTTAAAGCACCACATCATGAAACACTTATTAACTACAAAGGAGAAAATAATAATTATACAGAGGAGAAGCTGGGTGGATAGCGCCTTAGTTAAGTAATCCACGTGAAGATCATCAATGATGGGACACACTGAAATTGTAAGTAACATGACAGGAGACTCTGAGAATACAGCGTTAATCCTGCGATATGCACATCCTGAATCACAAAGAAATCACAAAGAAACATCAAACAGTCCCATATTGGGAAGCATTTTAGAAAATCATGGGTTTAAAATCTGCAAAAACTTCAAGGTCACGAACACCAAGGGAAGATGGGGGAACTGTTCCAAATGGAAGGGGACTAAAGGGATACAACCACCAAACGCAAAGTGTGATCCTCCTGTTACAAAGGCCATACCGGGGCAAGTGTTAAACCTTGGGTAGGGGCCAAAGAGTAAATGGCAGTAAACCATTACCAGAGGTAACATTCCAGATCAATCATATAGGAATCCTCAGGGTTTTTTCCAAAGCCCCCAACCCAAGTGGTTCTAACATGTAGATGGAGTTGAAAATCACCACTCTTAATTCTTGTGTTAAGCTTACCATTAGCCAGATGCAAGTGTAAACACCGTAATCTAGAATAAATCTAGAATGGGAAAAGCCAAAACTACTCTTAAAATGGCTAAGGTGAAGAAAATACAAATGTTTTCTTTCTCTTTTTTAAAAAATAAACAACTACTGGTTTCAAGAACTATGTGCAAGGGACTTGTTTTTGAGAAAGGCCATATTTGAATAAAAGGGGAGACTCTCAATATTCATCTGAGCTGAAGCAGAGCAAGACTCCTGTCTGCAAGTTCAGGACATTAAAGAGTGACAATGCTGGCATTCCCCAAAACTGGCTGTTCCACACATCCAAAGTTCAGAGCTGGAATATCTAGATGACAGTTCCCTAGAGCTGACATCCAAGGCCATTCACAGTGCAGGTCCTATTTCTACACTGCCCTCACCTACTGTGCATACCTGATGCAAAAACCTTCCCCCTTTTTGGTGCTCAGTCACACCTTACCGTGTTGTCAAGTTCTGGCTCAGTATCTGTCTGCTTCAGTGAAGCCTTCCCTGACAACTTCAACCCATAAGAAAGCCACCCTCGTCTGTACATCTCACCACCTCTGCCCTGCCTCTCATCTGGCTCTGAGAAGGACAGGCAGTGAAGAGAGTTCCACCTTACACATGATGGTTAGAAAAGGCCTCTCTGATTAGGGGGCCTAAGCATGGAGACCCACTGAGGTTGAGGGAGATGTGGCTGTCTGCGCCAGAGGATTCCAGGCAGAGGGAACAGCAGTAGAAAGGAATGGCACTGGTGTGTTTGGCAAGGAGGCTGGAGTAGAGTGAATAAGGGAGAAGGCGGAGGATGACATCAGAGGGGCAGCAGGGCCCTGCTGAAGTCACCGCACTTCTCAATCTCAAGGGGACACATTTGGGAATGAATAAGGGATCAAGCCGGGACTGGTGGACGCACACAAACCGACACCTCCTCCACCTCTAATTCTGTCAATGAAAAGCCCATTTTCCCCCTCCCGCTTTCAGAGCTGCTGCTCCTGTCTTCACAGGGAGGGACTGGCCTGCCCGGCTCAGAGCACCGGTCAGGGCAGAACAGGAAGCCGAGTAGGCCTGCGTTTGCTACAGTGAAGTCCATTGCTGCCCTTCCTCTTCTTCTTATCACTGAGCACAGATCCTAGGACACACGAGGTCCTCCACTGAATGTTACCAAACTGCATGATGATAGAGCGAGAGACGCTTTTCTATCTTTTCAGTGGGACATGGTTCAGAAGAAAAAGCCTCAATTAAATTTAACTAGTTAAACCACTCAACAGACACCGAGTTACTATTATGTGCCAGGCACTGATCTAGGCATTAGGGATGTAACAGCAGCCTTGGGGGCTGACGAGCTAGACACAGACAGACAGACAGACAGATGTACACATACAACATCATAAAGAAAATAAAGCTGAGAAAGGAGCTAGAGCACGACCAAGAGGGAAGGGGCAGGGAAGATGACAGGGTACTTTACACAACATGTGCATTCATGGAGGCCTCTCTGAGGCAGAGACTGGAATGAAGGAAATTATCTGGGAGAAGAGTGACCGACCACGCAGAGAAAGCAGTAAGTTCAAAGATTCTGGGATGGGAGGGTGCTTGGTGTGAATTTGGGGTTTTATTTTTTGCGGGGATACTCTTCTTCCTCCCTCCTCCTACCACCCTCCTCCCCCCACAGCAAAAACTCACACACACGCTTCAGAGTTTTCTGCGCTTATTTTGTAACAGTCCTCACTCACACCAAAAAGACTAGGCATTCTATTTCTTAAGAGCTTCCCTCTATTCCGTTCCTTTCATCCTTCCTTCCTTCCTATTTCAGTGCCTACTTGCCAAGCTCTGTGCTGGGGGCCAACAATTCCACAAGCAGTGCTGCTTGCCTTCCTGGCACTCTCGGTCCACATTTTATTGCGGCTGTGCCTGGTCTTACGGTACGTGGGATCCAGTTCCCTGACCAGGGATGGAACCCAGGCCTCCCGCATTGGGAGTGTGAAGTCTTGGCCACTGGCCCACCAGGAAGTACCCCTCGGCTTAAATTTTTGAACAGCTGTATCTTGCCTCACAACTCAGACAGCTCTGCCCTGCATCTTTACCAGTATTTAGCTGCTGTTGCTGTTGTTCAGTCGCTAAGTCATATCTGGCTCTTTACGACCTCACGGACTGCAGTACGCCAGGTTTCTCTGTTGTTTACTATCTCCCCAAGTTTGTTCAAATTCATGTCCATTGAGTCGGTGATTACCAGGATACTGGGGTGCNCGTCACCATTTAATAAACCGCTGGCAGCAGTGAACGTCCTGCTGTCTGGCACTAGGAACTCTGTCCAACTCAGATTTACATAAGCTTAAAGGCACAGCTAACATACGGGACTTGTACAGACAACTACTTCCTTAAAAGACAACTGGTAATCCTGGCAATTTATAAAACGCAAGAAAATAACTAGACACAAAACCATTAACAGTCATAAACAATTAAGGATTAATGATACCACACACACATTTGGAGAGAGGACAATTAACAAAAGGAGTGCAATGAAAAGAGTTAAGCAAAGTGCTCGAAGTATCCATTTAGAGTGTTTTTAATTAAAAATGCACACAGAAAGAGAGCATGTTGGAATAAATCCATTTAGGCAGAGGAAATTACATAGTAGGGTACTCCAAAGATCTGTGTTGGATTTGTTCTTAACATTTTTTCATTTGCTGGATCTGACTGAGGGAATTTAATGGGATGCTAATGTAATTTGCACATGATATTAAATTAGTAGTCAAGGCCAAACAACACTGAAGCATCAAAGTCATTTTAACATTGAGTGGCTCATGGGAAGAAAATAGTAACATTAAACTAAGCAAAATAAAGGTAAATACATTTTTTATTAATTTAGAGGGATGCAGAAATTTCTCCTGCACTGATTTGCATCATGTAATACGTGACAGGCAATTCTTTTGTACGGCGGCTTGAGAGTTCCTCTGGCTGCAAGGAGGTCAAACCAGTCAATCCTAAAGGAAATCACCCTTGAATATTCATAGGAAGCTTCATACTGAAGCTCCAATACTTTGGCCACCTGACACAAAGAGCTGACTCACTGGAAAAGACCCTGGTGCTGGGGAAGACTGAAGACAAAAGAAGCGGGGGGCAGAGGACGGAATGTGAGCAAACTTCTGGAGATAGTGAAGGACATGGGGGCCTGTCATGCTGCAGTCTATGGGGTCGCATGGAGTCGGACATGATTTTGCGACGGTACAACAACAACAAAATTAACACTGCTCCTTTTACATATGAGTTACCTTCCTACGTGCGGTTGTGTAAAGCAATGCTTCTCAATCTTTAATGGGAATCTTGTTAAAATGCAGAATCTTACTTAGTAGGTTTGGTGGGGACCTACAATTCTCCTTTTCTAACAAGCTGCTGGTCCTCGGACCTTATTCTGAATAGTATAGAAACTGGCACTTGGCTGTTCTTTCTAGGAAAATATGAAACTGTACTGATTTCTCCAAGGATAAATATTAACCTCATTAACATTAAGCTTATGCCCCGTTATTCCTATCTGTGTTTCAGTGCCAAATGACAGTGTAATCTTCATAAAGATATATTAAAAGTCAATTAGACAACTTATGTAATACCAAATATGCATGAAATTTAATTGAAACATCAGGAATAGCTAGGACCACATCTGTGCAGGCAAACAAACCATGATGACAGCAAATGTAGGTATCAATAGTCAAAGGGGGCCATCAACTACAGGGAATGCAGATTTCAAGTATGTCAAGCACAAAAAGAATCTGCGTTTCAGAATCAGTGAAATACAGCAACAATACTTCTGTGAACATAACCTCTGACTCCAAGTGTCTCACAAATCCCACAACTAAGGTACATGCAAGGAATAGGTTTATTTGGAACTACTCAAATCAGAAAAAGGAAGAAAAAACATTTAAAAGAATTTGTTTTCACTTTCAAAAATTCCATGTGGCAAAAGTTGTAATGAGTGATAGGGGAGGTTTTCCCCTACAAAACCCTTCAGGGTTAGAATGGTGATTAAGAAACAGCTCATTTGAAATGACTCTTCTTATACTTTATATACTCGCAGCCCAGCAGACTCTAACAAAGATCTAAGATCTTTATTCAGTCTTAGTGCAGCTGTGTAGGAAGTTCCTTATATTGCTTCGGGAATTATCTCTTATAGCTTCCACCCACTGGTCCTAAGCTTTCCTTTCCAGACTGCACAGAAGTCTTCTAAATCCATATTTGTAGTCACCTATCATGCATCCCAGAGGCGTTCTCACAGTCTTCAAACAGTTCACCTGCGACCTGGTTTTCCAGCCCCTCATCATCATCCTCTAGACATATCCAGTGTGTCGACGAGCATCCAATTACTGGGTAAGGCAGGACCCAACAGAGTAGGCCTGCCACTTCCTCATACCAGATAATACCCCACTGTCAATACGGTTGCAGAGCCCATCTGCCTTCCCCAGCAATCACCTCTTTCTGAGTTACAGCCACTTCTCACCCCTATCTTTAACAGTATTGCTAAGTTACTGCCCCCTGATTGAGTAGAGGATCTTACATGTATCTCTCCCAATGTCTTCTGTGCCTGACTGTCAGCCTAGGATTGCCACCCCCTACAGCTGGCAGGGGAAGCCTGGCACAACATTTCCCAGAATCCCATTCTCTTGTCTGTTTTAAGTTAGATACAGCCAATGAGAGGCTCCTGCTCTGGAAGATGGAAGTCAGTATGCTCTGAAAACAGCTGTAAGCAGAAACATGGGCAGTGGCAGACAGGACTTTCCATTTTCACGGCAGCTTCCAGATGAACTGGAGCCACACTGGAGCTGCAGACGACCGCTGAGATCACGCTTCCCTAGGAACCTGGCATTCTAATCTCATCAACAATAACAATGGTCTCCTTGCATGCTACCCCCACCCACCCCCGACTTTCTAATGGTTGTGTGAGCTTTTAATTCCCTATAGAAAAACCTTTTCTTTTTGGAAAATACAATCGATTCTACCCAAAAAAGCTACTAGAATTAATAAATGACTTTAGCAAGGTTATAGGATATAAGATCAATACATAAAACCAATTCTATTTCTGTATACTAACAACAATCAAAAACTGAAATTTTTAGAAATCCTACTTATAGTAGCATTGAAACCTATGAAATATTTAGAGGTAAACCCGATAATAAAGTCCCATCCTTGTACACTGAAAACTGTAAAATGTTGATAAGAGAAAAATTTTAAAACCTAAGTAAGTGGAGAGATATACTGTGTTCACAGACTGGAAGACAGCACTGTTTATATGTCAGTTCTCCCAAAATTATTTATAGATTTGACACAATCCCTATCAAAATCTCGGCACGACTTTTAAGTAGAAACTGACAAGCTTTTTTTAAAATTCCTAAGGACCCAGAATAGGCAACAAGTTTCAAAAGGAACAGCTGGAGGACTCAGCACCAGCACCTGACGCGCAGACTTATCACAAAGATGGAGCAATGAAGGCAGTGCAGCACTGACATCGACAACAAGTTCAGGGGGATGAAACATCCCAGAGACAGAGCGAGACGGAGGTGGGCAACTGACTTTCAAAACGGTACAAAGGTAACTCAGCAGAGAAAGAACAGTCTGTTCTCCACAAATGGTGGGGCAGCAGCTGAAGAGCCATATGTTAAAAAAAAAAAAAAAAAAGCTCAACCCAGACCTTATACTACATACAAAAATCAGCTCAAAATGGATCACAGACCTGAACATAAAACTAAAAGAAAATAAGGAAAAGAAAATCTTTGTGAACTTGGGTCAGGAAAATTATTTCTTAGCCCTAACAACAAAAGGATGATCCACAAAAGAAAAAAAAAGATTGATAAATTTGATTCTTGAGAATTAAGAACTTCTACTGTCCAAAAGATGCTGTTAAGAGAAAAAGAACAGCAGACTGGGAGAAAGTATTCGCTAATCACTTATCTGATAAAGAATGCATCTCCAGATAGATAAAGAACACTGGAAATCTAATAATATATTTACAAAACCCTATTTTTCAAATGGGCAAACTTTGTGGCAGCTTGATTTTAAGAGCTGAAAACTGTAAATGACTCAACTGTGCATCAGCTGGTAAATGGATCAACAAATTGTGGTAGGGCATACAATGAAACAGTTCTCAGCAATAAGGGAACGATAACACAAAGCATGGATAAAACTCAAAATAATTATGTTGAATGAAAGAAGCCAGAAGAGAAGAACTGTATGCTCCATTTGTATAATATTCTAGAAAACACAAACTAATCTGTAAGGGCAGAAAGCAGATCAGCAGTTAGCTGGGGGCTGGGAAGGGACAGGGCGGGGCCAAAAGGCAGACAGACAAGCGGGCACTAAGACTGGGGGGGACTTCCCCGGTGGTCCAGCGGCTACGACGCTGCACTCCCGATGCAGGTGGCCAGGTTCAGTCTCTAGTCAGGGAACCAGATCCCATGCCACAGCTAGGAGTTCACATGCCACAACTAAGCCCCAGCGCAGCCAACACAGACATACCCAGATACACAGATGGAGACTTTGGGAAATAACGGGTACACTCTTCACTGTAAGCATACACAGTCCAAAACTGCATGTATTCTGAACACTTCAAATCTAAGCACTTCAATTCTAATTTAGTATTTCAATTACACCTCAATAAGGGGCTGAAAATAAAAATGAAAAAGAGAAGAAACTCTTTCCTCCATGGAATACCTGGAATGGCCTCTATTTTCCTGGCAGAGTCCTGACTGCGCACTGGTACCTGTGAGCTCTAACAGTTGAAATTTCATCCAGGTTGGACATTCTAAGATGCCAAATCTTTAAATCGGAGCTTCTGCATTGATAACATTCCTGTGAGCGTAAAGCACCATTTTAAATGCAATGAAGCCTCCTGTAAAAAATCTTAATAAGGTGAATGTTTGAACTTTTAAACCGTTAATATTTCACTGCTTTAACTCTCTAGATTGCTATAAATTACCAGTCTGTTCACTGGGATTTTCTCCTGATGTTTCCATTCAGCTGGTAACACCTATACTGTTGTTGTTTAGTTGCTAAGTCGAGTCTGACTCTCTTTAACCCCACGGACTGTAGCACGCCAGGCTCCTCCATCCATGGGATTTCCCAGGCAAAAATACTGGAGTGGGTAGCTATTTCCTCCTCCGGGGAATCTACCCAACCCAGGGACTGAACCCACACGTCCTGCACTGGCAGGCAGATTCACTGCAACTGAACCACTAGGGAAGCCTCACACCTTCATGATGTGTATACATTGTGACTCTGAATCAAATCTTCTCATTTTTCAACTGTTCTTTTGGTTTTGCTTGCCTCAAACTAAGGATCTTCAAGCTCAAAAGATCCCTGAGGTTTTCAAGGCCTAAGATCTGGTGAATAAATCTTTGGTAACACCATCTTACATTTTACTCCTGAAAGTACTTGCTAGGCTCCAAAAGACAGCCTGAAACTAGGAGTAGTTTACAAATGTTCAGTAGACAAAGAAGCAACATCCTGAGGAGGGCTTTTAATATTTATATCCTGGAACCACTAAAGACTATGTTTAAACCTTAAGGGCCAAACACACAAAGCCAGAGAAGCACTCTACCCTTAGTATTCAACAGTAAAGAAAATGAAAAGAAACAAGGTATAGGAGTCCAAGCCAGGGTTCTGGAAGCCACAACAGAATAGCAAAGCATGGTTCCTCCGCAGAAAAAATAGCTTACCCATGAGAGCCCAGAGCGCGAGGCACATGCCATTTAGAGAGGAATCAACAACTTAAGAACAGTAGATGGTGGGGCTGTTTTCACAAAACGCTGAGGAGCTTTTGTTTTTATATTGTTTTTCCACCCTTCTTTGCCTGCTTCCGTGCATGGGCCAACACAATTATACATCAAGAGAAGTAATAATAATAACTGACCACAGAAATCAAATACATTGTTTGCAATTCAATCACAGTAAGTTAAAAACCCCTTTAGAAGGCAATTTTAAAGCAATAAAAGCATGACAAACAACCTTAGGATTGTGCTCTCCATGTTCCTCCAGGAGGACTCGGTGGCTAGGACTTCAAAATGCTTCAAGTGCACGTATCTACCCCCAGCAGGGCCTGGTCTCTGCAGATGCTCACTCAGCAGGCTTGGGCTGAGGTTTGGACTCCTGCAAGTGCACCCCCAGTGTGACGGCGGGGGCGGGGGTAGGGGGTGGTGTCCGGAAGGTTGGAGAGATTCTTGGAGGTCTGTTGCCTCCCTACACAGGAGAAGGGAGTGTGGGCCCTTATCCTCACTCAGGCTCTGGACTCTCCTCTCTCACTGACCAAGCCACTTTCTCAGGGCTGCCCGGGCACACATAAGAAACAGGACTAAATAGTGGGCATGAAAACCTTTAAAAGCATGACTCAGATCTAAGGGGGGGAAAGAATGGAATTCAAATAACGATCCATGTGGTTCTCCTCCAACCAAGGTGGGAAGGGTCTTGTCATACACAGGCCACCAGGGAAAGTGACTTTTGCACATCTTTCTAGATCTGTGCCTTAAGAGAAAGCCAAGCATTTTATTCAGAAATTAAGAGGAGGAGATTTGGGGCCTTACCTCAGAGATCACACAGTACCTTACTGCAAACAATGAGTGAGACAGGCAGGGTGCAAGCTTCCTGATTATATGGCACCACTACCACTTTATTAAGTCTATGCCTGTTATTCTAATTCTGGAAATCCTCTGAGAAAGGGTGCTATTTGTGACACTTATCTTGGTACTGAAAAATTAGCAGAGAAGGAAATCAACTCTGAATTCAGGATCCACAGGTTGACAGTCACACCCTACTTCTCAATGCTCTTAATTTGTGCTCTATTTTCAGAATAGTAAAAATGGAAAGTTGTGTTTTTGTATGCCGGTTGTCATTTAAATTTAGCAAGTTGAATGATAAAAATTGAATTACCTTGAGGGAAATGTACATTTCTGAAAGATAAGCATGTTTGATGTTAATAAGTAACCAGCTACAGAGTATAGATAACTCCTGAACTTACATGACCCAGCTGTTCATCTAAAATTATACACAGGTGGGAAGATGACTCAAAATTTAAAATGACATTTATACACAGCCTTTTGGTAACAACTAAGCCAATATGTAACTGTGTTTGGTGCTTCAAGACCGCATACAGGATGCCTAATTCTAGATTATATTTAAGGATCTATATACACAATTTTGTACCTAATTTCTACTTAGGTCATCTGAGGAAAATTTTTAGAGAGTCATCTACCATTGTAACCTTTAATAACATTACTCAAATCTAAGGAATTTCAAATGTACGCTTTTAACAATCTCAATAATAGCCAAGTGTAAATATCATGGTTTTCTGAAAGAACACTTAAGTTTCTCTTAAACAAGAGATCGAGGTCTTTTTCCCCCTTGTAGTTAAGAATCTTGCTTTCTATATAAAATCTGTATACTCTGAGTCTAGAGATCCGCAACGGTTCTCTATTTTCCTGTATGTGTTTCAGGACTCAGTTTCCAACATCTTCAAAGTTCTTTTGATTCTATCTCCCACAACCCCATATCCAAGTTCGATCAATAACAACAAGCAGAGGCCTCTACCAAGGTCAGGCAAAGAGAAAACACAGGCTTTGAAGTCTGACAGTTTTAAGACCAAATCACATGTATCTTGAGCCTCAGTTTCTACTCATGGCAGGAACTTGGGCAAATTATGTGGCTTCTAGGTTGCGGTTTCTGCGTCTACAAAACGCGGATTATGCTGGCTGCCACGAAGAGTGGCTGTGCCGACTGGAGACAGTGCCTGAAAGCACCTGACAGTACCCAGTCTGCGGGCTGCGGCTTCTGCTTCTCCTCTGGCAGCAGTTCCCTCAGCCCTCTCCTCTCTGTCAAGCATCTATGGTGCACAGGCCCCAGAGGAGGGGCTTGGGTGCCATACAAGGAGGTGAGACACAACATTCTGAGACACACTAGAGAGCCACCACGACTCTACTCAGTTAGACCCATACCGCACACCTCACGTGAGAGTAAACTCTAGATGACGGAACGAGTTCAATATAAAGGAGAGAAGGAAGTGCATATTCTTCAGCGGAAGAAGCTGGCTGATTTCCCTTTTCATAATTACAGAGTAAACAAAGACTTTCTAATTTCTAACTATGATACAAACTCAGATCTCATAAACAAATGATTGCTGTATCTACATAAGATACAGATATTTAGAAACTTTAAAACCATTATTATGATAAAACCCACCAGGAACATGACCAGTGTTTGCTGGGAAAAATATATTAGCAATTCATATCACAAAGAGTTAGGTTCCGTGATACATAAAAGAGCTCCCACAAATCAGTAAGGAAAAGGTCAACAATCCAATAGAAAAGTAGGTGAAGGAAATGAACTCGTGTTGTTCACATCTAAAACATCTGCGAAGATAATCTACTGCATTCCCTGTAAGAGAACAGCATTATTAAAACTGTCCTGGAATACTACTTCTCACTTACCAAACTGTCAAGGACAAAATTTGTAAAGCTACAATGCTGTCAGAGGTGCCAGGGGAAAGGCATTCATGTATGTTGCTGGTGAGCATATAAACTAGTAAAATCTCTGTAGAGGACAATGTAAAAGCTTTCTATCAAAGGTAAAGTGTACACAGTCTCTGACTTAGCTATCTCACTTTTAGGAACATTATCACAGGAAAATAATCATACATGTGGGACATGACACACCTAAAGAATATGCACTGCAACATGCTTGTAATGGCAAAAGACTGGAAACAGTCCATCAATTAGGAAGCTGGTTATATAAATTATAGCTTATCCACACAAGGAAATACCATGTAATTATGAAAGGAAGCTCTTTATGTACTAATGAAAATAGATCTTCAAGATATATTGTTAAATTTAAAAAAGATGCAAACAAGTGTACTTTAATTATCAGGTACATAAGGAAAAGAGGGCTTATGTGTAGGTCTTTATATATGAATAGAGACCCCTTGTAAGAAAACATTTTAAAAAAATTAGTAATACTGCTGCATCGAAAAGGAAAAGCTGGGTGGTGGTTAGACAAATGTATACTTTTTTCAACCAAATAAATTCAGTTTTAAAGAAGATACTTGCAAATGATATATCTGATAAGGGGTTAATATACAAAGTATACAAAGAACTCATATAACTCAACATCAAAAAATAAAACAAAAACTTTAAAAAATGGGCAGAGGACCCAATTCACCAAAGAAGACATACAGATGGCCAAAAGGCACCTGAAGATGGTCAACATCAGCAGTCACCAGGGAAATGAAAATCAAAAGTACAATGACACGTATCAGCCCATACTCATCAGAATGGCTATTATCAAAAGAACGAGTGTTGTAAGGAAGTAGAGAAAATGAAACCTTGGAACACTGTTGGTGGGAATGTAAACTGATGTAGCAACTGTGGAAAACAGTATGGAAGTTTCTCAGAAGATTAGAAATAGTTACCATACAGTCCAGCAATTCAACTTCTGGGTATTTTTCTGAAGAAAACAAAAACACTAATTGGAAAAGATGCATGTACCTCTAAGTTCACTGCAGCGCTAGTTACAACAGCCAAGATACGGAAGCCACCTAAGTGTCCACTGACAGATGAATGGATAAAGAAGATGTGGTATGTGTAAATAGGTAGGTGTGTGCATATCTATGTATCTGTATATAGGAATATTACTTGACCATAAAAAAGAAAGCCTCCATATTATGCTAAGTCAAAGAAATCAGAGAAAGACAAATATCGTACCACTTCACTTACATGTGAAATCTAAAAAAAGAAAACACCAAAAGACAAAAACAGAACAAATAGAAAACAGAACAGACTCACAAAGAACAAACAGGTGGTTCCCAGAGAAGGGAGGGGGAGGGTGGAGATGAGTGAAACACGTAAAGGATTAAGAAACATAAACTTCCAGTTACAACATAAATGAGTCATGGGATCAAACGCACAGCACAGGGGATATAGAGTCACTAAAAAAAAAAAAATAGCAAGATGTTACCACTGCGGGGAACTGTAGAGAGTACGCAAGATTCTTTTTTTTATTTTTTAAATAATTTTTAATTTGTGATAAGTCTCAAAACATACTATTAACTGTACCTGTACAGTTCAGTGGCACTAAGTACATTCCCATTGTTGTACAACTTCACCATTACCCATCTCCCGAATGCTTCAGCTTCCTAATCTGAAACTCGGCCCCATTAAACACTGATTCTCCATCCCTCCTCCCTACCCCACCAACCCCCAGTTCAGGGTATCTACCAATGTATTTTCTGATTCTATGAGTTTGACTACTCCAGGTAAAGATTATTTTCTAAAAATATATATTTAAAAAAAAAACCAGTTATTTCTTACAACTGCAGGTGAATCTACAATTATCTCAAAATAAAGAAGTTTAAATTTAAAAAAATTTTTTGTTTTATTTGAGTAAGCAATATATCATGGGTCTGGAAGTCAAATGGGCAGCCAAAGCAGTGATGTTATCCTGAGTACAGAAGAAAGATCACTGTTCAGCTTTCGCACCGGAGTCTGGATTCCACTGAGAGCACCCTCCATTCCCCAGACAAACCCCATTCCTCTCTGCCTGTCGGGTCCATGCTCTTGGAATGCAAACTTTTGGTTCCAATTAAGGCCTTCCAATCCTCACCAAGTGGCTCAGCAGTAAAGAATCCACCTGAAATGCAGGAGCCGCAGGAGACTCCAGTTCGATCCCTGGGTCAGGAAGATCTTCTGGAGAAGGGAATGGCAACCCACTCCAGTATATTCTTGCCTGGAGAATCCCATGGACAGAGGATCCTGGCAGACTACAGTCCATACGGTAGCAGAGTCGGACACGACTGAAGCGACGCACACACTTAAGGCCTTCCAATAGCCAAGACATTTCCCCTTGGTCTTCTCCCCATCCCATATAGACCCCTTATCTCAGCATTTTGTACAGTAGTACAGAGAGGGAACTGTGCAGGCCACAAACATGAAGCTATAGGCTGCGTGGATCAGCCATGATAGAATAAAAACTTCCTCAAGCAATAAGCTGCAAATGGACAATTAAGAACTTTCAGGGACTTCCGACTTTTACCTCCATGAGATATTGTGAACAGAGAGGAGGTCAGGGGAGACTCCAAAGAACAAGAATTTGCTGTTGTCTCCACTTCACCTCGAGTTGAAAGTGCCCCCATTATTAGGTATGAGTCACCATCCTGCCTTCTGGCTACACCTTAAAATGGAAAAAGAGATGGATAGGCCAGGACACCTTACCTTCAGGACATCAGCCATTATACTCCTTCAGTTAGATCACCCCTTATATAGACTCCAGGCTCACCAAGCAACCGTCGAACTCTAAAACACAGGTCACCTGGAACAAGGACAGGCTGGACAGAATGTCCAGTGGGAGCCCTGGAGCCAGGGCAGCAAGAAGGCAGACAGGAGTCAATAAAGGGGGTGAGACGGGAGCCTATAATCTTCACCTAAGAGAAAAGGAGAAGGAAATGGCAACCCATTCCAGCTTTTTGCTTGGAAAATCCCATGAACAGAGGAGCCTGGTAGGCTACAGTCCATGGGGTCGCACAGAGTCGGACACGACTGAGTGACTACTTAAGTAGTAAGTAAGCAGTAACAGAAAACTAGCATCCAAACAAATCTGCCTTTACATCTTTCCTGAGCACTCAACTGGCGTAAGACCATGGCCCATGAAACACCAGCTGGACACCCAGATCTGTCCTAGGAACGTNTTGAGATAGTAAATCCTAAGAGTTCTAAACACAAGAAAAACATATTTTTTTCTTTAAAAAAAAAAAAATGTGTCCATGAGGTCACTAAACCTATTGTGATAATCACTTCATAATGTAAGTTAAATCATTATACTGTACACCTTAAACTTAAGTAGGCTTCCCTGGTGGCTCAGATGGTAAACCGTCTGTCTACAATTCGGGAGACCTGGGTTCGATCCCTGGCTCAGGAAGGCTCCCTGGAGAAGGAAATGGCAATCCACTCCAGTACTCTTGCCTAGACAATCCCATGGATGGAGTAGCCTGATGCAGGCTACTCGGTCCACAGGGTCGCAAAGAGTAGGACACAACTGAGCAACTTCACTTTTAAACTTAAGTAGTGCCGTCTGTCAGTTACATCTCAACAGAACTGGAAGGAAAAACAAAAAGAATCTGGGGATCCTTGGGACTTCCTGGTGGTCCAGTGGTTAAGATAACATGCTTCCAATGCAGGGGGCATAGGTTCAATCCCAGGCTGGGGAATTAAGATGCCACCTGCTGCGTGGTGTCCCATAAAACAGGTTAAAAAAAAAAAAAAAAAAAAGAATCCTTCAGCAAGACTTCCCCACTACACTTAGCAAACCCAGGGTTCAGGAGGCCAGAGCATCCAGGCTAGGATTGGCTCCAAGCTCTATCCATACCCTACAATAAGAGCCGTATTCAGCAAGACCAGCTGTGAGCTCTATCATAATCTGTTGCTAATAAAGTTCCTGCGTTTTCTAATGATTTTTTTTTTCCCCAGAAGGAAGGGCTTTCTTGTGTAATCCTGTGTAATGTTTTCTTTCCCCACACAATCATTTAGTGGCCCCGCAAAGAGCTGGACACGACTGAGCAACTGAACTGAACTGATAGGCCACGCCTTGTGCCGGGTAGGTATTCAGGATAGACAGACAGAAATGGTGCTTACATTCCAGTAAAACAGCTAGTAAGCCAACTAAGAAACGAGTAACATGATTTTAGTGACCAGTGAAGAAAACAAACCAGATAGGGTAATGGGACAGAATCCAGAGACATTGGAGAATGGGTTCTTCCAGAGAAGATGAGGAAGGCTTCCAAGGAAAGGAGGCGATATTTGAGCACTGACTGTTGAAAAAGAACCATGTGGGGATAGAATGTTCTAGAGAGAGGGAAAAACCAGTCTAAAAGGAATGGGGGGAACCACCTCGTATGTGAAAGGCACAGTAAGACCTGTGTGGCCACTGTTGACACCAAAGCACTTAACCAAAGTCTACAGGGTAAACGGCAGTCAGAGGCTGGCATGGGGGTGGGGAGCAGGGTCCAAGGTGAACACCCAACAGCACCAGCCATCACATGCAGGACCGACTTGTCCTCCCGCTGCAGTCAAAGGACCTCCAGACTCCTGCCTGGCCTCTTCCAGCCCACATTTCCAAGCCTGGACCCTGGCTAAGGTGATATCCGCCTCCAGAAATGACTCTTGCTCCTTCAAACAGCTGGCCCTCCTTATCTGCAGATGACTGGTTCCAGACATGCCCCCAGCCCCCGACCCATGGATCCCAAACCTTTTGAAGTTCAAGTCCTTCACACAAAACGATGGAGTCCAGTCGGCCCTCTGTATCCGCGGGTTCCGCATCCGTGAACTCAACCAACCTGGGATAGGGAACCCGCGGACATGGAGGGCCCACAGTGGGTGCTTTCCAGCTAGCTGAAGTCCCCGCTCAGGGCTCACCACCTCCCTGTCTTCCTGTTAGATCCAGTGCAGGGATTCCTATCAGCCTGGAGCACTCATTCACTTTTCTAAGCAAATACTGACAGTCCACCTTCTAAGTGCCCAGTGTTATTCTGGCCCTGGGATACAGAGGCTGAACCAGACACTGGTCTACCTGGTCTCCCGAGGGAGGAACTGGTAAACAGTTTCTACACAATCGGGTAACGGGATAATAAAGGTTCATCTGACTTTGATAACTGCCTCTGACAGCAACTTGAGTCTTTAGTGGGTGATGTCATCTGTCCAGATCAGCCTGAAAACACAAGAGCCCAGTGAGCTTGCTTCCCAGAATACCCAGGAAGTTTGGTTTAAGTCTGTTGCTCCTCAGACATGTCCTGATTTGGACACTGAACTCATCCTACCCATCAGGATCAAACCTCCACTTCTGAGCCTGGCTCGTAGAGCCTGGCCTGCCCGGTGCTTCATTTTACTTCTCCATCTCCTCTACCATGCCTCCTCAAACCTTCACTTCCTGTTACCAGACCCCACTGTCACCTCCTGTCTTTTCTCTGGTACATGAAAGGCCCTTTATAAATGATTGTGAATACAAAGAAATAAAAGAGGATGTCTGTCCAACTATCCCTGGGCTGGCTGGAGTCTCTCTCCTATAGAAGCCATTCAGACTGCACTTTCCCACCCTGCTCAGAAGTCCTAGTCTTCACTATCAACTAGTCATCAATACGCTACCACGTTATAGGATTTCACAGTTATTTCTAGTATTATGAAGTTAAGTCATTATTTTTAAGAATATTATAAAGTGAAAGTATTAGTCGCTTAGTCATGTCTGACTCTTCGCGACCCCATGGACTCCCCACCAGGCTCCTTTGTCCATGGGATTCTCCAGGCAAGAATACTGGAGAGGGTTGCTATTCCCTTCTCCAGGGGATTTCCCCAATCCAAGGCTCAAACCTGAGTTTCCCACACTACAAGCAGATACTTTACCGTGTCAGCCACAAGAGGAACCCCAAGATTATTATAAGCACCCTGTAAATAGTAGCCCTAACTCAATCAGTTCAGTTCAGTTCAGTCGCTCAGTCCTGTCCGACTCTTTGCAACCCCATGAATCGCAGCACGCCAGGCCTCCCTGTCCATCACCAGCTCCTGGAGTTCCCTCAAACTCATGTCCATCGAGTCGGTGATGCCATCCAGCCATCTCATCCTCTGTCGTCCCCTTCTCCTCCTGCCCCAATCCCTCCCAGCATCAGGGTCTTTTCCAATGAGTCAGCTCTTTGCATGAGGTGGCCAAAGTATTGGAGTTTCAGCTTTAGCATCAGTCCTTCCAATGAACACCCAGGACTGATCTCCTTTAGAATGGACTGGTTGGATCTCCCTGCAGTCCAAGGGACTCTCAAGAGTCTTCTCCAACACCACGGTTCAAAAGCATCAATTCTTCGGCACTCAGCTTTCTTCACAGTCCAACTCTCACATCCATACATGTGTAAAGAAATAAGTCAGAGAATGTAACAATCATAAACCAGGATTTACTGTGACAAATAACTTTTGTCTTCTTCAAAGCAGTTATCTCGAAGGGTTGCGTGCTTATTCCAGTAACAATTTTCTTGGCTCAAATAGTTTGCATGCACGCTCAGCTGCTCAGTGGTATCCAACTCTTTTGTGACCCCATGGACTACAGCCCACCAGGTTCCTCTGTCCGTGGGATTTCCCAGGCAAAAGTACTGGAGTGGGTTGCCATTCCCCAGGGCATCTTCCAGACCCAAGGATCGAACCTGTGTCTCCTGCATTGGCAGGTGGATTCTTTACCACTGAGCCACCTGGGAAGCCCAAGCATGCCCGCATGCCTATTCCACTAACTTTTCTTGGCTCCAATAGTTTGGGAACTTCTCTTTCAGACTGTGCCAGTGCTAGGGCACTGTTTTCAGTATCTGCACTGCCAACTGTCTGAAAGCAGTGCTAACCTGGATGTGTAAATTCTAGAGGACTGGCTTAGAAAAAAACCACAAAATCACACTGTGGGTTCTTTCCCGACACTGCCTTGCACACAGCAGGTCTGCAGCTCTGTCACCAAACACAGGAGGCAGGGGGTCTGGGGCTCTGGTTCTGCCTCCAACACTCACCAGCTCTGGGTCACACAGGTGAGAGAAGGAATTTGGGCAGGATGATGTCAGGCTCCTTTCAGCCCTAATGTTTTACGGTGCTTTTAGAGAGAATTAGTAAAATCCAATTTAAATCAAATAATCTGGGAATGACTATGGGGGACAACTATCAAGAAACAGCCTCTACCTTTTCATTGTTACTAAAAGGCTGATGCCAATAACGCTGTGATGGAAAACAAAAAATAGTGAAGGAAGTGCTTCCGAGGTCAGAAGGAATTTCCAGAGTCTGGTAAAGGGCTCAGAAGGGGTATGTGTAGGGTATACCCAGCTTGCAGCAAGGCTTCGCCCATGTGACCAAGACCTTGAGATGTCAGATGAAAGGAGGCAAGGTTACACACTGGGCACCAAACTAAATTAGGAGAAGTAGTTTTAGAAGTGCAGAAGTCCATACAGTGTGGGTTCATGCTGTGCCAGAATCTCCAACTTGAGACTAATAGCAACTCAAAGAAAGCAAGCAGGATAACTTCTACTTCAGTCTTTTAAGGAACAGGTGGTAATGCACAGCTAGGCTTCAGCAGGGTACACAGGTTTTCATACTGTCTTTTCATCTGAATATCTTAGAAGGCAGCAATCTAATAACACACCAAGAATTCCAGTTTAATAAGTGATTTTTTTTTCTTGTGGTTTGGCTCCTTGTCTGTATTTTTACTGAAGTATTTTAACTCACAGCATGAGAGACTTTCTTCCCCAAATTTTTTTAGCTTATAATAAAAATTAATCTACTATCAAGATAACACCAAATGGTCCCTTCCTAGTTTTAATAAATATTTATTTTACAATATCCCTGTTCATTCAACAAATATTTGAGCACATAAATGTGTCAGGCACTGGTGATACAGCAATAAAAAAAGAAACAAACAAAAAACAGACTTAGTCCTGCCCTTCATGAGAAGCTAACGGTGCAGCTGGGGAAAGAGACGACCGTTAAGAGAGAAACATAAACGTCCACTGAGGCTGTGACAAGCACCGAAAGGGGCTCAGATACCATGAGCACACCTGGAATGGGCGCAAACGAGGGGTGGGGGGAGACCAGGGGAGGAGGACGTTCAACAGGAGGTTACAATTAAACTGAGACGAAGGGCCTCTCTGGTGGTCCAGTGGCTAGGCCTCTGCACTCCCGACACAGGGGGCCTGGGTTTGATCCCCGACTGCAACTAAAGATCCCAGGTGCTGGAACTCAGATCTAGCGCAGTCAAATAAATGTTTTTTAAGATTCAAAAAACCATGAAGCATCTATTTAAAAAAAACAACCTGAGAGTAATGGAAGAAAGAGCACACTGGGGACAAAAGATGTGTCCAAACAGAGGGTGCAGCCCCGGCCACGGCTGCGCAGTAAGAAGAAACCTGACTGTTGAGGAACTGAAATACGACCAGTGTGGCCGGGTCACGAAGGTAGAGGAAGTGGAGTGTGAGGTGAGACTGCGCTGGTCCACAGGCCCTGCAGGCCCCGCGAACGATTTTCTTTTTCCCTGGGAGCATGGGAATCCACTGCTGAGATCAGATTTCTGTTTCACAGCGGGCCCTGGCTACAGGGAAGGAAGCACGTGTGTGCGAGAGGAGCTAGGACACAGGCCCCGCACGTCCTGCTGGTTCTGCCAGCCTCCCCAGGATGGGTCACGGTCCCCGCAGGAGACAGACAGGCTTTAATGAAAAGAATCATTAACTAGGTACAGAGATATTAACTAGTCACTGAAAAGTGAAACAGAGAGACAGAGAGTGAGAGCTATCACAGAGGTATCACAGAGGCAGCAGGGGCCCTGGGGCTGGGGAAGAAGGGAAGAGGCTCTGAGCAGGGGGCTCTGAGTGCAAGCTAAGGCCTGGCAGGGAGGGGGGCAGTGCAAGGAAGCTGGTCCTGCAATTGTTGGAAAAACTGGAGAGTGGATTCAGCTGCTGCTACAGGAAGGCCCTGCTGCCATCGCTGGGGCAGAGCTCAAGTGAGCCTCCTGGGAAGAGGAAGCAGACAGGAAGAAGCAAGTTCCTCCTTCCGCCTCTGGCCCTGTAGGCAGCCTCTCACACTCCTGTTGGCACAGCCTCCCAAAGACCAAGGTGGCAAGCAGACATGAGGGTGGTAGAATCCTACCTTTACATCACAAAACAGAATACAGAAGAGTGGGCCTGGAGCTGAGAAACAGAATCTTAATATTAGAAAAAAAAATTACACACACACAAGGGGTCCAGCAAAACTTTCACCAGCTTCTGTTCTTTTCCAACATGGCCAAATGACTCAGGAATCAAATATTGAATCTAGGACACCAGTGACTGTAAGACACACCAGTGCTGTAGGCACCACTCTAGTGAAACTGACAATGCCAAGTCTCCATGAGTTGTAAGATGCATCCATATTTCAAAGATGTTAAAAGATAAAGAAAAAAAGGCCTATCAGAATTGACAAAACAGCTAAATATTCTTTAGCAATGTGTCAAATGTAATCAAAACAAGTCACTTCTCTAGAAAAATACAGAAAACCAGGAGCTTTCAGAGGAATCTGCTTTTTCAGTTCTTTTGTGTCTAACTTTTTATTTTGAGGTAACTGGGAGATTCACATGCAGGAAGCAATAACACAGATCCTGTATACACTTCTCTCAGTCTCCTCCAAAGGTAAATGTTACATAACTGTGGCACAATATCACAACCAGGAAACTGACATTGATAAAATCCACCTACCTTATTAAGAATTCACCAGCTTTATAATGTACTCATTTGTGTGTAAAGTCTCATCTAATAGGAAGGGTTAAGTAATTACTAAAAGTCAAGACCAGAGTTGTCCCATATGGTGGCTATGAGCCACAATAAATTAATGGAAATTAAAATACCATTTTAAAATTCGTTCCTTAGTCCCATCTCAAATGTTCAAGAGCTACGTGTGGCTCCTGGCTACCTGATGGATAGCAAAGGTATAAGTACATTCCTATCATCACGGGAAGTTCTCCTGGACAGTACTGCTTCGTACAACTGGAAAAAGAACTCAGAAACACCCAGCTGGAAAGGCAAGGCACACAGGAAGGAGCAAAGCCGCAGCTCCAAGGAAAGCTGACACATGCTGGAAGCATGGAGAAACCCAGTACACAGAGCCCACAACCCTGGCCCGTGTCCACACTCAAGGCCATAAAAACTCCAAGCTGATCTGCTCCCAAAGGCACGCTTTTAAAACATAAACCAATGCTGGCAATAAGGATACTAAGGAAAGTGCTAACAGCAGTAGGTGCAGAGGCCGAGAACGGAAGGTGAGGCAAGGAGAGGCGCTGAGGGGCCGCCTAGGCCTCTCCAGCCAGGGCCACGGTCACAGTCCTAAAGACAGACCTCAGCTCGGGGACACAGTGGGAAGGGCAGTCCAGCCAGGGCTCCAGGTCACAGGTATTGGGGCGGCATCACAATTCCAACACAGGTCTGTGTATTTCCCAGTGAGCTTGACCACTCCATGAGACTGCAGAAACTGCAGAGGCAGGCAACTTCAAAGCTCTGGGTGGCTGGGGCCTTAAGCACCCCGGGGAAAGGACAGGAGCTAGTTCCAGGGTCAGCAGGGGCCAGTACAAAGGCATTCGTCTTTCAGGCTAAATTTAAACTTGGTGAGGGACCACTGAGGGAGTCTACTAAGCAAAGTAAATGAAGTTTTACATAACCAAATTGTTGTTTTAGAAAGCTAACCTTTGAAGAGAAGGAAGGGGAAGAGACAGACCAAAGGACAGATGAGTTAGGATGAGCACACGGTCCGATAAAGAGTAAGGCTATGGGGTCAAACCCCACACACAATGCAACCCAGGGCACAGGGTGCCCCTCCCAAAGCCTCAGCTTCCTTACATCTCAGCTGGTGGCAGGTGGGGAGGTGGGCTGGGGAGAGGAGACCTCTCCCTACGGTTTTTTATGGCAGGTGAGGAACTGGCCTCTGGGCACTGCTGCCAGAGTTCTGGTGGCCCTGTTCCGCTGTCCTCTCTGGGTGGGGGGCGGTCGGGACCGCGCAGGTGAGGAGCTGCTCTGGCTGCCCCACGGGGACAGCCTGTCACACTGAGGCACGGCACAGGCAACACAGCCCAGCGGCCCAGAGGAGGGTGCCGTCCTGGGCTTCCTAGTGACACAGGCCCCGAAGTTCCCCTTTTGGTTTCAAGGTCTGAGCTCGATTTAGGTTGTTTGCAAACTCAGAGCCCGACAGCAAGTTTTGTGGTGAGGATTACATGTAAATCCACGTAAAGCATGTGAGATGCTCAACACAGGTGGTGTTCTTAGGACGACTAAAATAGTTCAGGCAGAAGAAAAGAACCTGAACTAAAAATCTCAGAAAGATATTCAGGACACAGTATCAACAGGGTTTGGTAGCTGACTCAATGTGGGAGGTAAGAAAAAAAGTGCAAGACAGTCATTTCCAACAAGGGTGATTTTGCTCCCCTGGCAACATATGGCAGTGTGTGGAGACACATTTGATTGTCACCACTAAGGGGGCCAGGGTCCTAGTGGCATCGAGTGAGTTGAGGCTGCAAACACTGCTAAACACTTACAATGCACAGGACAGCCCCCCCACCCAAAGAGTTTTGAGGTTTAGGAACTCTGGTTGAGGGAAATTTTCAGATCGCTAGACTAGGGTAACTGGTAGAGAATGGGCTATCAATCAAGAGAGAACACGCAGGAGGAAGACTGTGGATGCTGGGCTGAGGGCAGGGAGGCAAGAGATAACGAGTTCAGTTTTGGATATGGCAGCCCAGGCGCATCCAGATAAAGATGTTGAGCTAGGACTTGGAAACTCAGAGCAACAGCAGAGCTGGTAACAAGGAGCAGGAGTTTTACAGGGCACAGGAGCGTGAGTCCCGGGAGTCAGGAGTCTCTCCAGTGAGCAGGAAGAGAGGATGGCAAGAAACAAACCTAATGATGGTTGAAGTCTTAGCAAACCAGAGGTTATTAAAAACTATCAGCTTGGCCAAGAAGGTTGTTCAGGCTTCTCATGACATCTTAACGGGAAAACCCAAATGACCTTTCTGGCCAACCCAATACTTTCTCTTCTTTACTACTGAATTGATTTAAGGTCTAGGAAAGACGAGTAATCGAAGAATGTTACCAAGAGTGTGTTAAATTATAGTTTCTATCCTCGCCTTTATTTAAGATTCTAACACTGCCTTCCCTGCAATGAAGAGGAATATTTAAGAAGTGGTCAGACTCTAGGCTCACCTATTCATTTTAACCACCGAAAGCACAGCATTAAAAAAATGGGACAAAATAATTTTGACCAAAGTATCAAATAGTTCTTAATGAATCTGCAAGCAGAAATCGATTCACAAACTCCTTTATCAATTTTAAGCAAAGCCTGTCCAAGCCATGTACCTTCAAAGCTATTTTATAAAGATAAACCCTGTACATTCAACAAACATTAACCTGCTCACCTGGAAGGGGGTGGGGGTGAGATGGACAGGTTCCCACACTGTCCATACTCACAGAGGACACAGTATTTTCATGCCTGCTGTCTCATCTCACTTGATTTGATCTGAGCCACAAAAACGTGACACAGATACTGCAATCTCTTTTATAGTCTAAGAAGCCTTTTCAAAGATTTTATGTGACCAGCACAGGCTCAAACAACTAGTTAAATGGCAAGCAGAGATGACGTGTCCTGTGAAACCTGAGGGGCGGGAGGCAGGAGAGATGTCTGACCAAAGGACCCAACCTGCCTGCTTTTTGTATGAAAGTCAGGGCTGGTCCAAGAACAACAACAGTAACAATCATGTGTTTTACATCTATTAGTCCTTTAACTCTTAAAACTATGGGATTGGAACTGTGAGAAAACGGAAACTCAGAGACTTGAAGTAAATGACAAAGTTTTTACACACACGAGGCAGATCTGAGGCCTGATGCCAAGCCCACGTTCTTAAACTTTTTCTTTTGCTAAATACTGAATTTTCCCTATTACTTTGGTGAGACAAAGGTCTGGGTTTTTTCTTGCCAGACAGATGACCACACGTCCTGAGGGGCTGGAGGAAACGAAAGCTGGCTTTCTTTACTGCGCTTACTCTCTGTTCAGTGTATGGTTTGAATGGAAAGGGGCAGGTGCAAGCTCTTTAAAAGCTTCTGTGCCGGAGAACTTGGTGGGGAAAATGTTCCAAAGGAAGGCTGCCCCAAGAACAGGCTGCCATCAACCTTGACTAGAATAAATCAGACTCCCCTGGTCAACCACTCACATTCTGAAGTTTTATCAACAGGAGATTAGGGACAATAAAATTAAATGGCTGATATGTTGAAAGAGAACCTAATGTGGGAAACATTTTCCATCTGGCTCAGTTACTCACATGCCAGGAAAAAATGAAATGAAGGAGATGGGCATATTGTTACTTTGTTAAAAATGTGAATAAGCTTTCTCATGCCCATAAAAACCCCTTCAGCAGAGTCTTGAGACACAATGTCACGTCTGCAGTGGCAGGAACCTCCTCACTGCCAGACACACGAGACAGACAAGGATCGCTGGGCCTGCCTTCCCTTCTCCCTGTTTCCAGCATCTCTAAGCTACAAAGAATTCAAAACATGTGCAAAAATAAGTATTTGGTGCTTAAGTTACTTTTTGGATAGACTTGACATCTTTTTCTACTCTTAAAAACGAGAAAACTTCTGAGAGTAACTTTTAAGAAGTTTTTAAATTTTTTATTATTAAACATTTAGTACACACAAAAGAATATCCATGTACCCAGTACTCAGCTGAAGACTAGAACACTGCCAGTACTCAGAGCCCCTGGTACCCTCTGTGACCTCACATTTTCCCATCCTAAGAGGTAACTATCCCTCAGTGGATGTTTACCACCCCCTTCCCATACCACATAATGCCTAAACAACCATCTAATAAATATATTTGACTTTCAGTTCAGTCGCTCAATCATGTCTGACTCTTTGCGATCCCATGAATCGCAGCACGCCAGGCCTCCCTGTCCATCACCAACTCCCGGAGTCTACCCAAATCCATGTCCATCGAGTCGGTGATGCCATCCAGCCATCTCATCCTCTGTCGTCCCCTTCTCCTCCTGCCCTCAATCTTTCCCAGCATCAGGGTCTTTTCCAATGAGTCAGCTCTTTGCATCATGTGGCCAAAGTACTGGAGTTTCAGCTTCAGCATCAGTCCTTCCAATGAACACCCAGGACTGATCTCCTTTAGGATGGACTGGTTGGATCTCCTTGCAGTCCAAGGGACTCTCAAGAGTCTTCTCCAACACCACGGTTCAAAAGCATCAATTCTTCGGCGCTCAGCCTTCTCCACAGTCCAACTCTCACATCCATACATGACAAATGGAAAAACCATAGCCTTGACTAGATGGGCCTTGTTGACAAAGTAATATCTCTGCTTTTTAATATGCTGTCTAGGTTGGTCATAACTTTCCTTCCGAGGAGTAATCGTCTTTTAATTTCATGGCTGCAATCACCTTCTGCAGTGATTTTGGAGACCAAACAAATAAAGTCAGCTACTGTGTCCACTGTTTCCCCATCTATTTTCCATGAAGTGATGGGACCAGATGCCATGATCTTAGTTTTCTGAATGTTGAGCTTTAAGCCAACTCTTTCACTCTCCTCTTTCACTTTCATCAAGAGGCTCTTTAGTTCTTCTTTTCTGCTGTAAGGGTGGTGTCATCTGCATATCTGAGGTTATTGATATTTCTCCCAGCAATCTTGATTCCAGCTTGTGCTTCCTCCAGCCCAGCGTTTCTCATGATGTACTCTGCACTATATACACTATCAATTTTATAAGTGGAATCGTACTACTTTATTCTTTTAGGGACTTGCTTTTCCCATTCAACACTATATTCCTGAAATACACTAATACATTTGTTACACTGTGTTACAGTTCATTCATGTAAGTATTGTACAGAATTTCACTGTTAACATACCACAACGTGGTTTTTTTTTAACATATTATCTGTTCCCCTTCTGACATTTCAGTTTTCCCAACTTTCACTGCACACAATGTTGCATAAACATCCTGCAACATGCCTCCTATACAAGCATATGCAAGAGTTCTTCAGTGGGCAGAGGTTCCTGTCCATACACTGAAGTGCGGGGTCACAGGGTGTCCAGGTTTTCCAACTTCACTGGATACTGCCACACTGCTTCCCAAGTAGTTACTGAAACTTATATACCAGGACAATATAAAAATTCTCATTGTCCCACATCCTCACCAGTTTGGGGGTTTTAAAATCTTAATTTTTGCTAATTGGATAAGTACAAAATCTTATCACCTTGTGGTTTAACTCCCATTTCCTTGATTACTAAGTTGAATTTTCCCCTGTATCTATGGTACATTTGGACTTTTCTCTATTGTGAAATTCTTATTTTTTTTCCTACTAGGTCTTATTGGTTTGTAGAATTTCTTTATGTATTCTGAACGCAAATCCTTTGCTGATCATATGTGCTGAAGATATTTTCTCCTAGTTTCTCTTACTTTCACTATAATGTCACTTGATGAATGTAAGGTCTTAATTACAATTAACATGAATGTATCAACTTTTTTCATTCATAATTTTTGCTTTTAGCATTGTGATGAAAACATCCCTGGTCCTAAGCAAATATTTGTTTCTCGATGTATCAAATCTTTTTATATTTAACTGAATCCATTTGGTATTTATTTTTGTATATAGTGTCTGACTTGATTCTTACACACATGGGGAAGAGGGTGATGTGAAGATGGATGGAGCGATGGGAATGAAGCACCTATAAGCCAAGAAATGCCAAGGATTGCCAGGCAATACCAGACGCTCAGGAAAGGTAAGAAAAGACTCCTCCCTAATGCCTTTTAGAGGGAGCCTAGAGCGAGCTTTCTTGGTGGCTCAAATGGTAAAGAATCCACCTGCAATGCAGGGGATCCCATGTTCAACTCTGGGTTGGGAAGATCCTCTAGAGAAGGGCATGGCAACCCACTCCAATACTCTTGCCTGAAAAATTCCATGGACAGAAGTCTGGCAGGCTACAGTCCATGGGGTCGCAAAGAGTCAGACACAACTGAGCAACTAACACTTTGACTTTTCAGAGCCTAGCACAGGCTTGCCAGGTGGTTGTGGTGGTAGTAAGGAGTCCATCTGCCAATGCAGGAGACGAGGATCCGATCCCTAGGTTGGGAAGATTTCCTAGAGTAGGAAATGGCATCCCACCCCAATTTTCTTGAATGGAAATTTCCATGGGCAAAGGAGACTGTGGAAACAGTTGGATACAACTGAATACACACACATACAGAGCCTAGAGTAAGCCTGGCCCTGCCAATACCTTGACTTTGGATCTCTAGCTTCTAGGACTGTAAGAGTATAAATTTCTGGTGTTATAAATCACACAGATTGTGGTATGTTGTTATGGCAGCCTCAGAGACTAATAATCATATAGAGCATCCCAGCATTTGTTGAAAAGTCCATCCTTTATTTCCCTGCTAATGTGCCGTGTCAACTGTCGCCTCTCCCCACTGATTATAGACTGGTGAGGGCAGTTCTATCATAGATGCCATACACGCGTGGCGGTCTGAGTCTAGGCCTTCTACTCTGATCCACTGATCCATCTCTAACCCTGCGCCTCTTCAAGGCTGCATTCATTACTACAGGCTCACCAGAAGTCCTGCTATCTAATTGGCGGAGTCTTTCTACATGTTGGGGCTTCCCTGATAGATCAGTTGGCAAAGAATCTGCCTGCAATGAGGGAGACCTGGGTTCCATCCCTGGGTTAGGAAGATCCCCTGGAGAAGAGAAAGGCTACCCACTCCAGTTTTCTGGCCTAGAGAATTCCATGGACTTCATCATCACAAAGAACTGGACACGACTAAGCGCCTTTCACTTTCACTTTCTACATGTTATTCCTGTCCTTTCTCCCATATAAATTTCAAAATTGGTTTATCGACTTTTAGAAAAATTACTGGAATTTTTATTGGAATTGCTTTGGATTTAAATGCTAATTTGCAGAGAAATGACATCTTTAAATTACTGAGCTTTCTCACCCAATGATCATGACAGAACTCTGTGCTTATTTACATTTTCATATCTAATACAAATTTACATTTTCTTGCATGGAGATCTTGTGAGGTTTAGCTCCAAATTTCTTATATTTTCTGTTGCTATTGTAGTAATACTTTCAAGGATTATATTCTCAAACAAGTCACTTAAAAGAGATGAAACTGCTGATCTTTCAAAATGGTTCTAATGCCCAGTAACTTCTTGAGTGAACATCTCATACAGAATCAGACATTTTAATAACCATACGTGTGTGCGCTCAGTCACTCAGTCATGTCTAACTCTCTGTGACCCCATGAACTGTAACCTGCCAGACTCCTCTGTCCATGGAACTTTCCAGGCAAGAATACTGAAGCAGGTTGCCACTTCCTACTCCAAGGAATCTTCACGACCCAGGAATGGAACCTGTATCTCCTGCATTGGCAGGTGGATTCTTTACCACTGTGCCACCTGGAGAGCCCCTTGATAACCACATTAACACCTAATATTTCAGTGCTCATTATGTGTTGAAAGTGACAGTGAAGTCGCTCAGTCGTGTCTGACTCTTTGTGACCCCATGGACTGTAGCCCACCAGTTCCTCTATCCATGGGATTTTCTAGGCAAGAATACTGGAGTAGGTTGCCATCTCCTTCTCCAGGGGATCTTCCCGACCGGGGATCGAACCTGGGTCTCCCGCATTGCGGGCAGACGCTTTACCGTCTGAGCCACCAGGGAATCCTCATTATGTGTTGACATTGCCCTAAATATGTAATCATCACACCTCTGAGGTAAATTCTGTTAATCTCATCCTACACTTGAGGAAACTGGTTTAAAGTAGCAAGGACCCAAGGAGGTACTTTGGAACCAGAAACCAGTATTTGGTTCCACTGCAAAATCTCTTAAATACTATTGTACTGTTCCTATGTATTGTAATAGACGAGAAGAATAAAATCCAACTTAATGTCAGAATCCAAAAGGAATTATTACTTCCTTATAATCAAAGTCCCGTGAGGCTGCCCAAATTCACTTGATGAGTTCTCTAAATCAGAATAGTGTTGACACTATTATAGGTTCAAAACCACTTTTCTGATTTAGAAGAAAATCCTACAGAGGATACATTTCTAACCATTTAAGATAATTATATTTAAAACACAAATAGATAATTGGTAAACTGAGAATGTCAGAAAAGTTGTATTTCTGTTTGTTAACAATGGTAACTTTCAAATAATTATTCAATTACTTAAAAAAAAATTCTCAATGCTTTAATGTCAATTGTCACACTAATGAGTCACTATAAAGATTCAGTAATGAACCTCATTAGGATCCTCAAGCTTCTAGGCTGGTGATCATTACTGTGGGCAAACCAACACAACTAATCTTGTGATTTTAGTAATCCCATTAATACATTATGTGTAAATGCTTTCTTAATATATACGTCACAGAATCAGCGTATCTAGAGTACCAGTAAACTTCTGGCCTCTAGTCGACAACAAAGAATCCTAGGCAGTACTGGTGCAAGAAAACATGATCTCACCTAATATTAACAAATAATCTGTGAATGGTATCTATTTATTTACACTTATTTGCCTACTATAAAGCTACAAGTATTATTCATTATTCTATCAAGCACTTGGGACCATCATTGAATAAAACAGACAAGAGATACTGACAATTTCCCCTATGCCAACAAGCCAACCAACAGAACTGGGTTTAGCACACTTTCCTGTGGCTCAGGAGTGGCTAGGAACAGCTAATCAGACTACTAAATCACATCTGTGGGATCCACCTGAAATTAGTATCATCCTCAAAATTAACCTATGCTGGGAAAAGTGCGACCTGCTTGTCTACCATTTTCAGAATGGAAAAACTCAACAGTGCTGTTTTTTAAGACAGAAATGAATCCATATTTTCAAAATAACAACTGCCAAGAGTCTTCCTAATATCAATAATTTCACTGGATAAATGAAAATAAAAATTAGAAACAATTACATTTTTGCTATGCCCATTTCAGTGAATTATTGGTATCCCAACAAAAACAATTGGCAACTTATTAAAAATAGAAAAAAAGCAGCAGCAGTAGCTGCCGAGAACAATAGCAGGTGGTACAAATATAGCAGAGCTCCCTCATAGCCGCAGGCAGCTGGGCAGTTACCAGAGTCAATTACTCTCACAGAAGAGCATCCAGGAGGCTGAGCAGCCCCTGGTCAGTTACACGTTACCATTCAGAGATTTAACCTGCTTACAAACAATGGTACAGGCATTAAAACCCAAGCTCCACTAACTGCTTTGCAACACCTAGAAGTACTCTACTCAGTAACTTGGTAGTTTTCCGAATGCAGTGGGGCAGAAGCAGCAGAAGGGCAGGTCAACGCCAGGAAAAAGATACATTGCTTCAGCTCTGCTTGTCCCAGGAAATCCAAAGTGGTAGTAGGCGAACCTGGAATGACTGGCCCTGGACACTAGGCACAGCAAACCCACAAAGAGGAAAAGAATTGAACCTGCATGCCAAGTTTACCTTCCGACTCATGAATAAATACAGGATTGACTGAAATTTGCAAGCTCATGAGAAAGGTCCTGCCCCATAACTCCTTTTCTTATAATGAAACAATAAAGAACTCACAGAGTCTAAAGACAGTACAGATGCTCTGTACAGAAATAAGACAGACAAAATATTCATATCCTCTAAAGCTTTAAAAGAGATGTGACAAACATAAAGATACAGGATTAAGTATTTTGCTCAAAACTTTGCATTATAATGATTCTTCCTTTCTTCTCCTTTCTTTCTCGATTCTCTTTCATTTATTGAGGGGCTGGTAGGCGTGAGAAATAAAAGGCTAAAGAAGGTGATGCTAGTTGGATGGAAGGAAGACAAGAAGGAAAAGTGGGGAAGGGAAGGAAACATGAGACAGACACTTTAAGAAGAGATGAGAGAGGTCCAAGTCGAGGCTGGCCACTAGACTTCCAACCCTGCAACTAATAGCTCTTCTGGATTCTAGGTCATGGCACCCTGTAGAATGATGGGGGCAGAAATTTCAGTGATTTCTGAAGGTACTTCTCAGCTGCACAGGGCAATGGGCTCTGAAGAAATGAAAATAAAAGATAAAGCTGCAAAAGCTGAAGGCCTCAACCGCAGGAGACTGTCCTGATGACTGAACTCAAGGCTTGTATCAAGAAAGGAACAGGATGTTAGTTCTCAGATTTTCATCTTAAATGTAGAATTTATTGTAATTTAAAGCTCTTCCATAAGTGGCATTTATCAGAGTAATTACTAAAGAGTTTCTGGGACTGTGGAAAACAGTATGAAAGTTACTCCCAACAGTGCAATCCGGTGATCCCCTGGACATACATTCAGACAAGACTGCAATTCAAACAGACACGGCGCCCTCTGCTCATAGCAGCGCCATTCACAGCAGTCAAGACAAGGAAACAACCCGAATGGCCATCAACAGATGGACAAAGATGAACCAACAGAGATGTGGCACAACGGCAGACTATTACTCAGCCACAAAAAGGAATGAAATAACGCCATCTGCAGCCACAAATGAACCTATCTATGAAACAGAATCACGGACACAGAGAACAGACTGGCGGTGGCCACGTGGGAGGGGCCTGCCCAGAGGGAGGCCTGGAGTGGGAGGTTGGGGCTGGCGGATATAAGCTTTTATACATAGAATGGGTAACAACAAGATCCTACTCTACAGCACAGATAACTGTATTCAATACCCTATGATAAACCAAATGGAAAAGGACAGAAAACAACGTCATATACCTGCATAACCAAATCACACTGCTGTACAGCAAAGATTAACGCAGCACTGTAGGTCAACTGCACTTCAATTAAAAATACTGAGGAAAAGAGAGTTTGCTGGGTGACTTCCCCAAGCCTGTTCTATTACATTTTTGCATCCTTATGACATACCTGGAAGAGGTTAAAGTAGAAGCAAAGAGTACTCTCATGTAGCTGACTTCTGCTATGGAAGGGCAAGTGGTGGGACATGGGTCAATGGAAAGAGGAAGGTGGAGCATACAGTCAGAAGCAAGGCTGATGGGAATCCAGTAAGGGGGCGAGTCAGACCCTGGGCAGTGGGGAAAACTTAGCATGTTGTGACATGTGAGGTCTTTGTGATGCACTGAAGTGTCTTGACATGAGGCTGGGAAATACCAATGCTTAGGACCATAAATGTGTTTTGTTTAACTATCTGCGAAGTGTGCTCAGTATCACTGTGAACACCACGAATCAGTTCTCTCTAAACTGACTCATTAGAAAAGACAGGAGGAGAAGTGGATGACAGAGGATGAGATGGTTGGATTGCATCACTGACTCGATGGACCTGAGTTTGAGCATGCTCCGGAAGTTGGTGATGGACAGGGAAGCCTGGTGTGCTGCAGTCCATGGGATCGCAAAGAGTTGGACTGAACTGAACTGAAAACATTCAATAAGACAGGTTGACAATCAGTGGCCAGCATTTTGGGGAACCTGTTGCTAGGCTAACACGAACCTTCAAAGCTGAAACCCATTCAACACAGACCCTGGCCTCATCAAAGTCCAAGGCAATAGGCTCCGATGTCCTCCTCACTAAATTCAGAAGTATTTTAGATCAAAATATCAGTAAAAACCTGGGCGAGGAGAGGTTAGCAAGAAAAAACAGTAAGAGTGTGAGGAAAGACAGGATGTCCTCCTCCCCCTGGTCCCCCGGCCCAGCAATTATCCCCCCTGCTCAGTCAGTCCACTCCTGTTCCGATTCCAGCAGACATCCTGCACACGGGTCCCTTTAACACATCTGCGAGCACCTGAGATCTGTATGGGCCAGTGACACAGAGGGAAGATTCTGGTATTTGCAAAGCTAACAGGGTGATTATCTGGCCCTGTGGGCTCTACATCTCCAAACTGAGAAATAAGTCATTTGCTACTGAAGCATTACATAAATCAGATTCATCTTTAAGAAATGGGTTTGTCTCCTTTTGAAAGACACATCTCTTCTGTTTCAGTTTTCAAGCATATCTCCCATCCTATATGAGTTTATGAATACTCATCAGGAGCAATGGTTTACTTACATTCCTTCATGGAGTAGAAGAAAATCACAATCTATTCACAATTATAATATCCTAAAAATAAATTATTTGACTCTTTCAAATGTGAAAAGTGACAAGAGAAAATATTCTTGTTAAAACTTGGTCATTTGCAAAATACGTCTGTGAGAGGCAAAAAGAAAAACAACCAAAAAAGGGTGGAGGGAGTCATTTAGTAAGTTTTAAAAGCCTATTCTAGTTTTTAAAGTATCGCTTGAAGCAGAGTACAGAGAAATATAAACATAAAATTAAACTACTTTAGAGCAAAATAGCAATTCTCTGACTTTCCAAATCCATCAGGCAAACTTTTCCAAACCTCATCTATAACACCACACAGCTACTACAGGAGGGGCAAGGACTACACCTTTTGATTGCTAGGAATGCAATGTGGCCAGCATACCATAAATACATTCAATATAATCTACTATGTATTATAAATACATTCATTCCTACAGAAATAAAATGCCTAGAATATGCATTAGTTGTTAACAGTGGTATCTCTAGGGAATTGGATTGGGGAGGTAGGTACATGGGAGCTAAGTCATTTCCATCATGTCCAAATCCTTGTGACCCCATGGACTGTAGCCTGCCAGGCTCCTCTGTCTGTGGGATTCTCCAGGCAAGAATACTGGAGTGGGTTGCCATGCCCTCCTCCAGGGGATATTCTGAACCCAGGGATTGAACCCACGTCTCTGTCTTATGCATTGGCAGGAAGGTTCTTTACCACTAGCACCACCTGGGAAGCCCGATTGGGGAGGAGCAGTGTTTAAAATGAGAAATGAGGGACTTCTAATTCTATGTACTTCTCACAATTTAAGAGAGAAGTACATAAAATTACATACTTTAAGATTATTTTTTTTTTAAGTTCTTTTAAAATTTTTGAACAATCTCATATGGATAGAAAAGTTGCATGTATCGTACAAAGAGCTCATTCTCCCAGAACCATTGAGAGTAAGTTGTCAATCTCATGCTTCATCACTTCTAATACTTCAATGTATGTTTTTCTTAATAAAATAAAATCTCTTACGTAACTAAAATACAGCTATCAAAATCAGGAAATTAACGCTACAGGCCCCATTCAGGTTTCACTCTTATCCCAGCAAAGATCTTTTAAAATAAAAGGATCCAGGTCAGCTCTTTTTAGTCTCCTTCAGTTTGAAATAGTTCCTAGTCACCTTGCTTTGACTTTCATGGACCTTGAACTTTTAAAGATGATCACAGTCCACTTAATTTATGGACTGTCTCTCAAACTGGGCCTATCCAGTGTTTCCTCATGATTAGATTCAGGCTATCCATCTTGGCACAAGTATCACCAACGCAATATCGCATCCTATCAGGCGACACAATCTCTATTTGACCTACCGCTGGTCATGTTCACTCAGGTCACTTGGTTAAGGCAATATCTGCCATGCTTCTTCACTGTAAAGTTACTCTTTTTCCCCCTTTGTTTTCAGTAAGTACTTTGAGGGGAGACACTTTAAAATTTAAATAAGCCACTTTGAATTTATTCATTAGTCCATACACAGGTTTTATTGCAAAGTATATGAAATTGTAAGAATCTTCAGTTCCCTCTTTTATTCAATAGGTTTTAACTAATGACTATCACTTCTGAAATTCTGATGATCCATTTATTCCACATTTGGCCAGTGGGAGCTCCTTCAAACTGGCATTCGTGTCCTTCTGAAATACCTGTAGCATCCTTGAAGACTTCTTTGCACAAGATATTCCAGGTTCATTTCAAACTTCTCTGCTCTAATCCTGTAATCAGCCATTTGTCCAAGAAGCTGGGGTTTCTTGTAGTGGAAAATGGTATTAAGAAGCCAAGATCTGGGCCTGTGATGAATTCATTACCTCTGAGATATTGCTGTTCCCCGGCACCCTCAACCTCTTTAAGGACAAAGACACGTAGGCACATATGTATGCATATAAATACACATGCATGAATTTTACATCTGTAATATCTCTCTATATATACATATCAATATTTTTTTAAAGTCATGAGTTCACATTAATACATCCAATCTTAACTTCACAAGATTCATTCCAGTTTTCTCCCTTTCAATATTTGTAACTCCCTTCTCCAACAGAGTTGCTAGCTCCCATTATACTTAACAAACATCTGTAGCTGATCAACCCTCCCCCTGTATATTTAACCAGTCTCCCGGAGCTGCCACCCCAACCTCACTGCATGCCCTTCTCACCTGTCTTCAGGTCCAACACACCACACCAGACCCTCCCTGCTTGTGAAGGCCTCCGCATCCTACTTAGGCTCTGACACCCTGACCAGGTCAGCTATCTTCTTTGTTTACCTAAGAGGCTTTGGGACTGAATTGTTCAAGAAGGATAAGAAGAAAAATACTTGTAAAAATTCAGTGTAAAAAAATATTTCTTAAAAAAAGTACCCATTGAGTTATTTGTAATAATTCAGACAGCCAAGTTAAAGTTCATTTTACATCCTCTCTGAAGAACAGGTTTGTTAAGTAAATTAATAGTGTAAACAAGCTTATAACCCAGATGTTTAACCTACTTAAGAAAAGTAATTGTTTTCAAGCACTCTAAAATCACTGGGCATGTACTTGCCTTTAATTACTGTTTAATTACAAATGATTTCTATTTTCTTCATTATAGCTTTGATAAGTCCTCTACTTGATTATACTTTAAGAATTACTACTTAAGCTCAATACAGTTAAGATCCTTTTAAAAATGTCTCTTTATTAATCAATTTGGCTTTTCAATTAATCATGAGATAGTTTTTAACTACTTAGTAATTTCTCTTTCCAGTTAATGTATCATGCTGCTCAAAAAGAAAAATGCCTTTCAGTGGCCGTCCATAAAAATGTCTCTTTATTAATCAATTTGGCTTTTCAATTAATCATGAGATAGTTTTTAACTACTTAGTAATTTCTCTTTCCAGTTAATGTATCATGCTGCTCAAAAAGAAAAATGCCTTTCAGTGGCCGTCCANGAGGATTCTCATAAAGCCATCAGTTTCCACCATTTGAGCATGTATTTTAAGACACACTGCTTTATAAAACGGAGGTTTACCATCAATTAACAGATTATTCTGTGCTGCTACTGAGAAGGCTTGGGGAGAGAATACATTCTGCAATCAGAGCCCGAGTTCTTCCACTTCCTTGTTCAGCAGTCTCAGATCAGACACTAAGCTTCGTACCCACCACCTTCCTTATGAAGATCAAACTCCACTCCAGGTTATGGTGAGAGCTCAATGGGATCATGAGAAGTACTTGCCATATAATAGGTACTTTAGTGAATGTGAGTACCCCACAAGAGACTCCTGGAAAAACTCAGTATGATTCAGACCAGT
>SJYQ01019383.1:0-17984 GCA_006410935.1 Redunca redunca
TAGTGGTCTGGAGACCTGGCAAATGTGACTTGCTTACAAAGCATCCTGTTGCCTGCATAGCACTGCAGGGGAAGGGAAGGAGGGAGGGTCAGGAGAGAACCATCAGCTCCCTTCTCACCTTCTGGAGCCTTAGTTCCCCCATCTGTAAAATAAGGATAATGGTCAGTGTCTTCTGCATTGAGATGTATCAGGATTCAGTGGGGAAATGAATGGGAAGAGGCTGGAAGCTTGAGGGGCCAGTGTTTTAGAGACCCCTGGCAATGCAACCCACTCCAGTTCTCTTGCCTGGAAAATCCTGTGGACAGAGGAGCCTGGTAGGCTGCAGTCCATGGGGTCAATAAGAGTCGGTCAGGACTGAGCGACTTCACTTTCNGAGCGACTTCACTTTCACTTTTCACTTTCATGCATTGGAGAAGGAAATGGCAACCCACTCCAGTGTTCTTGCCTGGAGAATCCCAGGGACCAGGGAGCCTGGTGGGCTGCTGTCTATGGGGTCACACAAAGTCAGACATGACTGAAGTGTCTTAGCAGTAGCAGCATTTTTTGCCCACCTGGCAGTTTGTTCCACCTTTGTCAACTATAAGAAGGAAACCCAATACCCAGTCCTCCACCAAAATATTTGGCAAATTCTCCCTTTGTTCTCCTGGCCAAGATTGGGCAGGACGTAAGGGTAGACACGCATCTCATGGCCCGTCTTCCAGTGCTGTCTGCCCTGGGTCCCTGTAGTGCCTCTTCCTTACCTCATTCCAGCCAAAAGCTTCCTCTCTGTCACTTACTTGGATGGATCCCTAAGCCCAAGTCTGAGCAAGTCCCAGGGATATCCATACTCTTCCTTGTTGTTGTGGAACATCTGGGGACAGGTAGCCAAGACCCAGGCCTCTCATGCTGAGAAGACAGAGCCTCTGTTCAGGCAGAGCCCAGATCCTGCCAGTCCAGGAGCCCCAGTCCCGGATCCAGCCTCCACGGCCTCCCATTGGTATCTGACTCTAGTGACCAGTCTTCTGGACAGACACGCCCCTCTGTGGGTCCGAGGCCCCACCCCTTTTTGTTTTTCTCCACCCTCTCTTCTGCAGCAGCCCCCCAAGAGTTTGGCTCTTCAAGGTTCTGTGCTGGCTTCTCTAGGTCCCAGGCATATGGCCTCGGCCACTTCTTTGCTCCCCTGGTTTCTGTTACCATCTGTGTCGTGAATGCCCAGCCTGGGGTTTCAGGGCAGTTCTATCCTGTCCCTGCTTCGGGACAGCCAGGATGTCCCCCAGGAACCCCACCTTCATCCTGGCACAAGCACCCAACTAGCTATCTCTCCCAGCTAACCATTTTCTCCTCTTCTGTTCCTGCCTCTATCATCAAGAGAAAACCCAAGAGTCCTGCCAACCTCTTCACTTTCCACGACTGCCAAGCCCCTGCTCTGCCACCTCCTCTGGCCTCACCAGTTAGCCTTCTCTGCCACCCCAGTGGGTTCTACCCATGTGTCCCACTTCATCTCACCCAAAACCTAGGAAAGAGATGAATTTCAAAATAATTATGCTGAATGAAAGAGGCCAGGCAATAGGGTATATATGCTGTTTGATTCCACTCCAGTACTCCTGCCTGGAAAATCCTATGGACGGAGGAGCCTGGTAGGCTGCAGTCCATGGGGTCTCGAAGAGTCAGACACGACTGAGCAACTTCACTTTCACTTTTCACTTTCCTGCATTGGAGAAGGAAATGGCAACCCACTCCAGTGTCCTTGCCTGGAGAATCCCAGGGACGGGGAAGCCTGGTGGGCTGCCAACTCTGGGGTTGCACAGAGTCGGACACGACTGAAGCAACTTAGCAGCAGCAGCAGAAAATGCCAGCCAATTTCTGGTGACAGAAAACATATTGACGGTTGCCTGGGGGTGGGGCATGGAGTGTGTGATGAAGGGCACGAGGGAAAGAGCATGAGGAATCTTGGCGGTGGGGGGGTGACGAATACATTCACTGTTGATTGTGGTGGTGGTTCCATGCATGCTCAGTCGCTTCAGTTGTGTCCGACTCTTTGTGATCCCATGGGCCCACCAGGCTCCTCTATCCATGGGATTCTCTAGGCAAGAATACTGGAGAGGGTTGCCATGCCCTCCTCAGTGGTTCCATGGGGTATTTATATATATATCATAACTTAGCAAACTGCTCAAAAACCACAATGAACGGGATATAGCAAGAGGACTTCAGAGCTCCTAATGGCCAAAGTTGGAATAATTTGATCAACAAAATTCGGTAGTATTGGACTATAACCCAAAGTATAAAATAAATATCCATGAACCCATTCTGATATAAACGATTGAAATAATAAATAGAGGAGAAGAGAAAAATCTCTTGTGCAGAATTCCAAATAATTTGTATAGACATCCTGCCCTCAAGAAGGTGGAGAAAAACTCCGCCCTCTTTAGGTGCGGGCTGAGCAGGTGGACTCCTTCCCATGAGGACCGTGTGGGAAGGAGGATGAAGGGCAGCTGCAGTGGAGAAGCCCAACACTCACCCCCCAGCCAGGTGACCAAGCTCAGCATCAACAGTGATCAGTCATGTTGATAGCATATACCCTTGATAGAATGGGATGCAAAAATGACACTTGACCTCTCTGCTCTTCCTCCCCTAAACTCCGTCTAACCATGAGGATAACACGTAAGAAATCCCAGTGGAGGGACATTCAACATGACCTGAGCAGTGCTCCCCCAAGCTGTCAAGGTCACCAAAACCAAGGGAAATCTGAGACAGTGTCAGAGCAGAGAGAAACCTACGGATTCATAACAACTATATGTACTGTGGGATCCTGAAATAGGAAAAGGGCATTATGGACAAACCAAGGGAAGTCTGAATAAAGCATGGACTCCAGTTAATAATGTATAATTGGTGGTTTGTTAACTGTAACAAATGCATCATATCAATATAAGAGGTTAATAATATGGAAAACTAGGTGCAGGGTATATGAGAACTCTTTACAATTTTTCTGTAAATCAAACTTTTAAATTTTTATTTTAAAAAATTTGTCAAATCGTGTACTTTGAACGTGCATAGTTTATATTGCCTGTCTGATATTTGTGGGAAGATCTGTTAATGATTGATTTGATTTCTGTGATGGCTATAGGGCAGCTCAGATTTTCTTCTTCTTGAATCCATTTTGGTAAGTTACAATTTAGTGGGAAATTTCCCATTTCATTATCTGTAGCATTTGCCTGTTCTTTTATAATTTGAATAGAATCTATAGTTATATCCTTCTTTTATTTCTGTTTACTGTGCCTTATATTGTTCTGTCCTGAGAAATTTTTCTAAATTTCTATGTTATTAGTCTTCTTCCTGTTGTTTGGCCATCCCGTGAAGCATGTGGAGTCTTAGCTCCCCTGCCAGGATCCCACACCTCCTGCAGTAGGAGTGCAGCCACTGGACCACCAGCAAAATCCTTTATTAGTCTTTTCCAAGAATCAACTTTTTGGCTTTGATATTCCTATTGTATTTTTCTATTTTATTAACTTTTTCTCTTAACTTTGTTTTCTCCTTCCTTCTGTTTTCTTTGGATTTATTCTGTGGTTTCTTTCATACAGTTTTATTCTGGACAATTTGCTCACGACATTGGGGCCTTTCTAATTATTCTAAAACACATCCTTAAGGCCATGAATGTTCCTTGTTTTTTGTGAGCCCAGCAGGGCGTTAAGAGTCTATTTCACGCTAGATCTGGTTGTCTGGCAGTGCGGGCCCTTCAGCATGTCCAGATCGCTGTTTGCCAGGTTTGCTTTTCAAATGGACCCTCCCCCAAGGTGCATACCCCAACGTCCACTCGGGCCACAGGAGAACCAGGCGCCGCTCCCTGCCTGCCCTTCAGAGCAGTACCCTCATCTCAATAGCGTCCCCTTCTCTGCTCTCCAGCATTGTCTGATCCTGCCCATCCTTGCTTTTTGACTTTTCTTGGCAGTAGTCCAACTTCAGTCCACAAGCTCCAAGATCAGAAGTCAGCCTGGCGTCTTCTCCAGTGATTCTCCAAAACAGCCCTCACTGGGCAGGAGCTGGTGGAAACAGCCCCTTCCCGTCCCTGCCCCTGGGAGGGATAATTTATAGATAAAAAGGGGAGGGCTCTGATCAGGAAAGGGGGGCCCTTAAGGTTGTCTGCAGAGGGGCCTATCCTACCTCGCCTAATACAGCACACACTGGGAGGAAACACTTGGTGTGCACTGGGGGCCTGTGGGAACTCTCAGCCATGTGGGAAAGGAAACATCAGGAGGCAGAAGGAGGCGCAGACAGTGGCAGAAGGGCAGGGCTTCCAAGCTCCAGCCACAGGTCTGCAGCACCTGCTGGGGCATCCAGAAACCCTGCCTGGACAGAGCTGAGTCCTGGAGCTCCTCATCAGTCCAGCTGCAGCTACACAGACTAGGCTGCCAGGGCCTGAGATGAACCCAAGTCTTTTTGTGAGCAAGTCTGGGGTGTGGATGGCTCAGGACAGGTGGGGACTGGGTTGTGGGGAAAAGAGGTCTATATGAATCATGGGACTCTGACAGGCTGAAAAGTAACCCCCCCAAAGGTATTTATGTCTAAATTCCTGCAAAAGTAAATGTAACTTTATTTGGAAAAAAGGCTTTGCAGATGTGACTAAGTTAAATATTTTTTTCTTTCTTACTACTTAAAAAATTTTATGTAGTAGTTAATGTCTGACTAATGCCTGATTGCTACAGTTTATAAATAAAATGTGTTACTCTCTTCAAAAACAAACAAAACAAGCTATTTTTTGCTTGGTATGGCCCAGTTTTGTTTGTTTATTTGTTTGTTTGCTTTCCTGCAGATTGACAATATCCTAATTCCTGATTCATAATATGATCAACTGCATTCTGTTTTCAGATTTCTAAAAGAATAAAATTATTTTCACAATTCACCAATTTGAATGGTAGAAGACCTAACCTGGTGATCAGCCTTTTACTTCTTTCCATCATTCCTTCCTTCTTTGTTTTATAAATAAATTGGGGTTTTCCCAGACCACCTCAATAAAGTGAATATTGCAATTCAAAATTTTTAATTAAATGGGATTTGATATGAAAGTTTTTCAAATTATCCAGGTGGCCCTGAATTCATCATGGTGGTGGTGGTGGTGCTTTAGTTGCTAAGTCGTGTCCAACTCTTGTGACCCCATGGACTGTAGCCTGCCAAGCTACCTCTGTCCATGGGATTTCCCAGGCAAGAACACTGGAGTGGGTTGCCATTTCCTTCTCCAGGGGATCTTCCTGACCCAGGAAACAAACCCCGCTCTCCTGCGCTGCAGGCAGATTCTTTACCAACTGAGCTATGAGGGAAGCCCAAATGTCATCATGAGTGTTCTCAAAAGATGAGCAGGGGCCATGAGAATGAGTCACATTCTCGCTAATTTCTCTTGGTGGTCTCCTCCTCCTCTTTCCCTGCCTCCATTTCTAGGAGGATTAAAAACTTGTAGAAAAGCCATGAGAAGGCAATCTATAACTTTTCGGATAAGACGGTCACCAGCATAGCATTGCCACGTTTAGCAAATAAAAACACAAGACATCCACTTAATAACTGCAAGGGTTGTACTTATACTAAGAGATTATTTGTTGTTTATCCGGAATCAAAATTTAATTAGGCATTTGGTGCATCTCATATTTTATTTGGCAACTGTGTGAGCAGTCCCGTCTTCCACTCAACAGATACATTCTGATTTGATCCCTTTAGTGAATGAGGACAGTGTTTTATTTTGTTTTTTTGGCTGCGCCACGTGGCATGTGGATCTTAGTTCCCAGACTGTGAATTGACCCTGTGCCCCCTGCAGTGGAAACACAGAGTCCTGACCAGTGGGTCACCGGGGAAGTCCTGTAACTGTTTTTAAGGTAAGTAAAGGATGGTTATGTTACAGGATGTCATGGCCCAGGTAGCGCAGGACTAGCATCTCCCAAAGGTCCTCCTATAGACAGGACACGAACTTGGGCAAACTCCGGGAGATGGTGATGGACATGCAAGCCTGGACTGCTTCAGTCCATGGGGTCTTGAAGAGTCGGACACGACTTGGTGACTGAACAAACAAACAATAGACAGTGACTGCAATATCTGTTGCAGGTTCAAGGGTTTTAAAATACAGAATAGGACTCAGAGGCAGTACCATGTGGAGGGCTGCAGCATCCAGAGGGTCCTAGGTATACACATCTCCATTCATTAAATGGCCATGTAAAAAATATATTTATTGGATTTCCTGGGTGGTTAAGAATTCACCTGTCAATGCAAGGGACATTGGTTCCATCCCTGGTCTGGGAAGATTGCACATGCTTCGGGGCAGCTAAGCATGGGCACCATAACTAGAGATTAGCCCCTTCATGCAACAATGAAGACCCAGTGCAACCTAAAAATAAATAAAGTTATTTATTTGGCTGCACCGGGCCTTTAGTTGTGGTACATGAGATCTTTGACCTTCATTATAGCATGCTGCTGCTACTGCTAAGTCACGTCAGTCGTGTCCGACTCTGTGCGACTCCAAAGACGGCAGCCCACCAGGCTCCCGTCCCTGGGATTCTCCAGGCAACAACACTGGAGCAGCACGGCACGAGGGATCTCTTATTAATAGTTGTGCCATTTGAACTCTTAGTTGCAGCATGTGGGATCTAGTTCCCTGACCAGGGATAGAACCCGGCCCCCCTATGCTGGGAGCACAGAGTCTTAGCCACTGGACCACCGGAACAACAGCCATTTTTGAGTGCCAGCATTACATTTAGGCACTGTTACAGGGCTCTGGATAGAGCAATGAAAAGCCAAATAGACAAAAATCCCTGCCCTCCTTGAGTTTACCTTCTTCTGGGCAGAGATAGATGGTAAACAATAAAAGGGCTCTGAAGAAAAAGGGGATAGAGTACTTGCTGGGTGGGGAGCAAGTGTGGTTGCAATTTAAATAGGTTGCCGGAGGGAAGGCCTCGCTTACAAAGTAATAACAGGCATAGTGCATTTATCTTTATTTTTTTACAAAGGCTTCTGGCAACCTACATCAAGCGAGCCTGTAGGCGTTTTTCCAACAGCATTTGCTTACGTCATGTCTCTGTCAGATTTTGGTAATTTTTGAAATATATTAAATATTTCAAATCCTTCAACAGCAAAAACATGACTCACTGAAGACTGAGATAATAGTATTCTTTTTTTAGCAATAAAGTGTTTTGTAAAAACCAAAAAAACACAGAGAGATTATGTGCAAAGGAGAAGGTGATGAGAAGACAAGCAGATACTGGAGTAGTGAGGCCACCCACGCATGAGTGCTGGAGAGGCAAGGAATGGTCCCCTGGAGACTCCTGAGGGCGTGTGGCTGCCCACACCTTAGAGTTAGCACCCTGAACCTCTGATCTGGGGCTTCTGGCCTTCGGAATGTGTTGTTTTAAGCCAATAAATGATTGTTTGTTGTAGTAACTCAATGATTTGAGAAATTCTCAGCCTATCCAGGGGCTTCTCTGGTGGCTGAGACTGTAAATCCTCCTGCCAACACAGGAGACCTGGGTTTGATCCCTAGGTCAGGAAGATCCCCTGGAGAAGGAAATGGCAACCACTCCAGTACTCTTGACCTGCCTCTTGAGAAATCTGTATGCAGGTCAAGAAGCAACAGTTGGAACTGGACATGGAACAACAGACTGGTTCCAAATCAGGAAAGGAGTACGTCAAGGCTGTATATTATCACCCTGCTTATTTAACTTATATGCAGAGTACATCATGAGAAATGCTGGGCTGGGTGAAGCACAAGCTGGAATCAAGATTGCCAGGAGAAATATCAATAACCCCAGATATGCAGATGAAGACATCCTTATGGCAGAAAGTGAAGAAGAACTAAAGAGCCTCTTGATGAAAGAGGAGAGTGAAAAGGTTGGCTTAAAGCTCAACATTCAGAAAACGAAGATCATGGCATCTGGTCCCATCATTTCATGGCAAACAGATGGAGAAACAGTGGAAACAGTGGCAGACTTAATTTTGGGGGGCTCCACAATCACTGCAAATGGTGACTGCAGCCATGAAATGAAAAGATGCTTGCTTCTTGGAAGAAAAGCTATGACCAACCTAGATAGCATATTCAAAAGCAGAGACATTACTTTGCCAACAAAGGTCCACCTAGTCAAGGCTATGGTTTTTCTAGTACTCATGTATGGATGTGAGAGTTAGACTATAGAGAAAGCTGAGCACCAAAGAATTGATGCTTTTGAACTGTGGTATTGGAAAAGACTCTTGAGAGTCCTTTGAACTGCAAGGAGATCCAACCAGTCCATCCTAAAGGAGATCAGTCCTGAGTGTTCATTGGAAGGACTAATGTTGAAGCTGAAATTCCAATACTTTGGCCACCTGATGTGAAGAGCTGACTCATTGGAAAAGACCCTGATGCTGAAAGATTGAAGGTGGGAGGAGAAGGAGATGACAGAGGATGAGATGGTTGGGTGGCATCACCGACTCAATGGACATGAATTTGGGTAAACTCCAGGACGTTGGTGATAAACAGGGAGGCCTGGTGTGCCGCAGTCCATGGGGTCACAAAGAGCTAGACGTGACTGAGTGACTGAATTGAACCAGTACTGTTCCCTGGGAAATCCCATGGACAGAGGAACCTGGCAGGCTATGGTCCATTGGGCCGCACAGAGAGTCAGACATGACTGAGTGACTAATCACACATGTATGCAGCCTATCCGGATTGCAGAAGATGCTGAAAGTATGAAATTCACTATCAAGAAGGCTTGCTCCGGAGAGAAGGCCCAGGCTGTGTCTGGGCAGAAGACCCCTGATGTAGGGGAGAGGGGGGCCCAGGACAGGGAGAGCCAGCAGTGTGGACAGGTGGCTGAATCAGCCTGTAACAGAATACCCCTGGGGACCCCTGTCCTGAGACACTGTTATGAACTGAATATAGACTACGTGGCTTAAAAATAATAGAAATTTAGTTCTTATGGTTCTGGAGTCTGAGAAGTCCAAGATCATGGCACTAGCAGATTTGGTATCTGATGAGGGCCCATCTCCACCCATTTCCTGGTTCGCAGATGGCCATCTTCTCCCTGGGTCTGCACGTGGTGGAAGGGGCAATGGAGTTCTCTGGGGTCTCTTATAAGGGCACTAATCCCTTTCATGAGGGCTCCACCCTCATGACCTAATCATCTCCCAAGGGTGTCCCCTCCTAATACCACTGTACTGGGCATTAGGATTTCAACATGAATTTCAGGGGGGACATGAACATTCAGTTCATAACAGTGTCTCAGGACAGGGGTCCCCAGGGGTGTGGATAGAGATCAAGGAGTCATAGGTCACTCAATCCTGACAGGCCCAGGCTGGCTCCTAGGAGGGCAGTTAGGCTGCACTGACCCTGGGGAGGCTAGTATCCATCCGAGGCTTGAGGGACTCTGTGCCCTGCATCCTCTGCCTGCCCAGCAGGCCTCTACAGAGGGTTCCCACACCTGAGATGATTCTGAGAGTCATGAGAAGGGGGAAGGGCGGGGTCCTCCCTCCAGCTGAGGTCCCTAGAAACTCACACCTCCCCCCAGACCCCTACCTGGTCTCCCTGAGAATCAGACTACAGAGGGGCAGTGGCCAGGCCAAGGCCTTAGTGGGTGTTCTCAGGGTTTTGTTCTCCTCTGCTCCCTGTACCATCCTCCCTGGCCCCTCGCCGCCCTGTCCACTGGCCCCTTGTCGTTGTAACAGTGGACACGCCGCCCCTTTGGAGCCTGAACTTGTCCTCACTCAGTCTTGCTCATGGCAGGAGGGGTCCTGAGCTGGGGACAGCAGATCTTGTCCGCTGTCAGGATCAACCCAGGCCTATGAACAGAGGTGCCCCTGCCCAGCTCCATGGGAGACCAGAATCCACCCACCGCCTGTGGGATGCTTGCTGCCTCCTGCAGATCCTGCTCGGAGCAGCAGCTGTCAGTCCACCAGTCCCCTACGAGTGTGTGCGTGCTCAGTCACTTCAGTCGTGTCTGACTCTTTGCGACCCCATGGACTGCAGCCCACCAGGCTCCTCTGTCCATGGAGATTCCCCAGGTAAGAATACTGGAGTGGGTTGCCATGCCCTCCTCCAGGGCATCTTCCCGACCCAGGGATCAAACCCACATCTCCTGCATTGCAGGTGGATTCTTGACCACTGAGCCACCAGGGAAGCTCAGAGCAGTGGCCTCCAGTCTGCTGGCCCCCTAGTGGTCATCAAACGCCCTCTCGCCCGCATGAGAGTCCAGGCCCTGCCCTGAAGGGCAAGACCACCCATCTAAGGCGCATGCGTGGGCCAGGCATGTTTCCGGGGACCGGAAACAGGAGAAGGGCCTGGGCCCAGACCTCACTGCTGCCTGGTAGACCCCATGGACTTCCCCAGAGGGAGGAATCTGGGGGCGTATAGTGGGGGGTGTCGGTAGGGGCTGCCTTTCTGAGCTTTGCCACAGCTAGGGTCTCTGGTAGGTGGAGAGAGCAGGAACCAGGAGATCCTCCAGTGAGCCCTGGCTGAGAGATGAGTGATGGGGGTTGGAAAGCTGCTTCTGGAATCTTGAGACTCCAGTCAAGTCTTGGGAGGAGCAGGGCCCTCATGTTGAACAGTCCTTCCTCCGTCTTGGACCCGCAGTGGCCAAGGAGGGTCCATTGGAGGACCCCAAGAGTTCCTGCCCCCCACAACTGGCCGCCTAGGGGCATTGTGCCTGCAAGCTGCTCCCAGGTGTGGCCCCGCTCTGGGGAGCCTCGTGGCCCCTGCCCGGGGTCCTCCCGCTCAGCCCTTCAAGTCGGGGGGAGAGGGCTGTTTTTGCCCCTAAACATCCCAGCTTGGATGGAACACGGCTCCCAAGCTTCCAGAAACGAGTCCAAGGGGTTAGACTGGATTCCTGAGATGCAAAACCTGTCAGAGAGCATTTGACTGACTTCCTGATTGGATTAGACCAGGTTGCTCCTGAGGTCAGGCCACCAGCAGCCCCTGGGAGCTTCTCCCTGGGGCAAGTAGAGGGGAGAGCTGCCCGCCAGAACAAATTCAGAGCAGCCATGGTTCTCCTGGCCTCTTGCCACAGAGAGCCAGGTATGGGTGGTTTTTAAGTTCCTGCCTTTGCTGAAGAGACCCAGAGCAGGTCCAGCCCTGGCTTCTCCCAAGAGGGGCTTGGCCCCGAGACTCCTGTGTGCTGGTCATGGCCTCACTCAGGACATCTGCAGCTCCTAGAGAGATAGTGGGGAAAGCCAGCAAGGGTGGCCCTGTAGGACCAGCCCAGGAGCCACAGTGGAAACCAAGACAGGGGCCAAGAGGAGTCAGGGAAGCACCTGGGGTGCCCCACAGGGGGCCAGGCGTGCAGTGCAGAACTTTCTGAAGCCCTGGAGTTCAAGAACTGCTCCCAGCTTTGGGCAATGTGGACATGAGAGTGCCCTCCTTGGCCAGGCCCAGGTTCAGAGGGAGAGGGCTGGGTGAGGAACGAGGCCTCCAGCGTCCAAGTCTAAACAGGAGGTTTACACCACGATCCTCACCCAACCCTCCTAGCACCTGGGTCTGCAGCTCATGCAAGGTGGTGTGCATGTTGAGCTGACCCGTCCCTGAAACCCAGCTGGACTCTGGAGGGTGGGCAGGATCTTTATCCCCAGTCCAGCCCGCAGGACGCTTCCCTCCCTGAGGCAGACTGCAGCAAGCAACCTGGCTGATCCCCTGCTCCCCTACAGCTCCACACAACCCCAAACCCACCTCCTGTTGTCTGGGATTGGCCTGACCTCTGCTCTGGCCAAAGCCATGACCATCCTTAGGCCCCCCACGAGGTATGGCTGGCACCATGGCACACTGCTGAGACTCTGGACAAGGCTCACCCACTTCACCTTTCCCCTGGCTCCTGGACCGGGCCAACCTCCAGGGCTGGGCCAGGGGAGAAGGCAGTGGCAGCCAGGTGATGAGGGGTAATGAGATGGCCATCACCAGGTGTCAGCAAAGGCAGAGACCATATGGAAATAAGGACAGGGAGACCGAGAAGGCCAGCGGGCCTGAAAAAGGCCTATAGCCAGCACAGAGAGATGGGCCCCGCGAGGGTTTAGTCAGAAACTCAGAGGTGACCCCGTGTATGTGCACCGGCCACGTGACCTCGCAGGATCTGCTGGGAAGCTCTCTTTCCAGAGGGAGAAACTGACGGCGTCAGGGTAAGTGGACAGAGATTTGCAAGTACCTGGAGGAGTCAGGATTCAAACAGGGGCCCCTGAGCCGGGCAACTGGTCCATCCCCACTCCTGCAGCTCGTCCTGGTTTTCACATGCGGCAGACCCAGCCCAAACCCCCCTCCCCAATTTATACCCAGGGAGCACTGGCCACCTTCACTTTTCTTTATTTTTCATTTTTCGCCATGCTGCCAGGCTTGCAGGATCTTAGTTCCCAGACCAGGGATTGAACCCAGACCTGCAGCACCTAGAAAGCACCCAGTCTTAACCATTGGACCAGCAGGGAATTCCCCTCACCCTGACTTTTTTTTGAGATTAATCAGATCAGGTCTTCTCATTTATTGGTTATCAACATCAATGGGAAATCTTAAAACACTGAAGAGAGCAGGTCACCCCTCCTTCTGTCTCATTCGGTTAGTTTTCTCTTAGGACACACTCCTTTTTTTTTTAAGAGTAACCTGACTTTTAGAATCTAGAATACTCCTTGCAGTGGCTCCTTGGTAATCCAGGGCACTGCCCCTCTCCCACTTAAATTCTTTGGAGCTCCATCCATCAGTCTCCCCAGCATCTAGCAGTTACCACGACTCAATGGACATGAATTTGAGGACACTCCAGGAAACAGGGAGGCCAGAGGAACCTGACGTGCTGCAGTCTCTGGGATTGCAAAGAGTTGGACAAGACTTAGCAACTGACCAACAACAGACTCGAGGATTCCTTTTAAGGTCAAAGAGAGCAGCAGCAGCGGAGGCCCTGGGGCCGCGAGCAGGGATGAAAAGGGTGGGATGGCCTCTGGTGCCTCCGGAGGGCGCGAGCGGGCTTCGGTGGTAACATCCTGAAGAAGCTTTGTTCATCTCTGCTTCCTGTGCTTTCACCACCGGACAGGGCAGGGCCTGAGGGGCCAGGGGTCCTGTGGGGGCCTCTCTGCCTCAGGAGGATACAACCCACCCACCAGCTCAGGACCCCTCCAAAGCCTCTTCCCTCAGGGCGTGCCACCCCAAGCCGAGGCTGGGGGAGCTGGTTCCCAAGCAGCAGGTGGGAAGAGTCAATGAGGCCCCTGTCAGTCTCATTTGGGGCCAGTGGACCCTCAGTTTCAGCCACAGATCAGGCCTCCAGACAGCCTTGGCCCGCATGGTGAGCAATTTGGGTGACTCTGCCCAGGGGCTGGGACTCGCCACTGCCTCCCAAGGATGGCCAGGCCTCCAGGGAGGAAAGTGCCTCCCTCCAAAGACAAAGCTGGGATCAGCCATGGCAGGGATATTTCTGGGGTCCCAGGCCTAGGCCACTGGGCTCCAAGGCTGCAGCTAGAGACTGCACACGGCCTCAATGACCTCTCAAAGAGAAGGCCAAAGGGGCTTCCCTGGCGATCCAGTGGTTACGACTTCGCCTTCCAGGTGTCCCGGGTGGTCCCATGGTTAAGAATCTGCCTGCCAAGGCAGGGGACAACACGGGTCCCATCCCGGGTCCGGGAAGATCCCACACGCCACAGGGCAACTAAACCAAGCTGAAGTGCCACACTTCTGAGCCTGCACTCTGAAGCCTGTGAGCCCACCCTCTGCAACAAGGAAAGCCACTGGGACAAAAAGAGCTAAAGAAAAGCCCCCGCTAACTGCAACTAGAGAAAGTCCCTGAGCGGCAAGAAGACCCAGTGTGGCCAAAATGAAATAAATGGAAAAAAAAATCTTCACCCTCTAATGCAGAGGGTGGGGGTTCGATCCCTGGTTGGAGAGCTGGAATCCCACCTGCCTCATGCCTCTCTCAGCCAAAAAGTCAAAACATAAAACAGAAACAGTATTGTAACAAGCGACTGTTTGTTACAGTACAGACTTTAAAGACTAAAAATGGTCCACCTTAAAAAAAATAAAAAGACAAGATCAAGTCCTTGCACTCCCTGTGACTCAAAGCAGTTGGTGTCCGGAGCAGCCCAGTGGATAGCCTGCCTTCAGGCCCCTAGCACCCCGCCCCCCTACTCAGTGCAGAAGCTTGCCCTGTGCTGTCCCCCACCCCCAGCAGCATGGTGCCTGGACTGTAGCAACCACGCTCTGCTTTGCTGAGCATCCACATGTGGGGCTCTGGTGTCCAGCTTGGGGGGTCTCATCTACTGGACCCACAGCAGGGGCCAAGTCCTTTAGGGGCTGGAGGAGAGGAGGGGCCGACTCGAGGAAGACACGTGTCCTTCAGCCTCTGGTCTGGTGTGGGGCTCCCTGGGTCGGGGGTCAGGGGGCAGGATCTGGGCTCCAAGAGCTCAGGGCTCACACTGCACACTCTGTCCTTCCTGGTTAGAATTCTCTCAGCTGCCCTACACTTCCTTGTCCCTTCTGAGAACCAGGCCTATTTGACTACATGGGCTACGAGCGTGAGTAATTCTCTATTTTCACTGGGGGTTGGAAGCAGGAATCTCATCACACATACCCCAACTTGGGCTAGGGCTGAGCTGGGGCTCCTGGAATCCAGAGATGACAGTTCGTCTGGATCGGGAACCACCAACCATGTACAGAGCCAAGCAGAGTGAAGGGAAGGGGCACAGAGCGGGTGTGGAGGGAGCCCTTGTCCCTGCCAGATGTTGCGGAGCTCCGGGGAAGGTCCCCTCCCCACCCCCTGGCTTTCTGCCCCTGGTCTTGCCCAATCCTGACCAGCGGGGAAAGGGGCAGAAATCTTGCCAGGTGTTTCAGCAGGAGTGCTGGCAGTTGCCTCACCCTTCCGGGATTTGGCAAAATTTGAATCACGCCAGCCTGGGGTGGGCCATGGGTCAGGTAGACCATAAATAGGGTCCCCCCAGGGAGCCTGCTCACTTGCTTCCTCCTTTAGCTGCTGCCTGGACTGCCAGCCTCCTCTGCCCCGAAACCATGTCCATAGGTCTCCTGTGGCTGGGCTTCACCCTGCTGGGGGCCCTGCATACCCAGGCCCGGAGTTCCACCCCCAGACTGCTGCGGGCCCCACCTCTGTCCAGGATCCCGCTGCAGCCCAACTTCCAGGCTGACCAGGTAAGGGCCCCGGAGGGACAGCAGCAGGGGGCAGGTAGGGAAGCGTGTGAGTAGAGGGGACAGGAGGTGAAGGGTCTTAGCGAACCTGCAAGGGCAGGATGCCCAGGCTTCATTCAGCTCAGCCTGCCCTCTGGCCCTCTGATGGAAGCCAGGCTCCATGGCCCCACATTGACCCTGACCTTGCTGGCAAGAAGATCACCTGGACAGACCTTCTCTAGATCCACACTCTCTCCCATCATCTCTTTAGTGAGTGGATGACGGGAACACCTTCAGTCCTCTGCATGAGGAGGAAACTGAGGCCCAGGGAGGACACCCCATCCCGACCATCCTGAGGGCTCCCTCCTGGCCTGGCCTCCCCCAGCTCCCACTGGCTTCACCAATACAGGAACTGAATGCCCAGTCCCAGGCCTGCTGCTCAGTGAGAGGGGCTCCTAGCTCGGGGGCAAGCTGCCAGCGGTGCCTGCAGGGACAGTGCTGTAGGGAAGCCCTAGGGTGGTTTGTGGGTTCCGCCTATTACAGCCCCCCTGTAGTTCCAGGGGAAGTGGTACACCGTAGGCGTGGCAGGGAATGCAATTAAGAAGGAAGAGCAAGACCAGTTTAAGATGTACACCTCCAACTACGAGCTGAAGGAAGACGGCAGCTACAACGTCACCTCCACCCTGTTAAGGTGAGAGCTGCCACCTCCTTGGGGAAAGTGGGGGAGCCTCGAGGAGCTGCTTGAGTGTCTAGAGGCAGATTCATGTCACAGTCAAGGGCTGACCAGAGGAGAGGCAGTCACTCATCCTTCTGCTCCGAGTGGATTCAGATATTAATATTTGTTCATTTCTTCCTGCATTGTTGTTTAGTCACTAAGTCGTGCCCGGCTCTTTGCGATCCCTTGAACTGTAGCCCTCCAGGCTACTCTGTCCATGAGATTATCCAGGCAAGAATACTGGAGTGGGTTGCCACGTCCTTCTTCAGGGGATCTTCCCAGTGCAGGAATCAAACCTGCATCCCCTGCATTGGCAGGTGGATTCTTTACCGCTGAGCCACCAGAGAAGCCCTCTTCCTTCATCAGATCAACATTTATTGGTCATTTCAGTGCAAATAGACATGAACACAGGCATCAGGAAACAAGAGACAGAGAGGAGGGGTCTCCTGGATGGGGAAGCGGGTCCCTGAATCCAGCCTGGAGACCCACCCAGGTCTTCATCAAGGGTTTACAGGGAGGTAGCCTCCAGAACTGGGCCTTGAAGGAGCCACTCTGCCTCAGAAGGAGGCATGGAGCATCCATAGCAGAGGCTGGTGGACTCTGAGTCAGAGGGAAGCACTCCTTCAGGAAGCAGCAAGTCATCCTCCAGCTACCCAGCAGGAGCTGATGAGTGGCTTGGCTGGGGGGCAGCCCGCACACTGCCAGGGTCCTCAGACACCAGGGCAGAAGTGATCTGGGGAGGAGTGGGTCTGAGCAGGGTCCCTCTGGGTGTGGTGGAGAGAGAAACAGTGGCTTCCAAGGAACACCAAGCCCCTCTGCCACCCAAGGGAGACTGAGCCTGGAGCATGTGTGCAGCAAGAAGCAGAAGGAGAATGGGTTTGGGGAGATACACTCTGGAATACCAGGGGAGAGGGTGGAACTCAGGTCAGGGTTGATCCAGGAGCTAGAGGAGTCCTTGGTGTGGAACAGACTGGAACCTTGGAGGGTGAGTCCCCCAGGAGAGGTTACAGACAGGGAAGCAGCAGAGGGAAGATAGGAGTAGGGGATAAATACCTGAGGAATGGGGTCGGGGACAGTGTGTAGGGAAGACCACCAAGGAGAGACAGCCCTGAGGAGGCAAGGACAGTGGGTGCTAAAGGGAGGATCTGAGCAGGGTCAGGTGGCCCAGGGTGGACCAGGCAGGGACACCCATAGGTAGGCTCAGAGGCCCATCTGAGCTGGTGGGGAGGGGACCTCCTGCTGTGGCAGGGGATGGGCTGTCTTGGGCTGGGCCAGACCGGGGGCGTCAGAATCCCAGCCCCTCCAGCTGCAGCCCTGGTCCCCACCATGTCCAGCCCCGGGAGCGCAAGCCCCTGTCCCCTCTGCCCTCACTCACCCATCTCTCACCCCCAGGGACGAGCGTTGTGACTACTGGATCAGAACTTTTGTCCCAAGCTCCCGGCCCGGCCAGTTCACCCTGGGCAATATTAGGAGTAAGTGTTGAGGGAGCTGGGCCCTGGGGTTGGGCTTCCAGGAGGTGGGGGGAGCAGGGTCCTCCTAGAAGGGGCCCAGACCTCTCCGCCCCTCCACACAGATGCTGTTCTTCGTGGAGAGCCCCTGTAGACAGGTGGGGAACAAAGCAGCTCCCTCCTCCCAGGGCGGGCTGACCCCTCCCTGTCCTTCCCATCTTCCCCACAGGCTACCCGGGGATAAGGAGCTACACTGTGAGGGTGGTGAACACCGACTACAACCAGTTTGCCATAGTGTACTTCAAGAAGGTTCAAAGGAAACAGGGGTACTTCAAGACCACCCTTTATGGTGGGTCCTTCCCTCGCGACCCCAGGGACCCACCCCTACTCAGCCCCCCAGGTCCTCTCTGGTTCAGGAGAGGTCCTCTCCAGTTCAGCTCCAAGCCCCTGCCAGGGGGTCCGGGGAGGGAGGCCCTTCTGCAGACCCTCCATGAGGAAGGAGTCAGAGGCCTTGTTCATACGTTCAGCAATGTTTATAGAGTGTTTGCTGGCCACCCCCCGGCCACCTTGACCACAGGGAGGACCAAGGAGCTGACCCCTGAAGTGAGGGAAAACTTCATCAACTTCGCCAAGTCCCTGGGCCTCACCGATGACCACATCGTCTTCCCTGTCCCGATTGGTAATGGCCTATGCAGACTGTCCAGGCCCGCTGCTGTCACCCCACCTCCCGGGGAAAGGTGGGAGGAGGAGGGGCCTGGCCCTCTGC
>SJYQ01019385.1:0-21193 GCA_006410935.1 Redunca redunca
ACATATTGCTGAAGCCTGGCTTGGAGAATTTTGAGCATTACTTTACTAGCATGTGAGATGAGTGCAATTGTGCGGTAGTTTGAGCGTTCTTTGGCATTGCCTTTCTTTGAAACTGGAATGAAAACTGGCCTTTTCCAGTCCTGTGGCTGCTGCTGAGTTTTCCAAACTTGCTGGCATATTGAGTGCAGCACTTTCACAGCATCATCTCCCAGGATTTGAAGTAGCTCCACTGGAATTCCATCACTTCTACTAGCTTTGCTCATAGTGTTGCTTTCTAAGGTCCACTTGACTTCACATTCCAGGATGTCTGGCTCTAGGTGAGTGATCACACCATCGTGATTATCTTGGTTGTGAAGATCTTTTTTGCTCAGTTCTTCTGTGTATTCTTGCCACCTCTTCTTAATACCTTCTGCTTCTGTTAGGTCCATACCATTTCTGTCCTTTGTCGAGCCCTGCTTCTTCTGTCAACATCTCCTGTATGGATTATTACAAACATCTAAATGGTAAAATTTCTAATAATCCATACAGGGGATGTTGAAAGAAGAAGCAAGGATTCAGCTGTGGATTTAGTAAGAAGTAGTTTTACTCTGTATTTTTGGAGATAGCTGACAAAATGTGCTGGCATGGTAGCATGCAAATGCCCTTGTAGTTATAATATCCATGCTAAATCCCTTTAGTCTTGTCTGACTCTTTGGACCACGTGGACTGTAGCTGGACAGGCTCCTCTGTCCACGGGAGTCCATACTTGTGTGTGTTGTCCTGCCCTCCTCCAGGATATCTTCCTGACCCAGGGATAAAACCTGTATCTCTTATGTCTCAGGAACTGGCAAGTGCATTCTTTACCACTAGCACCACTTGGGAAACCGAATTATAATTACGTGACGAATCAAGCTTCATACCTATTTCATAACTCTTGCTGTCCCACCATTTTTTAAGTGAAAATTGTCAGGACTCACATATAAAAGAAAAAAGTTTGCTTTCAAACAAGTCTACAAGACAGGTACTGGTTCACCAAATAAAAATATCTCAGGTGTTGAAAGGAAAAACTAATCCACAACAATAACAAGATTATTGATGGGAACCAGTTGTTGATAGAAGCTGCTATTTTCATTGTCAGAGATTTTCAGAGATCAGCCCTCTGGAATTGAGGGAAAATGGTGCTTCTTGAGGGAAGTTTCAGATAAAGTTCAAGATGCTTTATTTAGCAGACAGGAACTAAGTGGAGATAGGGTTACTAGTCTGTTTTGAGGAGAAGGTTATTTATTTAAATATACTGATTTATCAGATAAACCAACATTCTTTTTTCTTTTCCTCTGACATAGGTTCTGTTGCTCTGCTCACTCGAAGTGAAGGCAGGCAAGGTGTCAGTTCTCTTTGGCATAACTGATGCTAGCTTATATTAAGTGGAATAATAGTTCTGAGCTGCACCTGAACTTTGTCTCCATCCCTGGGCTGGCCAAGGCAGCCCCGTTGCTCAGAGTTGGATGACTTGTACTCTGGCCAAGGGGCTGACCTCCACCTCTGGACACACACCAAGTTGTACCCTGAGCTCCTCACCAGATGGGGAAACTTTTTACCTAATTGCTCAGTTCAGAGAGGAATTTTTTATCCAGCATGTCTTTGGACAGAGAGTCCTTTTTTCTAATTTTCACAGAAGAGGTGATTTACTTGGCTTTTGAAAGCATTGAGTAGTATCATACCAGTATGACTAATCTTAGATCAAAGGACAGAATCCTTATTGTCAGATTCAGTGCTATACTTGTGATACTCTAAAAAATAAATAAAAGAAGCAGAAATATTGGCTTTCCTAATATATTTTAGTTCATATTAACAGTATTATGTAGTTTATGAATTTAACCAAAAACAGGTAATGGATAATCAGAGGATTCCTGGATGGCAAACTCAGATACCACATCATATCACCTCCTCAAATATTCCTATTCATTAATCTTATGTAGTAGAGGCTTGTCGTTGAAGAAAAAAATTAGGAAATCATGACTAAAATCTTTATCTGCATTAGAAACAAATGTTATTTTTTTCAATAAAATAAATGTCTATGTTTATTACTGAACTGCTGTTCAGAAGGGAGAAAGTGATGAAAAGAATAAAGAAAATGAGAAACAATGCCTTAGCTGTTAGGAGAGACAACTATTACTAGCTGCCAGGACACCTAGAACTGTTCAAAGAACTCCAGAAAATCCGACCACTCAGAAATTTTGTATTGAATTTAAAAAGAAATCAAATATCTATTTCCAGTGACATCTTAAAGGGTTGTCCAATATGACAATAGGAGGCATAAGAGACCCTGGGCTGGGACAATCCCCTGGAAGAGGGCATGGCAACCCACTCTAGTATTTTGCCTGTGACAGAGCAGCCTGGCGGGCTACAGTCCATAGGGTCACAAAGATTCAGACACAACTGAAGTAACTTGGCACACATGCACGTGTGGTAAAAAGTGTGACTCCTATACTTTTCTCACTAAGCAGTTTTGTTCCCATCTCCTGAGGCAAAGATTTTTGCCAATTCATTTTATATGTGCATGCTCAGTCTTAGGTATCATTTCTTTCATTATAAGAGGAATTAAGCATATTTTCACATTTTAAAGTTGCTTTTGTTTTTCTATGCATGTCCAGTTTATAACCTTTGGCTTTTTCTGTTGAGTTTTTCCCTTTATCTCTCAACTTTTACATCCTCCTGTGGAAACAGATCTGATTGTGTGGATGGTAAAGTCTCCCACTTCGAGTTCTTCTATGAAACTTCAATTTGAGCTTATTCTGTTTTGCACAAGCACAGTTACAAGTTTTTCTGCTGTCACAGATCAGATTCTTTGGAAAGTATTTAGTGTGAGATATTTACTAAGAAGTGTTTCAGGCATCAAATTTTATGGAAACAGCAAAGCCAAGTGGTGATGTAGGTTCCATGATAGTTNTTACTAAGAAGTGTTTCAGGCATCAAAGTTTATGGAAACAGCAAAGCCAAGTGGTGATGTAGGTTCCATGATAGTTTTCTTGACTGTATAAAGACCTCTGTGACTAAAATGACCCGAGATGCTAGGCCTGTGTGTATCTTCAATGTTCAAATGCTGGATATAGTCACCTATGAAAGAAAATTACTCTGACACTTAGAAACTGAAGCAAACCCTGTTGGATACATTTATTTGTATCTGTACTGTAATAAAACATATTCAAATGGAGTTTAGCAAAAATTTCCTGTAAATTGGATGGGAGTATGAACCAAACATAAAAGGAAAGGCCTAGCAATTTCAAGAATTAGCACAATATGTAGTCAATGAAAGGATACTAGTGTTTAGAATACAAAATGAAAGCAAGAACAATTTTGAAAAAGATATATGGTGCTTAGAAAGTATTAAAAAGTGAAACAATTTCAAAAGTATTTCTATATGTACCAGTTTTTTACTGTAATTTTTCCTTTAATTAATTAAATCAAAAATCATGATTCTTATCCATCAATACTTCATACAGTACAAATAAAAATGCAATATAATGTCATAGCTAAGAGGGAATAAGACTATAAAACTGATTAATTAAATTCTGAAGGTAGGCCTTAAAAATAGCTTTGGTGAATAATGTATTATATTTTGTTACAAAGGACAATTTAAACACACTTTGGCATAATTAATACTTCCATAGCTCAGGAATTTTTTGGCAGGTCTCCTAACTTCATTGTGATTAAAATTACAAGCCCTTAAATAATGGATTTGTCAGTTAATGCTATTACATGTTTGCAGTAGACAAAATTTAACTCTAGGCATTCTCTAAGACATGCAAGTCAAGGATAAAAGTAGATATACTGATAGTAATGCTTCTCCAAATAAACCAGGGGTAGCTGTATTCATAACAGGCAAACAGACTTAAAGGAAAATCACTCTTCCAAAGATGATGAACGGCATTAATCATGAGAAAATACAACACTTTTAGCCACAATGACCTAAAAATATAAACTAAGTTATATAAAGAAGTTAATAAATTTAAAGAAGATATAGGCAAATTCACAATTATTATGGAAAAATTTGATGCACCTCTTTCAGTAATCAATTGAAAATAGACACAAATTATTAAGGATATTAGAAAAGTAAGATTTATAATAAATGCACTGACTTTATATAGGGCCTTGCACTGGAGGAAAAAAAAAGGAACAAAAGATAATTTGATAGCTCAGTTGGTAAAGAACCTGCCTGCAACATGGGAGACTTGGGTTCAATCCTTGGGATCTTCCCTGGGATGGGAAGATCCCCTGGAGAAGGGAAAGTCTATCCACTCAAGTATTCTGGTCTGGAGAATTCCATGGACTGTCCATGGAGTCACAAAGAGTTGGACATGACTGAATGACTTTCACTTTCCCTTTCATGGATCATTCACAAGATTTGATCAGATACTGAGTCATGAAACAAGTCAACAAATTTCAAATTACTAAAATCAAAGGATCTGCTCTCTGATCATAGCAAAATTTAGCTATTAATCAATACAACAAAAGTGACTAGAAGTTTTTTATGTTTGAAAATTAAGAAAGCACTTCAAATTGCCCATGGTTCTTTTAGATAGGAAGTTACGCCCAAGCACAAGGAGTGGTCTAGCTGAAAAGGATGCAACCTGAATCTCTAATCCCCACTTAGACATGTCCAGGAGAGCTCACAGATATGCTAGAAAAATAACCACAAAGACTTTTCCAACTTCTGAGCATGTGTCCTAGGCATGCAGTGGGTACAAAGTAACAACAGGGGCTTCTCCAATTCAAGCACATGAACCCTGGTTGCACAGCTGTGTCGTCAAGTAAACTTAGGCACCCAGGAGCCCCATTAAGCATTCATAAATATTCTATATATACGTACATCTGATTATAACAGACTGAATTATGGGAAAGACGTGCAATAGAGTCTGTTGTTATATAATTTGCAACTGTCAATCAAAACTCTCAGTCCATGCCTAGATGTATATGTAAAAGCCTTATTTTGCATGTACCCAGACATGCCCCCTTTTCCTGACTGACCTTGATCATGCACCCAATATACATTTCCATTCCTAATTGGTAGCAGGTACAAGTTCTATCTGCTTGAGCTGTAACCAATCTGTTGGTTTGAATCCTTGCTCAGATGAGATAGAAGCCAAGAGATCTGCCTGCTTGAGCTGTAATTAGTCTGTCATTCCAAATCTTTTTTACTCCAAGAGAACATACTAATATCTGTGTATAAGATCACTATGTACAAGAGGGCCATGTCTTTTTCAGCCTCCTAAACAAAGTATAACATTTCCTAGTGGCCAAATGAACCAAGGAGTATATTTTACACTGTCAGAAAATTTATTGGTAGCAAAAGCCTCTCAACAAGCAACTCCACCAAGTCTGAAATATTTATGGATTTGATAATTAAAAAAAAATGTGATCCTTGTATTTATGGGGTTTATAGATAACTACCATTTATATGTAACATATCAAGTTGTAAAGATGATACCTAGAAGATACCAAGAATCACACTCTTTAAAATAAAGTACAGAAAATAAAAGAGGGCTATAAATAATCCTACCCATAATGGCATCTGGTCCTATCACTTCATGGGAAATAGATGGGGAAACAGTGAAAACAGTGTCAGACTTTATTTGGGGGGGCTCCAAAATCACTGCAGATGGTCATTGCAGCCATGAAATTAAAAGACATTTACTCCTTGGAAGGACAGTTATGACCAACCTAGATAGCATAAGGTCCATCTAGTCAAGGCTATGGTTTTTCCAGTGGTCATGTATGCATGTGAGAGTTAGACTGTGAAGAAAGCTGAACACCGAAGAATTGATGCTTTTGAACTGTGGTGTTGGAGAAGACTCTTGAGAGTCCCTTGGACCGCAAGGAGATCCAACCACTCCATTCTAAAGGAGATCAGTCCTGCGTGTTCATTGGAAGGACTGATGCTAAAGCTGAAACTCCAGTACTTTGGCCACCTCATGCAAAGAGTTGACTCACTGAAAAAGCCTCTGATGCTGGGAGGGATTGGGAGCAGGAGGAGAAGGGGATGACAGAGGATGAGATAGCTGGATGGCATCGCCGACTCCATGGACATGAGTTTGAGCAAACTCTGGGAGTTGGTGATGAACTGGGAGGCCTGGCATGCTGTGATTCATGGTGTCACAAATAGTCAGACATGACTGAGTGACAGAACTGAACTGAATGGACAATTTTCTCCATATATTGATATCTCAATTTAGTATACATAGATTTCATTTTCTAGTATATTTCATTAGACCTTTATCTGTTTTTTTTAGGCCAAAGTCTAAATCACAAAATATATAACAATACATCTATTGAGAAGGTACATTAATCTAAATGCATTAATGGGTGTTATAAGAAAGTGTGTCCAATGTCATACAGAAATACAAATGTATTTTATGTAGTATTTCCCAGATAACATAGTATAAGCAGATCTTTCTTGATAACTTCCAAGAATTTACCAGTTAAAAGAAAATTGTAATTTCTTTTCTATATCCTTTTATATTATTAACTGATAGATACAGTATAGGGGAAAAAAGGATACATATAACTGATGTTCATTGAAAAAGCTTAACTCTAGCTGTTAAGATTCTTTATAGACAATATATTCATTTAAATTCCTTTCAATGGTAACACACTCCTCAGTAAACTGACTCTGGCCTATTTTGCAATTTTCAATTTCTCCCCCCACTTCTGAATCCAACTTGGCAGGCAACCAAAATGTATTCCTTGAAATACAACTCAAGTGAGTAGTAGTAAACATAAAGAGAAAATAAAAGTTTTAATAGGTACAGAATTTTTGGAGAGCAAAGTCATATTTAGGTATTAATCTCTAAAATGTACAGAGAAAGTCATGATTCATTTAAGTCACACACAGTCATGATTATGCAACAATCACAAACTCATATCACACAAAAACACTGTGTTTCTGTGCTGATTTCAATGATAAGTCTTTGGCATGTCCATGAAATTTGATTTTTAACCATTTTCATTTAAGTGCACTTTACACACATTAAATTCACTCAGTTCAAATTTTTACATCAATAGCTTTTTGTATGTATATAAAAGTTCAAAAGTCACCTAATCCAGTTTCAATATTTCTATTTTCCTCAAAAGATCTCCCCTTTGTAGTCACTACTTTTTTCCCAACTGGGGTTGCTGCAGGTGATCACTAATCTCCTTTCTGTCTAGATTTGCCTTTATCTGGACATCTCATAGATGTAGAATCATGGACATCTCATAGATGTAGAATCATAAAAAATGTAGTCTTTTGTGTCTGAATATATTCACCTAGCATAATATGAGTGTCATCCATATTGTAGATTGGTATATCTGTAGTTCCATTATATTGCTGATTAATATTCCATTGTACAGATATATCACCTTGTGTTTATCTATTATTCTGTTGATGAACATTTAGGCTGCTTCCAGTGTCTGGCTATTAAATAATACTACAACAAACATTCTGATACATATCTTTTTGTGGTCCCGTGTTTTCATTTCTTGTATGTAAATTTATGCTCAATATTTTGAGAATTACCAGTTTTTCAAATTGTGTCCACAATTTGATAGTTCCACTAGCAAGGGATGAGGGTTCCCATTTCTCCATGTTCCTACCACACTTACTATTGTCTGAATATATATTATCCTAGAGGAGTGAAATGCTATCTTATAGTGATTTAACTTACACTTCCCTAATAATGAATAAAGTTGAGCATAACTCATAGTGCTTACTGGAAAGCATTTATTTTCCTTGATGAAATATCAATTCTTAGATTTTATTAATTTTAGTGGGTCAAAATTATAATTGTATATATAAGACACAGGAGCTTCCCTGGTGGCTCAGTGGTAAAGAATCTGCCTGCTATTGAAGGAGATAAGGTCTCCAGATCTCTGGGTCAGGAAGATCCCCTGGAGAGGGAAATGGTGACCACTACAGTGTCCTTGCTTTTTCGATGATCCAGCGATATTGGCAATTTGATCTCTTGTTCCTCTGCCTTTTTAAAACCAGCTTGAACATCTGGAAGTTCGTGGTTCACATATTGCTGAAGCCTGGCTTGGAGAATTTTGAGCATTACTTTACTAGCGTGTGAGATGAGTGCAATTATGCGGTAGTTTGAGCATTCTTTGGCATTGCCTTTCTTTGGGATTGGAACAAAAATTGACCTTTTCCAGTCCTGTGGCCACTGCTGAGTTTTCCAAATTTGTTGGCATATCGAGTGCAGCACTTTCACAGCATCATCTTCCAGGATTTGAAATAGCTCAACTGGAATTCCATCACCTCCACTAGCTTTATTCATATTGATGCTTTCTAAGGCCCACTAGACTTCACATTCCAGGATGTCTGGCTCTAGGTGAGTGATCACACCATCGTGATTATCTTGGTTGTGAAGATCTTTTTTGTACAGTTCTTCTGTGTATTCTTGCCACCTCTTCTTAATATCTTCTGCTTCTGTTAGGTCCATACCATTTCTGTCCTTTATTGAGCCCATCTTTGCATGAAGCGTTCCCTAAGCTCTCTAATTATCTTGAAGAGATCTCTAGTCTTTCCCATTCTATTGTTTTCCTCTATTTCTTTTTATTGATCACTGAGGAAGGCTTTCTTATCTCTTCTTGCTATGGAACTCTGCATTCAAATAGGTATATCTTTCCTTTTCTCTTTTCTTTTCACTTCCCTTCCTTTCACAGCTATTTGTAAGGCTTTCTCAGACAGCAACTTTGCTTTTTTCATTTATTTTTCTTGGGGATGGTCTTGATTCCTGTCTCATCTGCTAGATCATCAAAAAAGCAAGAGAGTTTGGGGAAAACACCTATTTCTGCTTTATTGACTATGCCAAAGCCTTTGATTGTGTGGATCACAATAAACTGTGGAAGATTCTGAAATAGTTGGGAATATCAGACCACCTGACCTGCCTCTTGAGAAACCTGTATGCAGGTCAGGAAGCAACAGTTAGAACTGGACATGGAACAACAGACTGGTTCCAAATAAGAAAAGGAGCTGGAATCAAGATTGCCGGGAGAAATATAAATAACTTCAGATATGCAGATGACACCNGAAGAAGAACTAAAGAGCCTCTTGATGAAAGTGAAAGAGAAGAGTGAAAAAGTTGGCTTAAAGCTCAACATTCAGAAAACTAAGATCATGGCATCTGGCCCCAACACTTCATGGCAAATAGATGGGGAAACAGTGGAAACAGTGTCATACTTTATTTTTTTGGGCTCCAAAATCACTGCAGATTGTGATTGCAGCCATGAAATTAAAAGACACTTACTCCTTGGAAGGACAATTATGACCAACCTAGACAGCATACTCAAAAGCAGAGACATTACTTTGCCAACAAAGATCCATCTAGTCAAGGCTATGGCTTTTCCATTGGTCATGCATGGATGTGAGAGTTGGACTATAANTGAAAATACAGTATAAGAAATATATTAAGTTGCATGAACAAAACTGAAAATAAAAGAGAAATAGTGACAAGAGCATTTTACTTCAGTGACAAAAGCATTTATTGTTTTGGATAAATGATAAAAGTCAGATGTAATTTCGTGTGATTAAATAACTTATGTGCAGAGTATATCATGCAAGATGCTGGGCTGGATGATACACAAGCTGGAATCAAGATTGCTGGGAGAAATATCAACCACCACAGATATTCAGATGATACCACCCTTATAGCAGAAAGCAAAGAAGAACTAAAGAGCCTCTTGATGAAAGTGAAACAGAAGAATGAAAAATCTGGCTTGAAACTAAACAATCAGAAAACTAAGATCATGGTATCTGTTCCAATCACTTCATGGCAAATAGATGGGGAAACAGTAGAAACAGTGTCAGACTTTATTTTCTTGGGCTGTAAAATCACTATAGATGGTGATTTTGCAGCCATGGAATTAGAAGAGGCTCGCTCCTTGGAAGAAAAGCTATGACCAACCTAGATAGCATATTAAAAAGCAGAGACATTACTCTGCCAACAAATGTCCATCTAGTCAAAGCTAATATTTTTCCAGTAGTCATGTATGGATGTGAGAGTTGGACTGTGAAGAAGGCTGAGCACCAAAGAATTGATGCTTTTGAACTGTGGTGTTGGAGAAGACTCTTGAGAGTCCACTGGACTGTAAGGCGATCCAACCAGTCCATCCTAAAGGAGCTCAGTCCTGGATATTCATTGGAAGGACTGATGCTACAGCTGAAACTCCAATACTTTGGCCATCTGATGCGAAGAACTGACTCATTTGAAAAGACCCTGATGCTGGGAAAGATTGAAGGCAGGAGGAGAAGGGAACCACAGAGGATTAAATGGTTGGATGGCATCACCGCCTCAATGGACATGAGTTTGAGTAAGTTCTGGGAGTTGGTGATGGACAGGGAAGCATGGCAAACTTCAGTCCATGGGGCTGCAAAGAGTTAGACATGACTGAGTGACTGAACTGAACTGAACTGAAAGAGCTTCATTAATCTTATGTTTGTCTTGTAAATTTACTTTACAATGAATGTATTTCTTCTGCATAGTTGCCTAGGTCAAAATTATACACAAATGCATATTGTAAAATACTAACATAACTTCATGAAAAATGCTCCTTTTCTGTGAATACATGTGTGCGTTTGTGCGTGTGTGCATGTGTCATGACTAACAGTAATATGTGAAGAATAGAAACAACAAAGAGTGCACATCCTTGTCTTATCGGAGAACAGACTTACTGACCTCAGCATTTTCAGAAAAAAAGGTTTGGAAAAGGAGTACAGATTTCCAGTGACAGGTCAGATTTGTTGAGTGAGGAAGACTAATTGACAGCCTCAAGGTCCTCGAGAATATTTTCTCAAAAGTGGCCCTTACATTTTTAATGCTTTCATTATTTTTCAATCTTCCATTTCTTACTCTTTGTGTCACTTAATTTCTTTGCCTCCCAGTTTACTCTCATTTATACCTCACTTTCATTACACCTATTCGCCATTTCTTCTGTCCCCATCTCTTTGATTATCTCCAGATTATTATTGTTGACTCCATCTTTGAAATGAAAAATGTTACCATAGGTTAGGATCTCAGCACTACAGAGCATTTATTGGCAAGAAGCCCAAGGGATAAATAGCAAATGAGTGGGTGTGTCTTTGTGGCCCCTGAGTCAAAGATAGCGCAGTTAGTGTTAATATTTTTCCTACAGTGAAAAGAAAGACCAAGGGCTAACCTGAGGCCTGGAATAAGAGATTCGTATAAAGACGTCCATAGCAGTTCAGTTTACTTTCCAGCATCCCAACACACAGAGCACATGCTCTGTGCAAAAATTCGATATCAGGAGATTTTAGAAAATAGGCATTGAGATACAAAGTCAGACATTCTTTACTAACCCAGGTGATTATCTCTATTATTCTCTGAAAAATGAATTACTATTGTGAAAGGAGGAACAGAAACATTTATTTTCCATTCCTGAGGTGGCCATTATTTAAACAGTTTCATACGAACACATGCTATATTAGTTGTAATTTGACTCTGGCAATTTTGGTGTGTTTTTTAAATTTATTTTAAAAAATTTAAATTTATTTATTTTAATTGGAGGCTAATTACTTTACAATATTTTATTGGTTTTGCCATACATCAACATGTGTTTTATTTTTTTTTAATATCTTCCTTTATCCCTCCTATAATCATCTTTGGGCTTCCCTGGTGGCTCAGACAGTAAAGAATCTGCCCACAGTGCAAAAGATCCCGGTTCAATCCCTGGGTCAGGAAGATCCCCTGGAGAAGGGAATGGCTACTCACTCCAGTATTCTTGTTTGGAGAATTCCATGGACAGAGAAGCCTGGCAGGCTATAGTCTAGGGGGGCCACAAAGCATTGGACATGACTGAGTAACTAACATTATTATTACCACTATAATCATCCTATGGCTGGACATATTAGCATAGTCCTTTGCTTTGTTCTAACAGCCCAATGTAACCTGTATGCCTTTTCCATTCAGGTCACAGAGGTTAGTTGGCACTGTGCCTACTGAGTTATTAATGATAGCTAGCTTGCAGAGGACTTTTAAAATAAAGCATACCGCATTCAATTCATGATACTTGTGGCTCATTATGACTTTATAATAATGTTATAACTTTAAGAAAGTTATTTATGATTTTTGATTAAGAAATGAAAAAATCTTTGCATTGCCTTGCAATGTTAATACAAAAGAACGAGAAAAGCATAATGAGTCTTCCAAATGCATTTTTCACAACATAGTTGTAAACAATTTGATCTCTAAAACAATGCTTCTTTCCAAGAGAAAACAATTGCCTTCTACTAGCAAAGTTAACAATAACCAATAATTTTAATTTTTGGTTGTTAAACCACAAGGTGTAGTGAAATCTTTTAAGACAGGGGTCCCCAACCTCCTGTTCAGAACAGGGCTGCAGAGCAGGAGGGGAGTGGCCAGTGAATGAGGAAAGCTTCATCTTTATCTGTAGCTCCCCATCACTCCTCACTGCTCACATTACTGCCTGAACTGTCCCCTTCTTCCTCTGTGGAAAACTTGTCTTCCATAAAATCAGTCCCTGGTGCCAAAAAGGTTGGGAACTGCTGCTTGCATTACTTGGGGATGAATTCATTGCTTTTGAAAAAGGATCATTTGATAGATCTTTACTTTTCTGCTCATCTATAAATTTTAATATCAAATATAGCCACGGCTAAAATTATTTAATTATAGCTCTATGAGATCGTAGAGTCCTGTCCTGAATGTATCTGAATGAGAAGATGACAGATCTCTCCTCTTCTGCATATGTACATAAACACTTGGTTCTATTTATGTTTCCTTTCCATTCCAATGAATAATATGGGAAGACAGTCACTTGTATTTAGACAAGTAGAGTGAAAATAAGGGTTCAAAAATATCGTGAAGAAAGAGAAGAATAAGGAAGATTAAAGGAAAAAGGAAGAAAAAAGAAAAATACTGTCCAAAAATAAAAGCAACTTGGTATGTGGTTACAGTTTTTCATTCAGGTACATTTAAATATATATGATAATATACATAAAAATAAAATATTTTATTTAAAAGCTAAGATCAATCAATTAAAAACAGAAATTAATTTTAAAGCCTTGATGAGAGACAATTACTTTGTAAATAATTGAGAGCCAGTGGAATTCTTTGCAAAATGACACATATGGGCTTGTACTATGCATTCATTTGACAATTAAGATCGATGATTTGGTAAAAAAAAAAAAAAAAAAAATTATTTGGACTGTTGCCACGAGAGAATCTATGAAGACAGAATTTTTACAAATTTACTTATTGTTTCTAATTTGAGAGATAGACTTTGATCAGCTATGCTGGGAGGGCAAGTCTGGGCCTTTGATGATTTGTTCTGTACAAAACAAAGAAATATAGCCATACTGTTATCATAAAATACTGATAAGGAATTTGTAATTTGCTGTATGAAGTGAGAAATTGGAGTTTGGGAAGGGAAGTAGGCAGGCAACAAGGCACATAAGGCTGGGCTCTCTAGGGAAGGCTGGGCTCTCTAGGGAAGGGTGGCCAGACAAAAATGATCATCTATGAGGAGGCCAAAGAACTTTTAAGGATAACAGGACATGCAAGAATTTCTGACATAAAAGTTTTTCGCCATGCAAAATCTTCATTAAAATTTGCCATACACTACTAACTTTGGATGCAATGGTTTAGGAAAAATTGAGCAAAAGTGATTCCGTTGTCTGTCTAGGTTAGAGCTGTAAGGTAGAAAGTAAGTGCTCATGGAAAGAATTAGTATATCAGAGTCCAGAATTGGTAATGTATAACTGCTATGAAAATATTAACTGTCAAAATTTTGCTATCGTTTTAAGGAAAACTTCTCATTGTTTCTGAATAACACTGGAAATTGAAATCAACTCAAAGACTCAAGCAGATGATGTGGGGTTTGTTTGTTACTTTGTGAACAAGCTCCCTATACCTTAACAATGCCACAGGTGTAACCAAGTGCGTTAAAGTTTTAGAAGCCTGACCCTACATTACTGACAGGCCAAATCCACGCTGTGCCCAATACAGAAGTGAGATAAATGCTAATCCGTGATTTCTCATCTGGACATCTGAGAGCTATTTATGCCTTGTGCCTGGTGTAAAAACAGGTTTTTCTTTTTTAGCCTAGAGTTTCTCCCTCCTTAGGCCCTCAAGTGCAAGTTCATTGCCCATGCTGGGGAATTATTATCCAAGGCAGGCGCCATGCTATCTGAAACATAGAAATTTTTCCCCTAATTTTATTTTTAGGTTTTAAAAATACCCATCTTGCAAATAATTCCTGATGGACTCTACAAATGTTTATCAAACAAGCCTAGACACAAGCTGGATCAAAATCTTGTAACATTATATCCAGTTATAAAGGGATACAGTGGTATGGTTGGGAGAGAGGTCTCTAAAGCTACATTGCCTGGGTTTGAATACTTGCTTTTCCATTTACTTTCTGTAGGATCTTAGGCAAACCACAAAATGTTCCCTCAATTCCCTCATCTATAAAATAGAGCTAATTGTATCACCTATACATTAATGAGTTAATCTGTGTGTGTGAGTGATAACTTGCTTCAGTGGTGTCTGACTCTGTGTGACCTGGACTGTAGCCTGCCAGGCTCCTCTCTGTCCATGTGATGCTTCAGGCAAGAATACGGGAGAGTGTTTCCATTTCCTCTTCCTGGGAAATCAGGGGATTTTCCTGATCCAGGGATCAAACCTGCATCTCTTCTGTCTCCTGCATTGGCAGGTGGGTTCTTTATCTCTAGTGCCATCTGAGAATATGTGAATGTATTTTTTATCTTGTTTTATTTTAGAAAATTTCCCAGTATAGAAAGCACTGAAGTGAAGTGAAGTGAAGTGCCTCAGTTGTGTCCGACTCTTTGCCATCCCATGGACTGTAGCCTACCAGGCTCCTCTGACCATGGAGTTCTCCAGGCAAGAATACTGGAGTGGGTTGCCATTTCCTTCTCCAGGGGATCTTCCTGACCCAAGGATCGAACCCAGGTCTCCTGCAGCATTGCAGGCAGATGCTTTACCGTCTGAGCTACCAGGGAAGCCATAGAAAGCATTAGACAATATTAAATATTAGAAACATTATATATTAGATAATGTTGAATGACAAATATTAGATACTATTGATCCCTAGATAGCAATATAATTTAGTCACTAATTCTCCAGGCAAGAATACTTGAATAGGTAGCCATTCCCTTCTCCAGGGGGTCTTTCTGACCCAGGGATTAAACCCAGATCTCGTATATTGCAGGAGGATTCTTCACCATCTGAGTCATCAGGGAAGTGCACTCATACACTCAATAAATATTAAGTTCCTAATATGTACTAAATAACTTCTTAGGTGGCTCAGGTGGTAAAGAATCTGCCTGCTGATGCAGGAAATGTGGGTTCAATCCCTGGGTCAGGAAGATCTCCTGGAAGAGGAAATGGCAGCCCACTCCAGTATTTTTACCTGGAAAATTCTATGGATAGAGAAGCCTGGCAGGCTACAGTCCATGGGGTCGCAAAGTCAGACTCACTGAGCATGTCCATCCAATATGTACTATGACTGTGCCAGTGTCTAGGAACACAGTGATGAGAATATTTAATCCCCAGGTGACAAAGAACCCTCCTACTAATGCAAGAGATGTGCAACATGAGGCTTTGATCCCTGAGTCAGGAAGGTCCCCTGGAGGAAGGCATGGCAACCCATTCCAGTAATCTTGCCTGGATTATCCCATGGACAAAGGATCCTGGTGGGCCACAGTCACTAGGGTCGCAAAGAGTCAGACACAACTGAAGCAACTTAGCACATCCACAAAGAAGTATGCAGTTTATTAGATAGGCAGTTCAATTCAGTTCAGTTCAGTCACTCAGTCATGTCCGACTCTTTGCGACCCCATGAATCGCAGCATGCTAGGCCTCCCTGTCCATCACCATCTCCCGGAGTTCACCCAGACTCACATCCATTGAGTCAGCGATGCCATCCAGCCATCTCATTCTCTGTCGTCCCCTTCTCCTCCTGACCCCAATCCCTCCCAGCATCAAAGTCTTTTCCAATGAGTCAACTCTTTGCATGAGGTGGCCAAAGTACTGGAGCTTCAGCCTTAGCATTGTTCCTTCCAAAGAAATCCCAGGGCTGATCTCCTTCAGAATGGACTGGTTGGATCTCCTTGAAGTCCAAAGGACTCTCAAGAGTCTTTTCCAACACCACAGTTCAAAAGCATCAATTCTTCGGCGCTCAGCCTTCTTCACAGTCCAACTCTCACATCCATACATGACCACAGGAAAAACCATAGCCTTGACTAGACGGACCTTAGTCGGCAAAATAACGTCTCTGCTTTTGGATATGCTATCTAGGTTGGTCATAACTTTTCTTCTAAGGAGCAAGTGTCTTTTAATTTCATGGCTGCAGTCACCATCTGCAGTGATTTTGGAGCCCCCCAAAATAAAGTCTGACATTGTTTCCACTGTTTCCCCATCTATTTCCCATGAAGTGATGGGACCGGATGCCATTATCTTCATTTTCTGAATGTTGAGCTTTAAGCCAGCTTTTCGCTCTCCTCTTTCACTTTCATCAAGAGGCTTTTTAGTTCCTCTTCAGTTTCTGCCATGAGGATGGTGTCATCTGCATATCTCAGGTTATTGATATTTCTCCTGGCAATCTTGCTTCCAGCTTGTGTTTCTTCCAGTCCAGCGTTTCTCATGATGTACTCTGCATAGAAGTTAAATAAGCAGGGTGACAATATACAGCCTTGACGTACTCCTTTTCCTATATGGAACCAGTCTGTTGTTCCATGTCCAGTTCTAACTGTTGCTTCCTGACAGAAACACTAATAATAATGAGTCTAATATATGAGAAGAGGTGGGAAAATAATCGAAGAAGCTATTAGGTTGATTTGTAAGCACACATAGAACATCACAGAACAGGCAACATCAAGATTTGAAAGAAGAGTTAGATTTTTCTGATAAGTCAGCTTGGGTATTTCTGAGAAAAAATATCCAATGCAAAGATTTTGCTGCAAATGTGAATTGTGCTTTGGAAACTGCAAATAATTATAAAATTCTTGTAGCATAAAGTTTGGGGATACTGGTGGTGGACGAGGGGCGGGTGGAATTACAAAGGCTCTGAAAGCCATGTAGTAAACATTAAAATTTCTCTTTCAGGTGGTGAGAACCCATTGAAGAATTTTGAACAAGGATGTTACAATGATGTGGTTTACATGATGGGCCTCCCTGGAAGATGTGATGACAGAAGGACTCAGGTACCAGGAAGCAGCGAGGCAGCTGTTGGGTGTTCAGGCAAAGTATGGTGATGAGTTTGTTGATTAAGGGAAGCTTGTGGGAGAGAAGACAAGTAGTTTAAGAAATATGTAAGTGGGAGAAAAGTCACAGCTTACATGATTGCCTACATGGTGTGAATGTAGAAACATGAGGAAAGAATGACTTCTGTGTTTATAGCTAAATGATGTTTAATAGATGGTGAAACTGACATGAAGTTCTAACTTCTCTTCTCTAGCCTGAAACACTCAGCAATGTGGATGACCTTTACTCTACAAGGTCACTTAAAAATGCATAGGAATGACCTTCATGTGGATGGTTGTCACCTGCCCTTTCTAAAGTAAGAATTCTATGTAAGAATATATAATACAATTCATCACATTAATCATCACCTTGGAATATAGCTTAATAGCTGAACCTTGGAAATATAAACCATAAGACATATTTAGGATTTAGATACGAAAGACAGCACTGTCAGAGCCCTGCTTCAGGAAAAGCAGCAGACTTTACTGAGGATGGAAAGTGGAGGCAGATAAACTAGAGACAATACCAACAGACACACACATATACAATGAACAGTTAGGAATAAAGTGATAGAGGAAGTTATGAGTAAATTAAAACTTATAAAAAAGTAAATGAGGGTCAATAAGATCTCAGACTTTCATTTGGTGGGTCTGTGCTGATTATTTAGGCAAGTGAATAGTAGACAGTGTATAATATTTAGACATGTTTATGTGGACTAACTACAACTGGTATCAGTTTGTTTGCCAAAAGTATTGCATCTATATTAGGTCATCATTAAAGAGAAATATTAATACAAGGAGGTCAAGGTTGATTTCTTACCTGAGAATCTCCAATACTCAATCGTTTTTCTCCATACTCTTGTAATATTTAGAGTTTAAATATTTTTCTTTTATGATTTTTTAACATATTGCTTATCTTCTTCATANACATATAGCTTAGCTTCTTCATAATATATGAAAAGTAGTTCACCAAATTATTAAAATGTTGGAATAAATTTAGCTACCCATATGCAACTAAATTCAGAAACATTTATCAAGCTCTGACTTGTAAGACTATAAGATATTAATAATTGCATATAAATGAGTGATAAAAATTAACTTTTATTTTGATATATTGATTGGCTTTATAAAAATATTATACTAGAAGTAAATCAAATTACATAAAATCTGTGGTCTATCTTACTCATATAGACATTGTATTCATATCCTTAAATTGATTATTGTAATCCCTGAACTTGATATGGACTTCCCAGGTGGCTCTCAGGGTAAAGAACCCTCCTGCCAATGCTAGAGTAGTGAGAGACGCTGGTTAGATCCCTGGGTCAGGAAGATCCCCTAGAGGAGGGCATGGCAACCCACTCCAGTACTCTTGCCCGGAGAATCCCATGGACAGAGTCCAGGCTACAGTCCATAGGGTCTCAATCAGACACGACTGAAGTAACTTAGGCATATTCATATGCACTTGATATAAGGTGTTTTTAGGAACTTGAGGAATTTTCCCCTTGATCCCAGGAAACATTTGCAGAGTAACAACTGTGTATTAGATAATGGGGCTCAGAGATAACACATGATTTCTGCACTTAGGAACTCACAGTTTAGTGGGCAGACATAGATAATGCAGTGTTTAACTATAATTCAGCTTGTTAGGTGGTGTTATCTGCAAAGCCAACTTTATGGTAAACACTGTAAATAATAGTTATTCCTTACTTCTTTCAAGTCAGGCACTATATATGACATTATCTCTAACTACCACAAAAACTCTGTAAGGCTGGTTTTCTTTTGGCTTTTATAGATAATGAAAAGGAAGATTAAGGAGGTAATAGCTTGTTAATGTCATAGCTGCAAAAAGAATGGTTTGAGTCAAGATTACATTCCAAGGCCAGCTGACCGTGTTTGCAACTTCATGAGTTACATGTCACTCTCTATTCCATGAAACTATTTTTCAGAGCATAATGATGTAAACGCAACTTGTATGTGTAAAATTTATTTTCTTGAATTATCTAAGTAATTTGTATGTGATTGAACTGCTATATCTGTCCAAAACAAAGAATGACAAACTCTAGCTTCTTGTCAATAAATTGTCTGCTACATTTGAAGAATTGAAGATGTTGTCTTAATGATATTTTTTGAAGCCAGTGAGTTTTGTTTTGTGTCTTTCTGTCTTCACTGGGATTTGCTGAGCTACAATAAATCTGTCCCTTTCAAAATCTCTTGGCTTTCAGAAAATACCTGCTGTCTAATGTGGAGCAAAGCAGGACATAAGCCCTACAGGTACATGTAGACAGCTCTAGGAGGGATGAATTGGGACATGGCCAATGTAAACTGGCAGCTGAATCATTTGGCACTAAAATTAAATTCATCAGAATTATGCTCCCAAAAATATAGGTTGAAAATATATAACATATTGATAATTTGAAACAATAATACACAGATGATTTTTGTGTTATATGAACTTATCTGGAGCAATGTAAGCATTTGTTGTTTGAAGAAAGCAACCCTTCCATAAACTACATTGACTTTATACCATTTTGGCTTGAATTTCTTTTTAGGTATTTAAACAGTGCAAATTCCCACTTTCCATCTCTCTGCTTCACTGTTATTCAAACTTGAAAAAAGTTTTCACCACTTGAATACTCCTAGTCTCTATCTCAATAATGGTTAGCACTGTGTATGTCAAAGTGAGTTTCCTGGCTAGTGGACATTCCTAAAAGTCAACTAATATTGGATAAATGGAAACATTCACACATTTTTGATGGGACAAGTCCTCAGACAAATTATACTGAATGGCAATTTTGCAATATATTTCAAAAATTAGGACATACTTATCTCCTAAGCAATTTTCCTGTGGGAATACATCTCACAAAAAAATACAGAAGAAAGCATGAATAAATATGGAATGGGTATTCATCAAAGAAATATTGACATTTTTAATAGTCGGGAAAATAAATATTTATTAAAAGCTGAATGGTTTTTGTTAATATAAATGATACTATTAACAAAACTAACAATGCCATATACAAATTACCACTTTAAACATAACATAACATCCGTGTTAAAAAATATTGTAAAGAATCCATATGGCAAATTATCTCTTCAGATCAATAAAATTTATGTAGGTTTCAGTTTATACTTGAAATATACATATATTTCTTCAATAAATGGATGTGACAAGTATATTTTTAAGTGTATAAGATATATTTCATTCATATAGTCAAGGTGCAGAATATATTCATCACCACAAGAATCCCTCATGCTGAGCTTTTAGAACTACACCACCTCCTTATTTGTCTACTCCATCTCTGGCTCTTGGTGACTACTAATCTGTTGTCCAGTTGTATAATTTTGCTATCATGAAAATGTAATATAAATAAAAATATGGAATATGTAACCTTTAGGGATTGGTTTTTTCATCCAGAATTGTTTGAAAATGCATTCAAGTCATTGCATGTATCAAAAGTGTTTTTTTAATTGTTAAACAATTTTCCCTATGTGAAGGTAAACACAGTTACAGTAGTTGCCAGTTTACTTTTTAAAGACACTGTTAAACTATGTTCCAGACTATTTGTATTCTTTTATGTCACTACCAGTAAAGTATGAGTTATCTGGAATTTCCCAGTGGTATTTTTTTTTGTCACTATTTATCTTTGCCAGCATTTGTTGTTTATTTTAATTTTAGTCATCCTGATAGGTGTGTGGTGATAGCTCATTGAGAGTTTCATTTCTTGATGGCTAATGGTGTCAAACTTTTCTTGATGTTGATTGGTTCATCTTGTATTCCCTTCAGTGAGACATCTATTCATTTTTATTCATAATTTGGTTCTATTTTCTTTATGACATTTAGATTTACAACTCTAGCATCTAAATCAAAATAATAATATTCATACAGACATAATCAAATCTTAGTTTTTAGAACAGTTTAGGTAATTTTCTCATTAGTCA
>SJYQ01019390.1:0-74398 GCA_006410935.1 Redunca redunca
GCTACAGTCCATGGGGTCGCAAAGAGTCAGACACGACTGAGCGACTTCACTTTCACTTTCTTTCACCCTGAGTGTTATGGGCTTCCCAGGTGGCGCCAGTGGGAAAGAACCCTGCAGGAGACATAAGTGCAAGTTCGACCCCTGGCTTGGGAAGATCCCCTGGAGGGGGACACAACTACCCCCTACAGTATTCTGTCCTAGAGAATCCCATGGACAGAGGAGCCTGGTGGGCTGCAACCCATGGGGTTGCAAAGAGTCAGACACGACAGAGGTGACTTAGCACAAGCACATACCATGAGTGTTATGGTTGGTCTACCAGGGTTCTAAAAAAACAGAAAAGAAAAATGTGAACCAAATTAAACATTTGGAGATTTCATCCCCAAAGAGATCCAGAGTTTTGCATTCTCTAAGATTTATCCCACACTGAGTCCCATCCCCTCCAGGCAGCGATGGGCTGAAGCAGAGCAGTGGTTGCTGCCTTTGGAAGGCATGTGTCCTCCGTTCTCCACAGTCCTCATCATCCTCTGTGGATCCCCAACACTGAGCAGAACTTGCTATTTGTCATCACTCTTGCATTGTTGGTTTTCTTATGGTGGAGAAGTATTTTTTTGGACCTAAATGGAGAGACAAAAAAATACAACCCAAAGACTGAAAATTTCAAGACAGATAGAAGAGAGCTTATTTCTCTGTGGGGGCGGAGCCTATTCCTCTGTATAGTAGGCAAAATGTGGCTGGGCTCTCCCACTGACCTGTTTCATTCTCCTGTATTCCTACCTGGTCCTGCAGGCATTTGCATACAGGTTCCATTTTTCTCTGCAGGAAAATGTTCTGGGACTTCCCTGGTGGTACGGGGGATAAGAATCTTCCTGCCAATGCAGGGGACATGGGTTCAATCCCTGGTCTGGGAAGATTCCATAGGCAACTAAGCTCACGAGCCGCAACCACTGAGCCTGCCTGCTGCAACTACCGAAGCCCGCTCACCTTGAGCCTCTGCTCCGCAACAAGAGAAGCCTCTGCAATGAGAAGCCCATGCACCACAATGAGAGAAAGCCCACACAAAACAATGAAGACCCAGAATAGCCGAAAAGAAAAAAAAAATGTTCCAGAGGGAGACGCAGATGGGTGGGTGGGAGTGGTTACTGACAACCTAAAACCTGACTGTGAATCTCCAGGGGTGAAATGAGCTCAGGTGAGACCCCTTGTCCTAGGGTGTGGATAGCATCCATTAAAGCACTTCTGAGAGATAAACCCTGCTTTCAGCATGGTGCAGGGTGCTCCTTATTGAAACTGGTCTATACAGGCAGAGGGTGTTCAGTCATGAAGACGCTGGCTTCACTAGTGCAGAGTAATTTCCTTCAAACCCTTTCTCCTTCCTCACATTGCTCTTTCTGGCCATCTTGTTTCCCAAACTCACCAAGCCTGCCTCAAGATCTTTGTACTTATTCTCCCGGAAATGCTCTATCGCTAATATTCTCATGGCATCATTCCCTCACTTTGTCCAGGTCTTTGCTCACCGAGACCTGCCTTTTCTTATCAGTGATTATTTCTTTCTCCTGCTTTATTTTTCGTCCCACCATCTACCACTACCTGATGTTATCAGTGTTCTTCATTTGACCTTTGTTTAGTGTCTCTCTCCCACTGGAAATATAAAAGGGACTTTGTTTTATTCACTACTGTATCTTCAATGCCTAAAATAGCTCCTGGTCCATAGTAGAAAATTTTCCCCAGTGACTCAGTGGTAAAGAATCTGCCTGCAATGCAGAAGGTGCTCAGGAGACCTGGGTTCCATCCCTGGGTCTGGAAGATCCCCTGAAGAAGGAAATGGCAACTCAATCCAGTATTCTTGCCTGGGAAATCCCATGGATAGAGGAGCCTAGAGGGCTAGTCCATGGAGTCACAGAAAGTCAGACCCGACTGAGAGACCCAGCAACAACGAACCATAGCAGATGCCCAGTATAAAGTACTGAATGAATCAATCAAACATGCATTCCAGGTAGGGAAACTGAAGCGTTTTCACTATCTTCTTTCTGGCTTGAATCCCTTTTTAGCTTTTGCATCTTCTCTTGCATACACGTGCTTCTCAGCTTAGTCTTTGACTTAGCCTGCAGACTCAAATCCACTACCAAGAAGAGCTTGGGCTCTCCTGGATTTTCTCTTTGATTTCCATGAGCTTGACTTTACGTCTGTCATACCAAGTAGCTAGCATGTAAGAGACAACAGCCACTTAATGAGCTGTTATGTTTCCTTCTCATTCAAATCACCTTCCAAGCTCTGCTCCAAGACCTTCCGAAGAGTAACTGATGGTGTTATTAGACCTAAGCCTGGGCAGCTTCTAGGTATGTTTGATTTTCCAGAGGAGTTCCCAAAGGTCAAGGCCTGGTATGATGATGTGGTAAGCAGAACAGGCAGAAGAAATACCTATTGGTAAATAACAAACACCACTTCTGGCTTAGTCATAGAATTCTGAGAAGTAGCAGTACCCAGTGAACCAACCTGGAGATTGGCAATCATGGGTGATACTAACTTTAACCAAAGGCATGTGGCAGAGTTACAAAAAGCAAGCTCTGCACTGTGCAAACAGTAACCACCCACCTCTTCAAGCCCCAGGGACAGCCTCCATATGCAAGCCATGTGGAGAGGCTAGCTAATTACACATAGCAGGACTTTTCTGTTCCCTAGCTCATTAAATTATAATGATCATGTCCAGCCATAAAAGAAAGCAATAAAATATCATCCACTTGCCTTTATGTGATAACTTTAATCTCTTTTCACCATAGATTTGAAACAATGCCTGACTTTACTTATAATAATCCATTGATGGTTGTAGGGAAAGAAATATCTACTTTGCCTGTAAGTAAATTAAATCAAAGTAGATTAAGTAGGTTATTCTGTTCTTGTAATAACCTTGTCCTTAGGAAAACAGTATAGGGTTTAGCATGAACAAACAAAACATTTTCAGTGGAAAAGTAACTTGTAGGGTAAGTTGCTTTTAAAATAGGTCATTCAAATCACCGAAAGTGCCATTCCAACAAATGTGGCTGTTACATTTTCAAAGGTTATTTACAATATTTAAACATAGGCTAGGAATAAACAATTGAGGGACAAAGTTGGGTTCTTTCTGTTTTGTTTTAAAATATTCCCAATCAAGAAATTATTATATTTCAGTATGTGTCAACAACTCCAAATAGTAAGGTCTCGTTTCTTAAAAAATAACAAAAACAATTTTTTTAAGAAATAATTCTGTGACCATCATGCTGGTAAGTCCTGCCACTTTTCCCTTTGGTTTTTCCAATGCACGCTCAAAGGAGATTTTTATTGCAACTTCCCTTTGCTTCTCTGATTTTTTAAAGCCAATGCTCAAACTAGACAAATTTGTCTGACAAAGTCGTCAGGCAAATCCTTGTCTTTCGTGGCATAAATATTTTTAGCCAAAGTCTACAATGCCTTCTACTCTGCCATAACCACCAATTTTCCCCTGCCACGTATTCATTGTCAATCAGATTAATTTTATTGTAATTTATTGATTGCAGTCATTAAATGGGAAAAAATAATGATGACATAATAAAAAGGGCTCAATAAATAAAGATGGTATGCATAAACAAATATCACTGATAGCAACCGGGAAATCAGAAGGCAATTATAATATGCCAACATCTCACACAAAGACCACTATAAAAGAATAAGACACCAGCTACCAAAGTCTACTGAAAAAGAAATGGATAACCTTTATAGCCCTTTCAAAGAAGTAGACTCCAGATTCATGAGACTTTACTGGTGAGTTTTACCACTTCATGAAGAAATGACACCTGTTCTACATAAACTTTTCCCAAAAAATAGAAGTGGTAACATTTCACAACTCATATTATTAATAACAGGCCAGCATTATCATGATGCCAAGCATAGATAAGACAGGAAACTATAGACCAATACCTCTCGTGAACATAGTAACAAAATACTAGCAAACTGAATCCAGAAATCTATAAAAAGGATAATATACCATGACTCACTTGGGTATATTCCAGAAAAGCAAAGTAGGTTCAATATTCAAAATCAACCAGTAAAAGTCACATTTTCAACAGACTAAAATACTAAAATTATGTAATATCTCAATACATGTTTTAAAAGCATTTATAAAATTCAACATTCATTACAAAAAGTTTTGGCAAACTTGAAATAGAAGGAAATAGTTCTCAATCTGGCAAACCTTATGTCCAAAAAAAAGGTAACATTTTTCTTTAGCTTTTGATTTTGTATTGGGGTATAGCCAATTAACAATGTCTTGATAGTTTCAGGTGAACAGTGGAGGGACTCAGCCATGCATATACATGTATCAATTCTCCCCCAGTCTCCCCTCCCATCCATGCTGCCACATAACACTGAGCAAGGTTCCATGCACTATACAGTGGGTCCTGTTGCTTATCCATTTTAAATATAGCAGTGTGTACAAGTCCATCCCAAACTCCCTAGCTATCCCTTCCCCCATACTTTCCCCTGCCTCCCCACTCCCCCACGCCTAGCAACCATAAACTCATTCTCAAATCTGTGAGTCTGTTTCCATTTTGTGCATAACTCAGCCATTAAAAAGAATGAAATAATGCCATTTGCAGCCACATAGATGGACCTAGAGAGTGTCACACTGAGTGAAGGAAGTCAGACAGAGATGGAAAAATATTGTTTGACATCCCTTGTGTGTGGAATCTAAAAAGAAATTATACAAATGAACTTAGGTAACATCATTCTTAACAGTAGAAGAGTGAATGCTTTGCAATTCAATCTGGGATTGAAGCAAGAATGCCCACTTTTTATAACTTCTTTTCACTGTTAAATTGGAGGTCCTAGCTAATGCAATAAAATAAGAAAGAAAATAAAAGCATACAGATTGTTTTTTAAAAAGTAAAAATGTTTTTAATTGCAAATAACATAATCATATGCATAGAAAATTTAAGAAATCAAAAATACAAATAGTTATTACAAAAAAATGTGAGTTTAGCTATGTATCAGGATACAGTGAAGTGAAAGTCTCTCAGCCATGTCTGACTCTTTGCAACCCAATGAACTATACAGTCTATAGAATTCTCCAGGCCAGAATACTGGAATGGGTTGCCTTTCCCTTCTCCAGGGTATCTTCCCAACTGAGGGATCAAACCCAGGTCTTCCACATGGTAGGCAGATTCTTTACCAGCTAAGCCCAGAGGGAAACCCATCAGGATACAAGATCAATATAAAAAATGAATTGTTTTTCTACTTATAAGCAAAGAACTATTGGATGGTGAAAATGCTAAAAATACCACTCACTGCAATAGTCTATATGGGAAAAGAATCTTGAAAAGAGTGGATACATGTATATGTATAATTCATACACTTTTCTATACAGTAGAAACTATTGCAACATTGTAAATCAACTATACCCTAATAAAAATTTTAAAAATTACCACTCACAACAGATTAAAAACATGAAATATTTAGGGATAAAGATAACCAACTATGTGCAAGACCTGTATACTGAAAAAATCTCTAATGCTGAGAGAAATCAAGGAAGAACTAAACAAATCAAGAGACAAATCATGCTCATGAATGGGAAGAGTGAATGTTGTTAAGATGTCGATTCTTTCCAAATTCATCTGCAGATCAACAGCCTTTGTTGTTATGGTAGAAATCTACAAACTGAATCTAAAATCTTTTTGAAAATATAAAGGACCAGAAATGACTTTTGAAAAAAGATAATAGAGTTAGAGGAGTTGAGTTGGGGTTGAAATCTCTCTGTTTTCAAGATTTATTCTAAAGCTAGACTAATCAAGGCAGGGCATATAGCTAAAGGTAGAAATATAGATCAAAGGGACAGACTATTGGGTCCAGAAATAGATCCACCAAAATATAGTAAACTGATTTCCAACAAAAGTGCTCAGGTGATTCAATGGGGAAAAGAGTTTTTCAGCAAATAGTGCTGGAACAATTGGACATCAAAAAAAAAAGTGAACCTTGACTCTTACTTCATACTATACTCCACAATTAGCTCAAAGTGGATCATAGACCTAAATGTTAAGAGATAAAACTATAAAACTTCTGAGAAAACATAAGGGAAGATCTTTTTACCTTGGTTTAAACAGGGGTTTCCTAGATAAGAAACAAATATCACAAACTATAAAAGAAAAAATTAATATATTGGACTTCATCAAAATTTTAAAATTTCTACTTTTCTAAAGATAATGTTATATGAATATATCTCAATAAATCTGTTATAAAAATATTAAGAAAATGAAAACAGCCACAGACATGGAAAATTATATATCTGATAAAGGACTTATAAAAAAAACTATTACAGCACAATAAGAGTAATATTTTAAAAACCAACTAAAAAGAGGTCAAAATATTTAAACACACACTTTCCCTAGAGAAATAAATGAATGGCAAATTAGTTCATTAAAAGATGCTAATTTGAGTTTAGGGAAATGTAAATTAAAACATGAGAGGATACCATTGTATCCTCACTAGAATACCACTAGAATTTCTAAAATTTTAAAAATTGACATGACCAGACATTGCCAAGCATACAAAGCAACAGAAATTCTCATATTTATAACAATTTTATTCATCATAGCTGAACACTGGAAACAGCTCAAATGTTCACCAATTGGTGAATAAACAAATTGTCTATATCCAGACCATAGAGTAATAGTCAGCAATACAAACAGAATTATAGACACATGCAACAATATGAATTCATCGCAAAAGCTATTAGCTAAGTATGACAAGCCAGACACAAAAGGCTATATATTATAGGATTTCATTTATATAACATTCTAAAAAACAGGTCAGATATTGCAAGGAAATGAGGGTGGGGGAGGAGGTTGGCTGCAAAGCGCATGGAGGAACCTTTGAAGTTGGTAGAAATGTTCTATATCTTGATTAAGGCAGTAGTTTATGACTCTGTGTGATCAACAAAAGGCTTCCCTGGTGGCTCAGTGGCAAAGAATCTGCCTGCAGTGAAGGGGACAAGGAGATGCAAGTTCAACCTCTGGGTCAGGAAGGTCCCTGGAAGAGGAAATGGCAACCCACTCCAGTATTCTTGCCTGGAAGCGTCCATGGACAGAGGAGCCTGGCGGGCTACAGTCCACAGGGTCAGAAAGAGTCAGAGACGACTGAGCACCCTCCCACGAAGATAGACAAAGCTCACTGAATGGTGCTTGTAAGGGGTAAATTTTATTGGGTTGGCCAAAAAGTTTGTCCAGGTTTTTTCATAACATGGAAACCGAATGAAACTTTTTGGCCAACCCAATAGTTTATGTGAATCATTCCCCAATAAACCTGACTCTTTGAAAGGTAAAACTTAAGAAGTACCTTGGGGAAGGACAAAAGAGAGGAAAGACTGAAACTTTATGTTATTCAGGCTAAGATAGTATACGTGCAAGACCCCATCACTAAATACTCTTCCCTCTAACTGGTGTTTTGGCGTTCATACGGTTCTCACTCTGGGAAGGCAAATAAGGGAGGTAAGGTGTTTTTTTTTTTATATCCCTACAACTAAAAATTCTTGACACATCTCTCCACATTAATTCAGATTATTCAAAAAAGAGAATAGTTTAGGTTTGGTGAAATTACAAATAGGAGAAGATACAGTTTTAACTTTAGTACTAAAAACAGGTTTAAAAATAGAACTCATAACTAGATCTTAAATGTTCTTACACAAAAAAGAAATGGCAATTATGTGATGGGCTATTAATATTGTAACCTTTAAATGTATCAAATCATGTTTGTACATCTTAATGTTACATGTCAGTTATAGCTCAATTTTTGAAATTAAAAATATAAATAGATGACAAACAAAAACAGCACTCTTACATATCCTCAGAGGGATAGAAGGTATTTTACCCATGTGCATCCTTAGCTAATGATAGCTCTCTGCAGGTAGAAAATGCAGATAGAGGGAGATGCTATGAAACTGAATAGTTTTGCCCCAGGGAGAGAGATGGCTGGACTTACATGTTGCAGAGGTCCCTCTGGTAGTCATGGTATGAAACTGAATTTGATCAGGGCAATGCAGTACAGAAGGACATGGTTGTTGAAAGCTGAAACCATCCCTTGATAAGTGATAAAGCCCTCTTTCAGGGCAATGAGAGGTGGCAACTCAGAGGGACTTGGCCATTGGTTAACTGGGATGGTGAGTGAGAAAACGGCACCGGGGATCACACTAACATTCTGACTTGGTGGAAGATGTTGTTACATCAAAAGAACCTGGAAAGAAAGGCAGCAGGTGCGCTTGGATAGAGGAAGGCTTCTCATACGGCACTTGTCTGTGTTGATCCAGGAGTTTCATTTTGGCTTTTTCTATAAACTTTTCCTTCCCTGCCGTAGGCCCTTCCTCTCTAGTCTCACATTATAGTAAATGATGAATAAAAATAATAAAGTATCTATTTTATTTCCATCTGTCCCACTTAACTGGGAGCTACTCAGGGGTAGGACCTGTGTCTTCTGCATTTTTTATCAAGTCCAGAATTCTTATTGTGCTTCCCAGGCCTGACTGTTCTTGCTCCTGTGTCCCCCACTTCTCTCGCCTGCTGACATTGCTAGTCCCCCTGCCTGGAAGGTCCCTCTGCCTCCCCCTCATCTGAAACCCCTCCCGGATCTGAAAATCTCTTCATCCTTCTTCAGGTCTCAGCTAAGTCTTCGTTTCCCTTAGGAAAACTTCAGGATTTCCCCCACGTCCGCTACAGGGCCCCTCCTGAACGTCCCCCAGCACCTCTAATTCTGGCTATATTAACACCCATGACTCTGGTGGCTCTGTTGGGAAAGGGAGAGCCGGCCTGCAATACTAGAGACCCGGGTTTGATCCTTGGGGCAGGAAGATCCCCTGGAGAAGGAAATGGCTACCCACTCCAGTATGCCTGCCCGGGAGATGCCGCGGACAGAGGAGCCTGGCGGGCTACAGTCCATGGGGTCACAAGAGTCAGACATGACGCAGCCACGAACCCACCACCACCACTCTATTCTAAGTCCTTGTTTTCCTCATCAGCCTGGAAGTTTCGTAAGACCAAAGACTATGGGAGCCCTGGCTGGGCTGTGCTTAGCCTCTCAGTCATGTCTGACTCTTTGCGACCCCATGGACTGTAGCCTGCCAGGCTCCTCTGTCTGTGGGGATTCTTCAGGCAAAAATAGCGGAGTGGGCTGCCATGCCTTTCTCCAGGGGAACTTCCCAACCCAGAAATCGAACACAGGTCTCCTCCATAGCAGGCAGATTCTTTACCAGCTGAGCTACCAGGGAAGGCCAGCCCTGGTTAGGAATGTTCGTCATATTAATCATCATAATAATATTGGCTACTAGGTATTTAATTTATTTAAAATGCTAGGTATTTTAATTTAATTTATTGTTTACTAGGTATTTATGCCAGTCATCCTTCTAAGTATTTTGACGTATTAACTCATTTAGACCTCATGACAGCCTTTCAAGGTAAGCCCTGTTATCACCTTTTCAGGTTAGGAAACTAAAATGTCACGAGGCAAGTTAACTTGAGGTCAACATTCTAAGAAGAGTATTAAATCAACAACGACAACAGCTATTTATCGTGTGCTCCCTAGTTCCTCTCACGCTGTCCTCAGAGAAAAGATGTTCCATCAATGTTTGCAGAATTGATTTCAGGTGAGGATGTCGTACTCGAGCTGGCATTTCGTACCTGGCACAGAGGAGAGGGCAGACCAGGCAAAACTGTCATAAACACCCAGCACCTGCCCAGGGCTGAGGTGCTGGGACACAGTGGTAAAAACACTCTCCTCACAGCTGCTTTAAGGCCATGGGGAAGGGCGTCCTGCCAGTCAGAACAGCAGGGAGAAGATTTTTGGGTCCTTTTGCTTTTTATATTTTAACCTTGCCCTGTGGCATGTGGGAACTTAGTTCCTCAACCAGGGATCAAATCTATGCCTCCTGCATTGGAAGCATGGAGTCTTAAACACTGGACCACCAGGGAAGTCCCAAGAGTTTCTATATCGTTCATTTTATTTCCAAGCAACACACTCTAGACATAACCCTAGAATCCCTCTTGTTGATTTCTTTATCTCACCCTGCGCTGACGTGTAACCCAGTGACCCTCCCACTTTCCTATAAAATGACTCCACACCCTGTCCTCACCTGGTCCCCTGTGGCTCTCTCATATGTCCACGTTGTGTGTCTTGAGGACTTCCTGGAAAACAACTCAGGTGAGGTCACAGCACTGTGAATACTGGCGGTGCCCCTGATGCAGAGAAAGGGTCACCCAGAAAGCATGAACTGTACAGCTCAGTTCAGTTCAGTCGCTCAGTCGTGTCCGACTCTTTGCGACCCCATGAATCACAGCACGCCAGGCCTCCCTGTCCATCACCAACTCCCGGAGTTCACTCAGACTTGCGTCCATCAAGTCAGTGATGCCATCCAGCCATCTTATCCTCTGTCATCCCCTTCTCCTCCTGCCCCCAATCCCTCCCAGCATCAGAGTCTTTTCCAATGAGTCAACACTTCGCATGAAGTGGCCAAAGTACTGGAGTTTCAGCCTCAGCACCAGTCCTTCCAATGAACACCCAAGACTGGTCTCCTTTAGGATAGACTGTTTGGATCTCCTTGCAGTCCAAGGGACTCTCAAGAGTCTTCTCCAACACCACAGTTCAAAAGCATCAATTCTTCAGTGCTCAGCTTTCTTCACAGTCCAACTCTCAACATCCATACATGACCACTGGAAAAACCATAGCCTTGACTAGATGGACCTTTGTTGGCAAAGTAATGTCTCTGCTTTTTAATATGCTATCTAGGTTGGTCATAACTTTCCTTCCAAGGAGTAAGTGTCTTTTAATTTCATGGCTGCAATCACCATCTGCAGTGATTTTGGAGCCCCCCCAAAAAAAGTCTGACAGTGTTTCCACTGTTTCCCCATCTATTTCCCATGAAGTGATGGGACCAGATGCCATGATGTTAGTTTTCTGAATGTTGAGCTTTAAGCCAACGTTTTCACTCTCCCCTTTCACTTTCATCAAGAGGCTCTTTGGTTCCTCTTCACTTTCTGCCATAAGGGTGGTGTCATCTGCATATTTGAGGTAATTGATATTTCTCCTGGCAATCTTCATTCCAGTTTATGCTTCTTCTAGCCCAGCATTTCTCATGATGTACTCTGCATAGAAGTTAAATAAGCAGGGTGACAATATACAGCCTTTATGTACTCCTTTTCCTATTTGGAACCAGTCTGTTGTTCCATGTCCAGTTCTAATGGTTGCTTCCCGACCTGCATACAGGTTTCTCAAGAGGCAGGTCAGGTGGCCTGGTATTCCCATCTCTTTCAGAATTTTCCACAGTTTATTGTGATCCACACAGTCAAAGACTTTGGCATAGTCAATAAAGCAGAAATAGATGTTTTTCTGGAACTCTCTTGCTTTTTCCATGATCCAGCAGATGTTGGCAATTTGATCTCTGGTTCTTCTGTCTTTTCTAAATCCAGCTTGAACATCTGAAAGTTCACGGTTCACGTGTTGCTGAAGCCTGGCTTGGAGAATTTTGAGCATTACTTTACTAGTGTGTGAGATGAGTGCAATTGTGTGGTAGTTTGAGCATTCTTTGGCATTGCCTTTCTTTGGGATTGGAATGAAAACTGACCTTTTCCAGTCCTGTGGCCACTGCTGAGTTTTCCAAATTTGTTGGCATATTGAGTGCAGCACTTTCACAGCATCATCTTTCAGGATTTGAAATAGCTCAACTGGAATTCCATCACCTCCACTAGCTTTGTTCGTAGTGATGCTTTCTAAGGCCCACTTGACTTCACATCCTAGGATGTCTGGCTCTAGGTGAGTGATCACACCATCGTGATTATCTGGGTTGTGAAGATCTTTTTTTGTACAGTTCTTCTGTGTATTCTTGCCACATCTTAATATCTTCTGCTTCCGTTAGGTCCATACCATTTCTGTCCTTTATTGAGCCCATCTTTGCATGAAATGTTCCCTTGGTATCTCACATTTTCTTGAAGAGATCTCTAGTCTTTCCCATTCTGTTCTTTCCCTCTATTTCTTTGCATTGATCGCTGAAGAAGGCTTTCTTATCTCTTCTTGCTATTCTTTGGAACTCTGCATTCAGATGCTTATATCTTTCCTTTTCTCCTTTGCTTTTCGCCTCTCTTCTTTTCACAGCTATTTGTAAGGCCTCCCCAGACAGCCATTTTGCTTTTTTGCATTTTTTTTCCATGGAGATGGTCTTGATCCCTCTCTCCTGTACAATGTCACGAACCTCCATTCATAGTTCATCCAGCACTCTGTCTATCAGATCTAGTCCCTTAAATCTATTTCTCATTTCCACTGTATAATCATAAGGCATTCAGTTTAGGTCATACCTGAATGGTCTAGTGGTTTTCCCTACTTTCTTCAATTTAAGTCTGAATTTGGCAATAAGGAGTTCATGATCTGAGCCACAGCCAGCTCCTGGTCTTGTTTCTGTTGACTGTATGGAGCTTCTCCATCTTTGGCTGCAAAGAATATAGTCAATCTGATTTCAGTGCTGACCATCTGGTGATGTCCATGTGTAGAGTCTTCTCGTGTTGTTGGAAGAGGGTGTTTGCTACGACCAGTGCGTTCTCTTGGCAAAACTCTATTAGCCTTTGCCCTGCTTCATTCCGCATTCCAAGGCCAAATTTGCCTGTTACTCCAGGTGTTTCTTGACTTCCTACTTTTGCATTCCAGTTCCCTATAATGAAAAGAACATCTTTTTGGGGTGTTAGTCCTAAAAGGTCTTGTAGGTCTTCATAGCACTATTCAACTTCATCTTCTTTAGCGTTACTGGTTGGAGCATAGGCTTGGATCACCATGATACTGAATGGTTTACCTTGGAAATGAACAGAGATCATTCTGTCATTTTTGAGATTGCATCCAAGTACTGCATTTTGGACTCTTCTGTTGACCATGATGGCTACTCCATTTCTTCTAAGGTATTCCTGCCCACAGTAGTAGATATAATGGTCATCTGAGTTAAATTCAGCCATTCTAGTCCATTTTAGTTCGCTGATTCCTAGAATGTCGACGTTCACTCTTGCCATCTCTTGTTTGACCACTTCCAATTTGCCTTGATTCATGGACCTGACATTCCAGGTTCCTATGCAATATTGCTCTTTACAGCATCGGACCTTGCTTCTATCACCAGTCACATCCACAACTGGGTATTGTTTTTGCTTTGGCTCCATCCCTTCATTCTTTCTGGAGTTATTTCTCCACTGATCTCCAGTAGCATCTTGGGCACCTACCAACCCGGGGAGTTCCCCTTTCAGTATCCTATCATTTTGCCTTTTCATACTGTTCATGGGGTTCTCAAGCCAAGAAAACTGAAGTAGTTTGCCATTCCCTTCTCCAGTGGACCACATTTTGTCAGACCTCTCCACCATGACCCGTCTATCTTGAGTGGCCCCACATGGCATGGCTTAGTTTCATTGAGTTAGACAAGCTATGGTCCGTGTGATCAGATTGACTAGTTTTCTGTTTGTGGTTTCAGTGTGTCTGCCCTCTGATGCCCTCTTGCGATCTTACCTTGGACATGGGGTATCTCTTCACAGCTGCTCCAGCAAAGCATAGCCGCTGCTCCTTACCTTGGACAAGGTCACCCCTCCTGACCTTGCATGTGGAGTAGGTCCTCTTGGCCCTCCTGTGCCCGCACAGCCACAGCTCCTTGGACATGGGGTTGCTCCTCTCGGCTGCCGCTCCTGACCTTGGACTGTACAGAGTGATTCTCAACCTTGCTGCCCAGTCTGGAGCTTTTTAAACACCAGTAATTGTGTTGTCTCCTAGATGAATGAAATCAGAACCCTGGGGGTTAAGCCCCAGGCACTGGCATGTTTTTATAAGCTCCTAGGGAGATTCCAGTCCAGGAGGTCTCAGAAAGTCAGACAGGACTTAGGGACTAAAGACCAGCAACAAGGGAGATCCCAAGGCTGAGACTCACTGCAGAGGAACTCCGTCTCATTCTTTTCTGCGCCTCAGTCTCCCTGAGCTAGAGCTTGAGAACAGTGTGTTCCTTCCACGTGGGATGGGATGGGCAAGCTTTGCAGAGAGAGCAAGGCTCATAACCCCAACCTTAATGAAGCCTCGTGGAAACGAGCCAGCCTTGCTGCAGGCTTGTGCTTCTGGCCACGTTCACCTGGTCTGAAGCTGAAGGGCAAGTGGCCCCTCTCCACTCACATCTGGAGGGACAGGAGCGGACAGCAGTGACTGTAGCTTGACCGCCTCTGAATACCAGCTGGAGCAGTCTCCTCCCTAAGGTACTCCTATGCCCTTTACAGAGCAGAAGCTCGGTCCCCAAGGGAACATGGGGTGCAGTGGTCCACCCACCCCTCCTCACACTCAGCTTCTCCCTCTCCTGCCAATTTCAGAGGATCCAGGTGTGGGAAGGCAAATGGCAGCATCCTTATATACCAAGTCCTCCTGGCTCTGGAGGAGGTATCCCTCCCCGCTCCCCCCCACCAACCCCTCCTCTATATACGTTTCTAGTTCCTTCTCAAAACTGAGGTGACAGACAGCAGAGAGGAAACAACCAATAGAAGCATTAGACACAAGAGCTGCAGAGAAGTGAAGCTAGCGATCATTACTGTTAGTGCTGTCGCTGCTAACACTATTCTAGAGCATGGCCTGTGTTCTCAGCTCTATGTGAGTTATTCCCCTGCCCCCTCCCCCAGTCCTGCGAGGCAGAAATGTCACCATTTTACAGAGGAGGGAGGGAGAGGCACAGAGGACAGCAATGTTTTGCCTCACTTTCAAAAAAAAAAAAAAAAGAATGATTACACAGTTCTCAGAAACACTTAGGAACTTGCTAGAAATGTAAATATCCCCTGGCCAGAGCAAGACTCATGGGCATGCAACCAGCGTAGGCACACAGCAGCCGTGGGTTCAGAGGAACTGGGCAGTTGAAGCTGACTTTTGTCTTTGAGTGTTTCCCGAGTGAAGTCTGCTTGGACAATGGAGCAGGCTGGGGAACTTGGAGTTTCCCGGTGCTTCTCTGCCCGGGTTCTAGGCCATCTGCCCCAGGCTCCCCGTCTCCCTCTCCTCTGATGGCAGTGATAAAGTGAGGCTTGTGTTCACCGTAGTCTGCTGCCCCTGGAGGGGACCCCAGGCACAAACACAGGGAGAGGGGGGTCAGACACACCCCTTGTACCCATGGGTGCTCAGGCCAGGGCAAGGCGGTGACTGTCCCTACCCCAGGCAGGCAGCACCACAGTGACTTTCAGGCACCCCTTGCTGGCCCTGACCTGGGTACTGGGCGAGTCATGGTGTGGAGGTTGCATTTCCCTGGGGAGGGGTGAAGGTATCTATTAAGTGGGGATCGGGCCTTCGGCCCATCCCATGGGAAGGGGAGAGGGACCTCCCCCCAGGACAGAGCCCTGCATTTCCCCTTTGCACTGGACCCGGCAAATTTTGCCATTGACCATCTCTCTGCTATGTCCAGATCACCTGAATCAAAACTCTCAAGGCCAGGCCCCGCAGTTAGGGTGAAGAAGCACCCCCAGGTGATTCTGACGCACTCTGAAGTTCAAGAACCCCCGAGTCCTACAGAAGCTAATGGAGGAGCCCACAGGCAATGGCTAGCTGACACAGGGTACAACAGTCCCTCTCGTTGGCGGCACTATGTGATATTTTCTGACACCACGTCTTACACAAAAGCTGTGTATTTCCTGACGCCAACCACCTCTCTAATACCAAGTGGGTATTGTTGTTGTTCAGTGGCTCAGTTGTGTCCAGCTCTTTGCAGCCCCCTGGACTGCAGCACACCAGGCTTCTTTTTCCTTCACTGTCTCCCCAAGTTTGCTTAAACTCATGTCCACTGAGTGAGTGATGCCATCCAACCACCTCATCCTCTGCTGCCCGCTTCTCCTCCTGCCCTCAGTCTTTCCCAGCATCAGAGTCTTTTCCAGTGAGTCGGCTCTCACTGGGTATATACCAACTCAAACTCTAACACTATTTACCTGCACTCAGTTTGCATTGGCTCCCACAATTTAAAGGGCTCAGTCCCACAAGACAGCCCCCAACTCAGCTGCCTGTGGCTTCCCCTAGTGACCCACACTTCTGCCCAACTGATTACAAATTCAGGCATTCTTACAATGCCCCCTTAAGTTTGATAATTCCACTGGAATGACTCAGAGAACTCTAGAAAGTGCTCTGCTTATGTTGCACTTTACTGAAAAGGATACAAACAAACAGCCGGATGAAGAAGTACATAGGGCAAGTGCCAGAAGTGTCCCAAGCACAGGAGATTCTGCGCTATGGAGTGGGGTTGAGCCACACTCCAGCACATGGATGTGTTCACCAACTCAGAAACTAGAAATCCTGTATGAGCCAGCAATCCCACTCCTGGGCATATATCCAGATAAAACTGTAATTCAAAAAGATACACGCACTCCAGTGTTCATTGCAGCACAATTCACAAACAGCCAAGGCATGCGAGCAACCTAAATGCCCATCAACAGAGGAATGGGGAAAGAAGGTGTGCTACATACAACAGAACTCTACTCAACCATAAAAAAGAGTAAAGCGCCGTTTGCAGCAACATGGGTGGACCTAGAGATTATTATACTAAGTGAAGTACGTCAGGAAGAGAAAGGCAAATACCAAATAGTGTCACTTATATTTGGAATCTAGAACACAACATGAATGAACTTACCTATGAAATAGAAACAGATTCCCGGACATAGAGAATAAACTTGGGGTTGCCAAGGAGGAGGGGCTGGGGGGAGAGAGGGAGTAGGAGGTTGGGATTAGCAACCCCAACCATTTTATAAAGAATGAATAAACACAAAAGTCCTACTGTATAGTACTGCTACTGCTACTGCTAAGTCGCTTCAGTGGTGTCCAACTCTGTGCAACCCCATAGACGGCAGCACACCAGGCTCCTCCGTCCCTGGGATTCTCCAGACAAGAACACTGGAGTGGGGTGCCATTTCCTTCTCCAATGCATGAAAGTGAAAAGTGAAAGTGAAGTCGCTCAGTTGTGTCAGACTCTTAGCAACCCCATGGACTGAAGCCTACCAGGCTCCTCCGTCCATGGGATTTTCCAGGCAAGAGTGCTGGAGTCGGGTGCCATTGCCTTCTCCCACTGTATAGTACAGGGGACTGTGATCAATATTCTCTGATAAACCATAAAGAAAGATAATACATGACTGATTCACTTCACAATTAACCCAACATTGTAAATCAACTAGATCAACTATACTTCAGTAAAGAACAAAAAGCAACTCTCGAGTTTTATGAAGATTTCATTATGTGGTTATGAGTGATTAAATCATCGGCCGCTGGGAGCTGACCTCAATCTCCAGCCTCTCTGCCCTCCCCAGAGGTTGGGAAGTGGGACCGACAGTTCTAACCCTCTAATCATATAGTTGGTTTTTCTGACATCCTGAAGCTATCTGATGTCTCCACAGGATCATCCCATTAGCTTACAAAAGATAACTCCTAAAGGTTTTAGGAGCTCTGTGCTCCAAAATCAGGGGCAAAGACCAGCATACATGTTTTCATTATACCATAGGCATTAGTCGTCCTTCGGAGCTCCTCATGGATCAGACTCAAGATGCCTATCTCTTTCCCTAGCTTCTCTCCTGGTCTCCTCCACTCACGGCCTCAAAGTTTTCATCCCACATCCCTCATTAAAGCACACAAACCCTGCTCTAGCTACATCCAGAAATCCAACCTAAAACACACCCATAGCTTTCTATTCCCCACAGGTATCTGTGTGTCTTTTACGTGACTTATTTGACTGAGCGTTCCTTGAGATTTGATCCATATCTAATTTATCTTTGCTTCCTATAACACCTACCCAATATTTTGCATGATAAATTGTCGGTAAATTTTTTCAAAATAAATATTTCATATTTTGAAATCACTTGCAGGGATGGGCAGGATTGTTAAATGACTGACTTATTTCCTCCAGTTCCCTAGCCTCCCCCCACCAAACCTGGCACAAGAACAACTTAATTCTCCCCAGTGGAGAGGAGGACAAAGGATTTCAAGAAATGGCTCAGAAACAGGTCCCCGTGGAAATATGTCCAGGTCATTCCCGTCTGGTGCAGAGACAGAGAAGGCTGTTTAGTGCTTTGAGTATTCTTGCTCCTTCCAGCTTCTCTGCTGGATGAAGTTAAACAGTCCCTAAGAGTAAATAAATGTGGCAAAGATAAAACAAATATTTTTTCCAATTGGATTGGTTCATTCCTTGTGTGGGTTCAGATGAGGGAAAAACCAGAATGTTTTGATTAAATCAGCTATTGCCATGAAATGATTTGCCTGTTTACTAACAGGCTGTTGTATTTCTTATCATTATCTACCAAAGTGGGAATTCTTGGTATTGTGGAGAGGACTGCTCTGAACAGGCAAATGGCAGGTTTCCTTAACCTAACATTCTTACTATGTTACAAAGTGTAAAACCATTGACTGGAAAGCAACAGGTGGGTACAACCTGCCTGACTGCAGAGTAGAGAAGAAAGACAAGCAGGGAGGCTCTGCCTGTCCCGTTCAGGAGTCTTTCCTTACAGAGTTTCTGATGACTGCTTGTTTTCCACTTTCCTTTCACGTGTATCCTTCCCAGTGTTACTATGATTTGATTTCCTGGCAAGAGGAAAGATGGTGGTGCTCCCTGTGCCTCCTGCAGTCTGGGAACCAAGGTTCTTCCTAACCTAAAAGGTCTGGATGATCACATGAGATGCTACTGAGTTCACGGTGCGGGTTTTTAGTTGCTAATCGTCCACCATGATGGTGGTCCTAATCATCTGCCATGACGGTGGTCCCGTAGTAATGATGATGATGATGACACATGACCTTTGCTGGATTATCAGACATCGTTCCTGGACTTTACATGTGCTAATTGATTATCCTCCATCACAACTAGGGGCTTCCCAGGTGACGCAGTGGTAAAAGAATCTGCCTGCCAACGTCAGAGACGTGGGTTCAATCCTCGGGTCAGGAAGGTGCTCTGGAGTAGGAAGCGGCAACCCACTCCGGTATCCTTGACTGGAAAATTCCATGAGCAGAGGAGCCTGGTGGGCCACAGTCCATGGGGTCACAAAGAGTCAGACACAACTGAGCAAGTAAACACACATCACAACTATGAATACCTTTAATATCCCCATGTTACACATGAAAAGACCAGACCTCATAGATGTTAAATAACCTGCCCAAGCACAGAAGGTGTCAGTGATGGAGCTGGCTCTGACCCTAGGGAGTCTGGCTCCAGATCCAAGGATACTGATCATGTACATACTGCCTAGTAGTATTAGTCATAACAGCAACCATTAACATTTATTGAGCCTTCACCACATGCCAGTCACAATAATTAATTTTATGTATTAACATTATTAAATCTCATAAAAACTCCATGAGGTGCATATTTATCATCCTCTTTTGCTGAGGCACATAGAGGTTAACTTGTCTGGGCTTACTCAGCAGATGCGTGAAGGAACCAGGTTAGTCGTCTGTGTTAAATGCCTTCAGAGAGACATACAAAGGCTCTTCTGCTCTTGCCGGCAGGAGGTATGAGCTTTGGCTTTTTGGACACATGCATGCCACTATCAACAAAACTTTGTAAAATACATTCTGCTTCCCCTGGGAAAAGATCCAGGGAGTCATAGAACAAGAGATCCCAGAGACCTAGTCTAGAGCTCACATCCGTTCTGGTTGATTTGTTTGCTTGCCCAGTATTTCCCCATTCTTTTAGTTAGAATGCTCTAGAACAGGAGCTTCCAACTTCTGCAATCTAATGCCCAGAGATCCAAGATGGAGCTGATGTAACCGTAATAGTAAGAGCAATTAAGTGCACAATAAATGTAATGTGCTTAAATCATCCTGAATCCAACACCCTGTCCGTGGAAAAATTACCTTCCACAAAACCAATTCCTGGGGCCAAAAAGTTAGGGAGTGCAGCTCTAGAAGTTTCCTGTTGGGGAATGTATCAGTTTTCTATCATTGCTATAACAAATTACCATAAATGTAGTGGCTTGAAATAATACAAATGTAATTATCTTATATGCAGAGTACATCAGGAGAAACACTGGGGTGGAGGAAGCACAAGCTGGAATCAAGATTGCCGGGAGAAATATCAATAACCTCAGATATGCAGGCAACAACACCCTTATGGCAGAAAGTAAAGAAAAACTAAAGAGCCTCTTGATGAAAGTGAAAGAGGAGAGTGAAAAAGTTGGCTTAAAACTCAACATTAAGAAAACGAAGATCATGGCATCCGGTCCCATCACTTCATGGCAAATAGACGGGGAAACAGTGGAAACAGTGGCTAACTTTATTTTTCTGGGCGCCAAAATCACTGCGGATGGTGATTGCAGTCATGAAATTAAAAGACACTTGCTCCTTGGAAGGAACGTTATGACCAACCTAAACAGCATATTCAAAAGCAGAGACATCACTTTGTCAACAAAGGTCCGTCTAGTCAAGGCTATGGTTCTTCCAGTGGTCATGTATGGATATGAGAGTTGGACTATAAAGAAAGCTGAGCACCGAAGAATTGATGCTCTTGAAATACGGTGTTGGAGAAGACTCTTGAGAGTCCCTTGGACTGCAAGGAGATCCATCCAGTCTGTCCTAAAGGAGATCATTGGCGTTCATTGAAAGGACTGATGTTGAAGCTGAAACTCCAATACTTTGGCCACCTGATGCCAAGAGCTGACTCATTTGCAAAGACCCTGATGCTGGGAAAGATTGAGGGCAGGAGGAGAAAGGGACAACAGAGGATGAGATGGCTGGATGGCATCACCGACTCAATGGACATGGGTTTGTGTGGACTCTGGGAGTTGGTGATGGACAGGGAGGCCTGGCGAGCTGCAGTTCATGGGGTCGCAAAGAGTCGGACACGACTGAGTGATTGAACTGAACTGAACTATCTTACTTACTTCTGGAGGTTGGAAATCAAAAATAGGTCCCTCTGAGCTAAAGTCAAGGTAGCAAGCAGTAGGCTGCGTCTCTCCTTGAGGCGCTCAGGGAGACTCCGTTTCTCGGCCTTCTCCTTTTTTTAGAGACTACCCCTGGTCTACGTGCATAGCCCTCTCCTCCATCTTGAAAGCCAGCAGCATCAGGCCAAGTCTTTCTCATGCCACTGTCTCTCTGGTTGTCCCTCTTCTGCCTCGCCTTCCACTTTTAAGGGTGCTGGTCATTATATTGGGTTTACCTGGATACTCTCCCTAGTTTACCGTCAACCGCTTGGCGACCTTAATCTCTCTGCCACGTAAGCTATTCACAGTCTCCTCGGATTAGGATATAGACCGCTTTGCAGTAGTGTTAACAGCATTGTCCTATCTGCCACAGTGAAACTTCACTTTTCACCCTTGGTTCACGTATTTCTGGGTTTATCCAACCCAACAACCCTGGCTCAAAACGTAGGCTTGGGACTTTTACTGGATTTATTGGTAAACAGCTCCCACCCCCACATCCCACTTCTGATGAGCTGATCACTGCCCACCTGCTCTGAAGATGGGCCAGGGGCAGGGACTCTCCCTGACTGGCGGGAGCCCTTCCTGTCTGGGCTGTTACACACATCCAGAGGTTCCGCCCTGCTGCTGAAGTCCATGAGTGGGTAGCAGCTGTGTCCACCTTTGCAAAACACCAGTTTGCTGCTGCTGCTAAGTGGCTTCAGTCGTGTCCGACTCTGTGCGACCCCATAGACAGCAGCCCACGAGGCTCCTCTGTCCCTGGGATTCTCCAGGCAAGAACACTGGAGTGGGTTGCCATTTCCTTCTCCAGTGCATGAAAGTGAAAAGTGAAAATGAAAAGTCGTGTCCGACTCTTTGCGACCCCATGGACTGCAGCCCACCAGGCTCCTCCATCCACGGAATTCTCTAGGCAAGAGTATTGGAGTGGGTTGCCATTTCCTTCTCCAAAACACCAGACCAGCGTTTTTAAAATTAAGCCTCTTCCTCCTGCTGCTGATTGAGGGAGCTACAGGTGCAAGTTTGCAAATACTCTCTAAAAAACAAAGACAACTGAGTAAGAGCTCTTCAGGGACGCCCAGCCTAGCACTGTGTGGTCCCTTGTTTATTACTCACTGGCTTGAGCTGAGCATCAGGATGGCACATCATTGTTCAACATTGATTTGCTTTCTCTTTGTCATTCTCAGCATCCCCAAAGATTTTTTTTTTTAATGCAGTAAAATATCTGTTTGCTAGGGTTCACCTGAAAGACACATTATTAGTCAGGTTTTTGCTATCTGAATGCTGTGTAACGAAAGACTCCAAAGTCTCAGTGGCTTACCAAAAGCATTTCTTCTTCCTCATTGGTCTGTGGGGCAGCAGGGGCAGCTCTGCTTTGCTTTACAGAAGGGGATCAGGTCTATACCACGTTTCTCTCATTATCCTTGGACCAGCAGCGACCAGGGACCATTCTTCTCATGATAAAGGACACCAAGCCAAACTACAGGAGCACATTTAAGGTCTCTGTTCAGGTCATGACCACTAACATCCCATTGCCCCGAAAGAGTCACATGCCAAGTCCACACATCAGAGGTAAGGAAATGTACTCTGGTTTCTCCAGCAGGAGGCACTGTCGAGCAACATGACAAAGACTGGGTGTGTTCCAAGGTGGAAGAGAATTGGGATGATCCAATCTTATCAATCCTAAAGGAGGTCAGTCCTGGGTGTTCTTTGGAAGGACTGATGCTGAAGCTGAAACTCCAATACTTTGGCCACCTTATGCAAAGACCTGACTCGTTGGAAAAGACCCTGATGCTGGGAGGGATTGAGGGCAGGAGGAGAAGGGGACGACAGAGGATGAGATGGCTGGATGGCATCACCGACTCGACGGACGTGAGTCTGGGTAGACTCCGGGAGTTGGTGATGGACAGGGAGGCCTGGTGTGCTGCGATTCATGGGGTCGCAAAGAGTCAGACATGACTGAGCGACTGAACTGAACTGAACTGAATCTTACCATAGGGGCTTCTCAAGTGGTGCTAGTGATAAGAAATACACCTGCCAAAACAGGAGATGCGAGAGAGACTGGTTCAATCCCTGAATGTGGAAGATCCCTGGAGTAGGAAATAGCAACCCACTCCAGTATTCCTGACTGGAAAATTCCATGGGCAGAGGAGCCTGCTGGGCTACAGTCTGTGGGGCTGCAGAGTCAGACACAACTGAGAGACGAAGCAACCCTCTCATAGACATCCTCCATCTTGATATTGTCTGTTTCTTTCATAGCAAAGGAGAAAATAACTACATAAAAATTTATAGATCATTTCAAGGATTTCTGCAAAAAAACAAAAACTACAACCTATATATATATGTTACTAGTAAGATTTCACCCTGCCTCTTACCTATAGATGTGATTTCATGGGGTTTGTGCAGGAGCAAAGAACCTCACACCCAGAAAGACCCCACATTTGGTATAACGCTCTGCTTTATCTTGAAGTTCTTAATAATGTTTGACCAAGGGGCCCTGTCTTTTCAATGTGCACTGGCCCCCGCAAATTAGGTAGCTGGTCCTACCTACACGTGCTGTATTTATGGTTCCATGTAGTGAGAATTAATGCTCAGATTAGTGGCCCTGAGACCTGTTGGTTCCAAAATGATCCAAAATTCTGTTGCAATTACCATGTTCTTTTCTTCTTTCAATATGTTTAATGGGCACAGTTATAATTCTAGGTGTTAGAAAACTGAGAACTAACCAGCCTGCTCGCCTCAAGTTTACACTGTGCCATTGTGCCATCCTTCTTGCAATCTGCTGCTGGACAGATGACTTTCATTATAGTCATTAAAGGGAAATCTGACACTCATAACAGATGATGTATGTTGAAGGTCACAGGCAAGCCCCAGCACCCAGCAGGAACTCCCTCTCCATCTTTTCTTCCCAAGAAAGTAAATCGGAACACCACAATTAGGGAGTCCATCTTAAAGCCACTTGGCTTTGTAAAGATATTAAATATTTTGCTACTTTGGCTATAATCCTAGCCTCCCAAGTGACAAAAAGATCCATGTTAGAAAGGTTTTCAACCATAAAACCTAAAGTCAAAGAGCAGATGGAGTTTCTGGTGAACATTTCCCAGGGGCTCTGCAAATAGTGTGAGAAATGTACTCTGTGACAGCTTGAGCCAACACCAGGCTCGTCCTTCAAGAGATCCGCTCACTACTGTGTTGCTCAGAGGAGTGGAAAGATGTCAAATTGCTGATCCGCTTGAAAGATCAAAACAGGTGTATTTCATACTCAAGCAGCAGGGACCCTGTCCTGGGAAGGAATCAGTGTTTTTCCTCATTTGCTTGCTTCACAGAAATTCATGCCCTTAGGCTCAATACCTCACTCCACCCCCAGACTAGACTCTGCTTCCAGCAAACCCAGCTGGACTCAACATGTTCACCACATGCACAGATGCATCCCTGATACAGATGGCACCACCAGCTCTATCAAAGCTTGCTTCTCCAGCCCCACAGGGCCTAGCTCTCAGCTTTTAGCCTGCATCAGAATCATTTGGGAGCTTGTTAAACACAGATTTCAGGGCTCTAGCTTATGATTTTTTTTTGGTTCATTTAAGTCTTGGGTAGGTCCCTTGCTTCCCTAGTAAGTTTCTGGACGCCCCATGCTGCTGGTTTGGGTACCAGCCTTTGACAGCCTCTGCTCCAGGACATTGCCTTAGGCCCTGAAAGGCTGCACTAGCAAACTGTCTGCAGTGCTAAAGATCCTCATTTTCTTTGGCCTCTGACCACCTCCATCTCAGCTTTCCTCGACTCCTATTCATTCTTCAACATCCTTCTTTCAATAGTCCTCAAGCCTCACATGCTGTAGAAAACGTTCTCACTGAAGTTAAACACGATGCACCCGCTGTCAAATTTAATAGATGGGCATTACCACCCAGGTGCCTCCCCAGCCCGGCCACAACTCACCCTGCCTGAACTGCGCTCCCTGCCTCTCTGCCTGTGCCCTTGGTCTGGTGTTGGCTGCCTGGGCGGCATGCTTCCTCTTCCTTCTGGTGACAGTATTGCCCCGAATGGCAGCCATGGCCCCTCCCTGCTTGGTGTAGTTGAGACATGATTTCCAAACTGACCCTCCTGACACCTTGGTTTTGAACATCTGACCTCCCGAATTGTAAGAAAATTAATTTCTATTGTTTAAAGCTATCCAGTTTGTGGTAATTTGTTACAGCAGCCACATGGAAACAAATACATCCTGCTTCCACTTTAAGGGCTGGGACTGGGGAAGGGAGGCAGGGGATCCTGCTTAGGCGATCTGATCTAAGATACAGAAGATAGGAAATTTCAAAGCTTCCTCAGCCCAGATCTGATTGCTTGAAAAATAGTACAGTCACCAAACTATGCAGTCTGAAGATAGCTACCACTTTGGCATAGATACTTAGCCAATCAAGAGCTCTATCTCTTACACCAACCCTGTTTATTTAGTCTCTTGAAGTTGGAGGGCATTCTCTCTGTAGACAGAAGAAAGACTTTCTCTGTATAATAGATTAAGAAAAAAAAGTTTCACTGAACAGTCCTTTCTTAGAAAGCTTACAATTAATTTGCTTTGTAATTTCCGGTTATGAGAGCTGATAGCAGATTTCCTTGCCAGCTTTTGTAATACCAATGACATCACAGAACCTCCATCACTGTAGAAAAGTTATTTTTAGGTGGCGATGATGACATCAGCCACTACAAGTGGTGCAGGGTGGGGAACAACAGGAAATTGTACACTCCGCTGCTGATAAATGAAGGAGGAACTCATTTTTAAAGTACGTTCCCATAACTAAGCAGCATTCTCAGTTACTTGGCTTTATTTGAGATCTAGTTGTTCCTATAATTGACAAGTCCCTAGTCAGAAAGGCTCCTCAATTCCAAAAAACCCAGGGATTATAGGTTAGATCCCCTCACTTTGGGGGAGCCCTAAGTCATTGCCTCATGTTAGACATAAGCATAAGGGCTAAAAAAGACCCAGACCACAGAGCTAGGAGATAATTTTTAGGATGAAAGGAAGAGAAAGAAAGAGAGTAGGGGAGAAAGAGAGAGAGAAAGAAAGAAAGGAAAGATAAACAGAAAAGAAATACAGAAAATCAATAGACATCTGAGTTGGGCAACCTAACAAACTGTATTAGGCTTCTCCAGAGACACAGAACTGATGGCATGTGTGTATATAGCGACTGAGTTTCATTTTGTTTCAGAACATCATGTAGAGTTTGGTCTCATTTGTATACAACTGAAGATGTAAACTGCTATATTTCCTGGAAAGGACCTTTACCAGAATCTTAACAGTCGTTATCTCTGAGTAGTGGAATTTCAGGTTATTTTGGTAACATTTATTAGGAGTATACTATGTGTCAGGCATTCTTTCAAGTATTTTACATGGATTAAATTAATTCAATAATTGATTTGGTTTGCAGTTTTTAAAAAACAAAATCATGTATCATTTCCCCCAAAACAACTATGAAGCAGTTGTTTTTAAAAAAATATCCCTTCTATTCTCATACGTGTTGCTGCTGCTGCTGCTGCTAAGTCAATTCAGTCGTGTCCGACTCTGTGCAACCCCATAGACAGCAGCCCACCAGGCTCCCTCATCCCTGGGATTCTCCAGGCAAGAACACTAGATTGGGTTGCCATTTCCTTCTCCAACGCATGAAAGTGAAAAGTGAAAGTGAAGTCGCTCAGTTGTGTCCGACTCATAGCGACCCCATGGACTGCAGCCCACCAGGCTCCTCCATCCATGGGGTTTTCCAAGGAAAAATACTGGAGTGGGGTGCCATCGCCTTCTCCGTCTCATACATGAGAGCCCTTGTTTCCCAAAGCTCCACAACCTTGGGACCACTGAGAAGCTGAAGCTGTTGTATGCAGATCCCAGCCAGAGTTATTACTGGAAATCTTCCCATTTCACACACACACAAAAAAAATTTAAAAACTGATGCTTCCCCATTGCTCTTGGATGCTTTGATTATTTTCGTGGCTCCTCTCTTGTTTATTAAGAACTGGGTAAGTCAGTAATCTGTTTCCTTTCAACCTCAGTCTTACTTGTAACCATCTCCCACAGCCCATGCTTCTAAGGTATTTAATTTGCATTCTTTTGGTTCTGTGTGTTCTTATAAAATATGCTGTTTGGTAAACTCATGTTTTTAATTCACCTAGATGGTTTGACTTTACATCTCATTCAAGGGTTCTCTGCCACACCCGCTACAATCACCCATCCAGTCCCTGCACCCACTTTCACCATTGCTGCCGGTGGAAACTCAGAGATTCCTGGAGTTGAAAGTGTTCTCCATCATCCCTCTGCCAACCACTCACTCATAATCCCCTGACTTGCTCCAGAACTTAAAGTTCATTAGACAACCTTAGGTCCAAAAGTCAACCTTGGTTTTGTCTTTTTTTTTTTTTTTCATGTGTGTAGCTCTGTCCCCTGAGAAACTTGCTCCAAGTTCCCCATTTGCCAGCCTGAAGTGAAGTGTAAGCTAGCAATGATTGCCAAGTCAAGCCAAAGTCAGGTCCCTGGAAGAGGACTACTGGCCAGCTCGCTCATCCCTAGTAACTCGTCCGCCTAAATCTCTTCCCCTTCTCCACTGGGTTGAAGCAGTTTTGTTTCCCAACTTGTGCTAATACTTAGGGCGAGAAGCTGGATCTTTCGCTCTAAGATTCCTTTACTGAATCTTCCAGAAAATCTAACATGTCCTTCATCATCTCACAAGCATTATAAGAATGTATGTGGGGGGCATTCCTCTGGTGGTCTAGTGATTAAGAACCTATCTTGCAGTGCAGGGGACTTGGGTTTGATCCCTTACTGGGGAACTAAGATACCACAGCCTGCAGGGCATCTATGAAGAAGGCAACGGCCACCCACTCCAGTACCCTTGGCTGGAATCCCATGGACGGAGGAGCCTGGTAGGCTGCAGTCCATGGGAATGCAAAGAGTCAGACACGACTGAGCGACTTCACTTTCACTTTTCCCTTTCATGTATTGGAGAAGGACCTGGCCACCCACTCCAGTGTCCTTGCCTGGAGAATCCCAGGGATGGGAGAGCCTGGTGGGCTGCTGTCTATGGGGTCACACAGAGTCGGACACGACTGAAGTGACTTAGCAGCAGCAGCAGCAGCAGCAGGGCAACTAAGCCCACACCCTCTGGAGCCCCTGTGCCGCAAGAGAGGGCGTGCACCACAATGAAACAATTCCAGCAACTAAGACCCGACTTAGCCAAATAAAAATATATTTTTTAATGTATGTGATGAGTCCCTCTGCTGCTGCTGCTAAGTCGTTTCAGTCATGTCTGACCCTGTGTGACCCCATAGACGGCAGCCCACCAGGCTCTCCCGTCCCTGGGACTCTGCAGGCAAAAACACTGGAATGGGTTGCCATTTCCTTCTCCAATGCATGAAAGGGAAAAGTGAAAGTGAAGTCATGTCTGACTCTTAGCGATCCCATGGACTGCAGCCCACGAGGCTCTTCCATCCATGGGATTTTCCAGGCAAGAGTACTGGAGAGGGGTGCCATTGCCTTCTCCATATGAGTTCCTCACTTTTCTATAATTTCTGTGTCTCACTCATCCCATTGGCTGCCTCTAACTTCAGTCTGATGTAATCCTCAGAGAAATGCTCAGGGTGGGAGATGGTCAGAGGTGGAGTCATTTCAAAGTTAATGAAGCTTGAGTTTCAAAGTGCCCTATAAAGGGCCCAAGAAAAATCCAACAATGTGCTCACAATGTGTTTTTATTAAATTTGTGGTGGTAAGACATTTTAACCACAGTCAAGTAAGACCTCTCTCTTTGTTCTCTGACATTCCTCCCATCCCAGTCTACCACGGGTCAGGGAGCTTTGGCGAGGCCTTAGATGTTTGGGGATCTGGCTAAAGGAAAGTTGGCTTGCGGATACACATAGTGGGGTTTAGCGTTTGTAAACACTGTGGTGTCTTCTTGTTATACTATTTGTATCCTACAGTTGTATTCTAAAAGAGTGTTTCCAAAATTCCAAAATCTCCCTCCACCTCCCAAAGCTGGGTCTTCCCACCCAGCGAAGCCCAGTGAAATCTGCTTCAGAACCCATGTATCCTTAGGGGTGACTTTGGACCTTCACGGTTCTGTCCTGCTCATCTGAAACATTTCTGTTGTAGGTGGACCCCCAGCTCTGCCGAAGTGCTGCGCTTGCCTCGGTATCATTTCCACCTGCGCCTCCGTCAGCTTTCCCCTCGGGCCCCTCGCCTCTGCTCCCTCTCTCTTCGAATCTGGTGCAGTTGCAGCTCCTACTTAAACATCAGAAGCTGAAGCGCAGTTTGGCAATGAGCCAGTTCTTAAAAATGAGCCCAAATGTTCGCGGCAAACACTTCCCTGAATGCCCACAGCTGCCAGTCTCAACTTTAGAGGGCAAGAGGAGGAAGCAGGCTTACAAAGCAGATGTTCTGACTGGGTGTCCCTCTGGAATTGAGGCTGTTTGATGAGGCAGAAATATTTCCAACTCTCCACCTAACCACACAGTGAGGGAACAAAACTCTTAAATTAGAAAAGTCTCTCAAGCCAACATCTCAGCAAAATTTTCAACACATACACCAAAAAAAAGTGCTCAAAGACTATTAAGTTAACAAAATTTCCTTTTAGAGGAAAGTACCCCCCACCCCCAGTCATTGCAAATGGACTTTGTTTCCATCTAAAATGTCCTGGGAGACATCTTTCTTCTGGCCTACGTTCAAGGTCAAGTTTTTGTTGGTTTCTTGGGGGGCAGGGGCTGGGGAAGAAGAATTGCTTTCATTTTCTTTACCTCTGCAAAATGCCTTTCCAAAAGTGTTAACCTTATTATTTTTTTTTTTTAATGTTGACCTCCATTTCTCTGGCAGACTTTCAAATCATTTTTTTCTGGTTATAAAAGTAGTCTATCCATGTATTAATTGAACAAACATGTACAGAGTACCTACATCTCAAGCTGTATTCTTCTTTCACTAGGATAATTTTTTCTCTCTTATTAACTAGATTTTGCAAATATTTAAAATCACAATATTTATGATAAGCAGACCCCAGAATGTATTTATCCATTCTCTTTTTGTTAAACATTTAAGCCATTTCCAATTTCTCCCTGTTGTAAATAGTGCAACAGTGACCTTCCTTGCAATAGAATCTTGTCTATATCGAAAGAGCAACTCTTCAGGACAGATATAGCCCGTGGAATTACTAGATCGAAAGGTATGAACAATCTAAACTTTCTTAATAAACATTCTAGTAAACTTGCTGATGCATACTATCACCTTTGGCTTCCTCAAATCTTCCTCAAAGGACAAATAACCCATCCCTGTTTAAAGACAGGAGAGCATATTCCATTCCTTCTACAGAAGTTTGCTGATTCCTAAAATAATTTCATTTCCTGGTGGCAATAAAAGTAATCTGGTGGTGATAAAATTCCAGTTATTTTCTCGAACACATATAGTACTTTCTGTACTAAACTCATCCTCTAGGGTCACATTTTTGCAAAGGTAAAACACTTAGAAAAGAAAGAGTATCCACACTCCTCTGCTCATGATTATCACTCTGGGCAAACAAGAAATCAATCCAGAAGGGAAATCATCCCTTCCAAGAGAAATATGGAGTCATGCAAAGGTATGTAAGACTCTAGTAACCATTTTCATTCCTCTGCCTATTGAGGGGTTTGAGGAGGAAAGAGGATGTAAAGCTGAGCATCTCTCTAATTAGCCTTGCTCGCACAAAAGGAAAGGAGCCTCCCACCTAGTCAGCACCTCTGCTCTGGCAAGTCAACCTGTAAAAGTGCTTTACCAAGGCGCTTTTCAATATATAAGCAAATTTCATTGCATAGCATTTTCAGCTTTAATTTTTCTTCTGGAACAACTTCATTCCCTGACTCTCTACTAAAGAAGAATGCCTGCTTTCCAAGAAACCAGTGCTGTCTTGAGAACCCCCCAGTACTTTGACCTCAAGAAGAAACACTACGGGAGACAAAACCAGGAGCAAGTCCTCTTTGCTCTCATTCAAGATGGAATACTTGCCAATGCGTTACTTCGTTGTCTTATTTGGATCAGAAGTCCTTTAGTGGGAATTTTATTTATATAATGTTCTGCTTAAGACAAAGACTATTGAGATTGAAAGATTTTCTCTTTCCTGGGAGCCAGGAAGCCTGAGCAAACTGATTGCCTGCTCTTTTTCCCTCCAGCTGAGTCCAGGCTATGAGGAAATCCATGACAAGAACAAAGAGTTTCATCTCTGGATGACCAAAGAGGGCTTTACCAAAGGTGATGAGAGAACCTGTGGTGGGTGAGGGACAGCACCATCATTCATTCATCCAGCAGTGACTTCCTGAATGCTTAGTACGTGCCAGAATCTAGACCAGGCACTGTGTGAGTGAGACAGACGAACAGACTGCTCTCATGGATCTTGCTGCTGAATGAGAAGCAAACACCAACCAAATACTGTTGATCCTTGAACAACAAGGGTTTGAACTGCGCGGGTCCACTTGTATGCAGATTTTTTTTTGTTTCCTTCAAACACTACAGTATACCACCATCAGGGCTGGTTGAATCTGCTGATGCAGAACTGCAGATAGGGAGGGTCGACTGAAAGTGATACATGGATTTTCCTCTGTGCAGAGGGTCAGCACCCCTAACCCTCCAGTTGTTGGAGGGGCAGATGTACTCCTGCCCATGAATATAAAACCAGTCTTGGTGTGGGTGGGGCATCAAGAACATAGAGCTGTGAATGCTTGTTTGTGGTAGGGGATTTACCTTAAAGGGGGAAAGCAAGCAGTTGTTGCTGGAATTTAGATCTGAAAGGTAAGCTGGAAAAGAAGGAAGAAAGTGTGTATCAGGCTGGGGGCTGCAGTCAGAGTGAAGGGAAGGGGTATTTTGCAGGATGACTCCAGAAATGTGATCGGGGGCCTTGCAGGGTTTTGGTTTTCATCTTGAATGCGTCTTTATTATGTTTTACATTTATTTTTAATTGGAGGATAATTGCTTTACAATGTTGTGTTGGTTTCTGCTGTATAACAATGTGAATCAGCTGTACGTATACACACATCTCCTCCCTCTTGAGCCTCCCTCCGACACTCCCCCAGCCCCGCCCAGCCCTCTAGGGCCTCACAGGGCACCGAGCTGAGCCCCCTGTGCTGCGCCGCTGCTTCCGGCTAGCCGTCTACATCCACTGTCACACATGGCAACGCATACACCTCAGTGCTGCTCTCTCAATTCACCCCACCCGCTTCTTTCCCACTGTGTCGGCAAGCCCATTCCCTGCGTCTCTATTCCTGCCCTGCAAGTAGGTTCATCAGTACCATTAAATGAGTCTTTAGATTGTTAAGCCCCTGCTCCTTGACGATTCTACTCTTAGATATTTACCTAAGAGAAATGGAAACTTCCTCAAAAGACTCAACATGAATACTCATAGTTGCCTGAAAATAGCGTATAACTGGAAACAATCCAAATGTCCATCAACAAGAGAATAAATAGATAGATAAATAAATTGCAGAATATTCATAGTCAACTGAAGGAATGAACACACAACAACACAGAATGCTATCCAGATTACTTTGAGTAAAAAGAGCTGGGCACATACTGTCCATACTGGGTATTTATATTTGTATGAATCCAAAAATGGGCAAAACCAATCTATGTTGATAAAAATCAGAAAGGGGTCACCTCTGGGTGTGGGGGCTGGGCACGGGAAGGAATCACTGGAAAAGGGGAGCAAGAGAACTTTCTGAGGTGATAAAAATGTCCTACACTTTGTTTTTTGTTTTTTTTGTCCTACACTTTGCTTTAGCAATACATGAACCGTGAACTTCCAGATGTTCAAGCTGGTTTTGGAAAAGGCAGAGGAACCAGAGATCAAATTGGATCATAGAAAAAGCAAGAGAGTTCCAGAAAAACATCTATTTCTGCTTTATTGACTATGCCAAAGCCTTTGACTGTGTGGATCACAATAAACTGTGGAAAATTCTGAAAGAGATGGGAATACCAGACCACATGACCTGCCTCTTGAGAAACCTATACGCAGGTCAGGAAGCAATAGTTAGAACTGGACATGGAACAACAGACTGGTTCCAAATAGGAAAAGGAGTATGTCAAGGCTGTATATTGTCACCCTGCTTATTTAACTTATATGCAGAGTACATCATGAGAAATGCTGGGCTGGAGGAAGCACAAGCTGGAATGAAGATTGCCAGGAGATATATCAATAACCTCAGATATGCAGATGACACCACCCTTATGGCAGAAAGTGAAGAGGAACTAAAGAGCCTCTTGATGAAAGTGAAAGAGGAGAGCGGAAAAGTTGGCTTAAAGCTCAACATTCAGAAAACAAAGATCATGGCATCCAGTCCCATCACTTCATGGCAAATAGATGGGGAAACAGTGGAAACAGTGTCAGACTTTATTTTTCTGGGCTCCAAAATCACTGCAGATGGTGATTGCAGTCATGAAATTAAAAGATGCTTGCTCCTTGGAAGGAAAGTTATGACCAACCTAGACAGCATATTAAAAAGTAGAGATATTACTTTGCCAACAAGGGTCTGTCTAGTCAAGGCTATGGTTTTTCCAGTGGTCATGTATGGATATGAGAGTTGGACTACAAAGAAAGCTGAGCACCAAAGAATTGATGCTTTTGAACCGTGGTGTTGGAGAAGACTCTTGAGAGTCCCTTGGACTGCAAAGAGATCCAACCAGTCCATCCTAAAGGAGATCAGTCCTGGGTGTTCACTGGAAGGACTGATGTTGAAGCTGAAACTCAAATACTTTGGCTGTTTAATGCGAAGAGCTGAGTCATTTGAAAAGACCCTGATGCTGGGAGGGATTGAGGGCAGGAGGAGAAGGGGACGACAGAGGATGAGATGGTTGGATGGCATCACTGACTCAATGAAGATGAGTTTGGGTGGACTCTGGGAGTTTGTGATGGACAGGGAGGCCTGGCGTGCTGTGGTTCATGGGGTTGCAAAGAGTTGGACACGACTGAGCAACTGAAGTGAACTGAACTGAACTGAGGACCAACTATTTATCTTATGCAGATTTTAAACTGTGTAAAGAGTCATGGTTGGTACCCTTAACCTGTGTTGTTCAAAGGTCAACTGCAGATTTTTAAATACCGGAAAATTTAAATATCTGAAAATGATGGTTTTCCAATCCCGTCTACTGACAAAGGCTCTGTCATACAAGGAGATTTTACCAGGGCTGGGCCTTCTTATGTCTTGGGGAATGCAGGAGCTTAACAAACACCCCCTACCTCTTTTCTCCATCTTATAATTCATATGTGGGCTAAACTGTCTATTTTTTAAAGTAAATTTTGAGGAATGACATATTTTGATTTGAATTATTTAGGAAGAAGCATGTGAAGTAGAGAATGAGAGGAATTTGTAGTTAACATATTTTAATTTGGGTCTTATCCCTGTCCATACCTGTGTCAGCTGTTAGCTGAATGCGTGCAGGCCAGATCTGTCTTAATTCACTGATGAACACACAATACCAAGTGTGTTTAATAGGCGCTCAACACCTTTTTTTGTTGTTGTTGTTAAATAAATTAATACGTGGATTTTTGCATGGGTCCCTTAATTTTTCTTAGGTTAGGTTAACTGGGAAACAAGCACCAAAACATCAGTGCTTGGGTAGAGGAAAGGTTTATTTCTCATTCCTGTCATAGTTCAGTTGGATCAGTGAATGGGTGTCACAGTCTTCGTAGACTGGGACCTGGGGACTGGAGTTGATGAGAAGAAGGATGCAGGGGACCCAAGTCTCAAGTGAAACAATGGTACTTTATTTGCAGAAACGCATGCTTATGTATCTTCAATAAAATGATTATTCAGCCAATAAAAAGAATGAAATTCCATCAGTTGCAACAAAATGGATAGTCCTAACAGGTCACTGAAGGGAGTCACTGAAGGGAATCCAAGCAGGTGCCCTTTCCCATGATCTCAGTCCTGAGAACTGCAGCTCTGCGCGTTCCTGTTTTCCAGGAACTGATAAGGATCAGAGAGTCCTTGAGAAGCGGCACACAAAGGAAGAAACATATTGGATCCCTTAAAGCTGAACGTCCCCTGACAAGTGGGGGAAAATATCTCTGCTCCACAGAGTCATTCAGAGACCCAGGAGCCTTCCAATGGATGGCTTCACCACCCCCTGGGGCTGTGAACTCCTCTCCTGCATCCTGTATGTCGGACAGCTGGCAAACAAGTGAAAATGCGAAGAAAGGGTTGTACGGTAGGTTACCCTACCCCTCCAGCTGCAAGAGAGGTGGTAACAGGGATGGAGTGATATACCTTAGAAGGAGAGGAGAAACTTGTGCATTGATAGGAATTCCCTTTTTCTGCTTTACTCTCTGAGCCCCAGCTTCTGAAAAGAAGAATGAATAATTTGCCATCACTTTATGGGGATTTAAGGAGGTAATCAATGTGGAAGTACTTGGTAAGTATTAATCAAATGTTAGTTATGAATATTCCTGGGTAGTTTAGTCCCTTTACTCCTGCATTCCATCAGCGAAATGTTTAGGCTGAAGTGCACTCTAAGAATCCTTTCCAGCTGTAAAATGCTTAGCCTCTGTGGTTCTTCTAAACCTTCAGCAAGCAAGGGCCTTTCTGACTTTGAGGTGGTGCCTGCAATAAGACGTTTAGGATCCTACAACCCAATCCACCTGCCCCGCCAACCCTCTTTCATTGCTATAATACTGCCCATGTTCTTTTAGAGACATAACCTGACTCAGTCTTATTTTAATTCTATTCATTTCAACTATGGGTAAAAGATGATTTTTGCCTTCCTATTATGCCAGTCACTTCCAGCCTGTTAGATTCTTAATTTCAGAAGAAAATTATAAACGGGAGAAGAGAACCCAAGGAAGTATTTGACAGGTTTGAAATATTAAAAACAAACATGATTACTTTAATCCTATCTTGAAAGGTTTTATGTCATAGAATTGGCTCAATCTATTGCCCTTGCCTGTGGTTTCTTTAGTTTCTTATCTGAGTTTCCCAGAATTTTTCTCCAGCTAAGTTCTCTTTGTGGTTCATTGACAGTACAACTCCTAGAGGAGGTCAGCAAAGACCAAGTTTGAATTCTTCTAAGGGAAGAATATGCACTGATGATATGCACTGATGCTCAGGGGTATTCTGGATTCTAGATAATTTGAATTAAGCAGAGGAAATGATCTACCACTTCCATTCAGGCCTCTTCTTATCTTTCTCCAAACCACAGCCAGGCGCTTTTTTCACACTGCAAATCTGATGTCATTCCTGTGCTTAAACACATTAGTATATGTATTGTATAAGAAAAAAAAACACTTTGAAATGTATTATTACAAATAATACAGTGCACAGATCTTCAGTACAGTTTGAGGAGTTTTTATAATTGGATATGCTTGTGAAAACACTATCCCAAACAAAGCGTTTCAGTTCAGTTGCTCAGTCATGTCCGACTCTTTGTGACCCCACGAACCATAGCACACCAGGCCTCCCTGTCCATCAGCAACTCCCAGAGTCCACCCAAACCCATGTCCATTGAGTCGGTGATGCCATCCAACCATCTCATCTTCTGTCATCTCCTTCTCCTCCTGCCCTCAATCTTTCCCAGCATCAGGGTCTTTTCAAATGACTCAGCTCTCCGCATTAGGTGGCCAAAGTATTGGAGTTTCAGCTTCAACATTAGTCCTTCCAATGAACTCCCAGGACTAATCTCCTTTAGGATGGACTGGTTGGATCTCTTTGCAGTCCAAGGCATTCTCAAGAGTCTTCTCCAACACCACTGTTCAAAAGCATCAATTCTTGCTTTGCTGTGATTCATGGGGTCGTAAAGCGTCGAACATGACTGAGTGACTGAACTGACCTGATGTTGAGATAGGTTCCTTCTCTGCCCATTGTTTGAAGAAGAATTTTAATCATGGATGTGTGCTGAATTTTGTCGGGGGCTTTTTCTGGACTTTTTGAGATGGTCATGTGAATTTTAACTTTCAATTTGTTGGTGTGTCAAATCACATTGTTTGATTTGCATATATTGAAGAAGTCTTGCACGTCTGGAATAAACCTAACTTGATCAAAAAAATAAAAATAAAAAATAAAAAAATTAAAAAAATTAAAAAAAAAGCATCAATTCTTTGGCGCTCAGCTTTCTTTATAGTCCAACTCTCACATCCATACATGACTACTAGTTGGCCCTATGTCTATACCCTGGTCCTCTGTATATGCAGTTTCTCATATCAACAGTTCTGCATCTCTGGATTCAACTAACCAGGGATGGTGTAGTAATGAAGTTTTTGCCATTGAAAAAAAATCACGTATAAGTGGACCCACGTAGTTCAAACCCATGTTGTTCAAGGCTCACCTCTATATTGCTGGAAATGGCATGAGTTATTTCCCTTATTACTCAACAGTAGTAACCTAAAATTCTATGACCCTATGAGCTTTTCTCTCTGATACCTGTGACTTTCTGATGTCTCGTGGTCACAACTCAGAGCAGCTGTTCTCATTGTAATGCATTGTTAAGGGACTAGATTAAATATCTCAGACTCTGAGATATTCCAAGCAATATTCTGGATTTTTCAGAATACTCGGAACCTGGTTTCTGATGCTTCACTCTCTTTTTCTAGACAGTTTTGGCAAGCCTATAGGAAAGGCTGTGATGGTCAATAGATATTGAGTTTTCAGCTCTTGCTCTTTGAAATTTCAGATTTGTATGTATTTATCCAGTTTTTACTCTTATTCAAGTGACTTTTACATGGCCATTGCTGTATCAGTTAACTCTTGGTAACAGAAAGACCCATTCAAAATGGGCTTAAGCAAAAGGTAAGTTTTGGTTCAAGTAACTAGGAGCTGGTTTTTCTTTCTCCATCTCTCAGCTTCCTATCTTTTGGGTCAGCTCTGTTCTCAGATAGACAACCCCCACCTGCTCATAAAATAACTGCAGGAATGCCAACCTTACAGCCCCTTAAGTTCATACCTAGTGGAAAGAAAAATATATATCTGCTGGTAGCATTCATAAAAGTCTTGAAACGTCATTGAATTGCACTGGTTTAGGTCAGGTACCCACTCAGGAGCACAGGTGCAGGCTGTCCTGAGCCTGGGTCGTGACTCCAGTCCATGTAGGGATCAGAGCACCACTGAGACTTCATAGACTGAGAATGGGAAAAGAATAAATTACCCAGGAGAAAACTGGAGACTGATTCTGCAAAGAGAGGTAGGCAAAGAAAAATTATGGAATGCATTGGTTCGTACTGCCATTGATGGCTCTGGGTGATCAGATTCTTTTTAAAGAATACAGCTATTAACCAGCTTGGGTAGCTGTTTCTAAACTCAGCAAATGTCTGAGTGAACACAAAGTTTGGGGTTTCACTTAGCCTTAAGAACTAGAAAAACCAAAAGAGTAAACAGACAGTAAAACCTGTTAAAATAACTCTTGCATCAGATAAAGTGTAAGCCTGAGTAGGCACTTGGGAAGTTGTTTGTAACTAAGGGAGAGAAAGATAAGAGAGTATATGTACTTTCTTTTACAAAACTGACTTATTTCTTGTTGCTTTCGAAAAGAATTTTATAGTGACAAGATAATATACATTCAGTGCACCAGTGTGATGGGGGAGGTGGAAGTGGAAATACAATTTAAACTAAGGTTGCTAACAAGAAAGAGAGCTTTAGGACACTGCCTGGATAGAAAAAAAAATTTTTTTTTAACAACTGATACTTTTATTAGGAAAAGTACAGCAGCAATTTATTTTATTTCTTACCGTTTTCTGTGGGATGTTTGAGATATTTATCACAATGAAGTTAACTTTTTAGAAAATATTTATTCATTTATGTGTTCGGCTCGGTCGGGTCCCTGTTGTGGCACACAGTTCTGTGGTTGTGGCGCGCGGGCTTAGTTACTCCACGGTAGGTGGGATCTTAGTTCCCCAACCAGGGATCAAACCCGAGTCTCCTGCATTGCAGGGCAGATTCTTAACCACTGGACCACCACGGAGGTTCCTGAAGTTAACTTTGGGGGATATAAGTGAAGTTACTGCTGCTGCTAAGTCACTTCAGTCATGTCCGACTCTGTGTGACCCCATAGATGGCAGCCCACCAGGCTCCCCCGTCCCTGGGATTCTCCAGGCAAGAACACTGCAGTGGGTTGCCATTTCCTTCTCCAATGCATGAAAGTGAAAAGTGAAAGGGAAGTCGCTCAGTCGTGTCCGACTCTTAGCGACCCCATGGACTGCAGCCTACCAGGCTCCTCCATCCATGGGATTTGCCAGGCAAGAGTACTGGAGTGAGATGCCATCGCCTTCTCCAATAAATGAAGTTAGCTTTTGACAATATTAATCAAAATCAGTTACTTGAAGTCGCTGTATGAGCGAGGTCTCTCTCTTTGGGTAAAAAGTGACTGAAACTCAAGTCAAACTAGCTTAGGTGAAAAAGAATCTGTGTTGGAAGGCTCAGCTAGTTCTGAGATGACGAGGACACATCTGGACCTCGCAGACAAGGAGTCAGGGATTCAAACACCACCCAGTCTTTTCCTTTAATCCCTTATCTCTGTTTCTCTTACTCTGGCTTTCTCCCCAGGAATTATGCCAAAACAAATTGAATGTTTTCTCAATTTTTTACCAGCTGCACCCCAAGGGAAGCCAAGAATACTGGAGTGGGTAGCCTATCCCTTCTCCAGGGGGTCTTCCCAACCCAGGAATCAAACGGGGGTCTCCTGCATTGCAGGTGGATTCTTTACCAACTGAGCTCTCAGGGAAGTCACTTCTCAATCTGTCTTAGCAAGGGAGTAAGCCTCTTTGTCCACTGCCAGTTTTTCAGATCCTGAAGAAGGACTCTCATTGGTCTGGTGTAGGTTATCTGCTTACTCAGGACCAAAGCATTATATTTTGACCAGCCCTACTTGATATGGTTAATCATCTCCAGTCCAATTCGCTAAGGCCATGAGTTGGGACTTCCTACAAAACATTTGTGTTAGAAAAATAGGCATTTTCCAGAAGAAAGAGGATCGGAATGCTAGGTCAACAAAGCCAGAGTTGTTCACATCAAACATCCAATTCTTTTATTAATAATAAAGCATAATAAAAAGTTTAAAAATAATAAAGTATTCTTTGTAAACATAATTATCACTTTAACAAGTAGAGGGTTACAACTGCAATGCTAAAGCCCACACACCAAGATAAAATGCTTGGCACAGGTAGATAACCCAAACATTTCACAGGCAGTTGTTCAGCTTTGCTCACTGCCCGCCCTTCACAGATGACCTTCCTGCCCTGCTGAGATCATGCAATGCCTGATGAAAGTCGGACCTCTGCCCAGATTTCCTAAAATGAATCCTAATTTTAGGGAAAGCTTGGAGTTCTATTTATCTTTCACCTGCTTTGAGCTTAAGTTTCAGTTCTAATAACTAGACCTCTGCTTTGCTCATCTTTACCTAAGCCAAATTTCCCCCTTTGTCCTCTGTTCCCCTACATGATACTACATAGCCCTTCTCAGACACGCTTTTTAAAAGGAGTGGGACACAAAATCTTGGTTTCTAAGTATTGATACCATTTTCCACTCGAAGGAAACAGGAGTCCTCAGAAATGGCTGATTCCAAATCTAGACGAGGGAAGTAGAAGATGAGCCTGAAATATTGTACCAGCAAGTAAAGAGGTGCTCAAAAATAATGGGGAACGTCATAGTTTGTAGGGCTCCTTATCTTACTTGAATTCTTGGCCATATATAAAACTACTAATCTCATCCTTGCTCTTGAAACCTCCTCTAACTTGTGGTCATCTTCTCAATGCTAGCTCCCTCTAGAGTATTTCCTGGTATTTCATTTTCTGCCCAGTCATCAAGCAGGTGTTCCTTGGGGTTCTATCCTCAGCTGTCTTCTCATTCTATTCCCTCCCTGGGTGATCTCAGCTAATCCCATAACTCCAGTCGTTATATAAACAATTGCTCCCAAATATATACTTTTAAGTGTATTCCTATGTGGGTAGAGAGAAGAGATAGATTTAGCATAGAGACTTTGTTAAAGCTCCAGAATCCATCCTGGATATCACCTGGGTATCTCCACTTAGTTTAATTCTCATCAGTTCAGTTCAGTTCAATCGCTCAGTCATGTCCAAATCTTTGCGACCCCATGAATCGCAGCACGCCAGGCCTCCCTGTCCATCACCAATTCCCGGAGTTCACTCAGACTCTCGTCCATCGAATCAGTGATGCCATCCAGCCATCTCATCCTCTGTTGTCCCCTTCTCCTCCTGCCCCCAATCCCTCCCAGCATCAGGGTCTTTTCCAATGAGTCAGTTCTTCGCATGAGGTGGCCAAAGTACTGGAGTTTCAGCTTCAGCATCATTCCTTCCAAAGAAATCCCAGGGCTGATCTCCTTCAGAACGGACTGGTTGCATCTCCTTGCAGTCCAAGGGACTCTCAAGAGTCTTCTCCAACACCACAGTTCAAAAGCGTCAATTCTTCAGCGCTCAGCCTTCTTCACAGTCCAGCTCTCACATCCATGCATGACCACAGGAAAAAACATAGCCCTGACTAGACGGACCTTAGTCGGCAAAGTAACGTCTCTGCTTTTGACATCTTTATCATGTCATCTGGTATTCTTTATTCTGCTTCTGGTACTACCAACATCTGACTCTCGCAGCAAGAAATTCTGTGGTTATTCTTTTTTAAACAAACTTTTTATTTTGTTTTAGGGTATACAGCCAATTAATGGGCTTCCTGGATGGCTCAAGCAGTAAAGAATCTATTTGTAATGCAGGAGCCTGGGGTCCAATCCCTGGGCCGGAAGATCCCCTGGAGAAGGGAATGGCTACCCAGTCCAATATTCTTGCCCGGAGAACTCCATGAACAGAGGAGCCTAGCAAGCTACAGTCCATGGGATCACAAAGAGCTGGACACGACTGAGCAACTAGCGCACAGCGAGGCCAGTTAACACTGTTGTGATGTTTCAGGTGAACAGAGGAGGGACTCAGCCATACATATACGTGTAGCCATTCTCTCCCAAACCCCGCTTCCATCCAGGCTGTAACGCTGAGCAGAGTTCCATGTGCTGTTCAGTAGGTCCTTGTTGGTTGCTCATTTTGAATACAGCAGTATGTACATGTTAGGATTATTCTCAAGGTCAGGGTCTTTCAGGCAGAGACCAACAGGAACACATCTCTAGTTGGACAAGCTGAGTTAATTACTCTTTGCAGTGAAGGAAGACACACAGCCTAGGGAGCCCTGTGACTCAGGAGAGTGTTTGAAGAAAACTATTAAGGAATTTGGGATTCGGTTGAGTGATTTGAGAGAGGACTGAAGAAGCAGAGGTCTGCTCTAGACTGGCCGCCATTGGAAAGAAGCAGCATTTTACTGTTGGGAACGCAGTACATCTTATGTGCAGGAAGGACAGCCCAGAGGAACTATAACACTGTACTTGGTAAAGAAGTAGCTATCGTTCATTTCAGAGAGAGGGGCAGAGTGTTCTGTATTTTGTGAATGGCATAGTGACCCTGTTTTTGTCTGTGCTTCCACAAAATTATCAAGCAGAGTTTTTGTCTCATGGTCACTGAATAATCTTGTCTGATGCTGGTATTCTGGGAGATTCTTATGCCAACAGAAAATAACATGGCCTGACTCTGAATGCCAGGTCAGCGTCAGGATGTCAACAGCTGCTTTTTTTCCCTTCTTTCTCACACATTACTGTCATTCACATGTAAATTACTTACCAAGTCCTATTAATTTTACTTCCTACACAACACTAGAATCTGTCCCCTTCTCTCCATCGTCTTTTCTGCTTCTCTAATCAAGGCCATTATCATTTGTCATCTAAATTACTGCATCAGTCACCCCAGATTTCGTCTTGCTCCTTTTCTGGTCCATCCGCTACCCTCCCCTTAGTTAGCCAAAATGAAGTTTCTAAAAATATCATCCCTGCTTAAAATCTTCTTTGGTTACATTATCAGCCATACTGCTAACACTTAAACTGTAAAATTAAAAATCATGGAGGTTAGCAATGAAATAAAACTTTTTGTTTTCTTTTCCTCCTAACAGGAATTAAGAAGGGTGGAAGAATTTATTTTTACACAAGAATCAGCTGAATTTGGAGACCATTTTCACATACTGACTACCTCTTAAGAAGTTATGACTCAATACAAATCAATACAGTGACATGACTGCTAAAAACCAATGCATTATTGACACCATTAGCAGAAGTATATTGTCCAGAACACAAAAATGATGTTCCGTTCAATTCTAGGCAATACACTTTAAGAGAGACATCATTTAAAAAATATGTCCAGAAGAGGGCAACTAAGACTGCAGAAGAGGGCAACTAAGACTGGGAGCTTCTGGAAACCATGTCATATAGATAAACAGAAAAAGTGGAGCTTAAAGAAAAATAGGAATTTGACAAGTGTTTTCAAATATCCAAAGAGCTGTCATATGTAAGAGGGACTAAATATATTTTGTACAGTTCTGGGGCAGGATCAATCCTAAGGATTACAAATCATAGGAAGATTGATTTCCACTCAGTATAAGGAAATACTTTCTAATAATGAGAACTGCTCAATAATGGAGTTAGCTTCCTGGAACTCCAGGTTACTAGAAGGGTTTAAGCCAAAACTGAATGACTGTCTGGAAAGAATGCTGTAAAACAGAAGTTGTTAAACCATCTGTGATAAAGGTATAGTTTTTTTAAATCAATTATGATCTAATACTTTCATAAACTATAATAAAACAGTAGAATGAAAAGAAAAAATGAAAAGTGCAAACTTAATTTTTAATTGCCTACTTCAATGAACATAAAGTTTAATTTTAGTAAACAGAATTAGAACAAATCTGAATATGTACATTCAGGATTAGTATAGAAAATTTCTATGAAAGTTAAAGTGTTAGTCGCTCATTTGTATCCGACTCTTTTCTGAATCCCCTGGTCTATAGCCTGCCAGGCTCCCCTGTCCATGGGATTCTCCAGGCAAGAATACTGGGGTGGGCTGCCATGCCCTCCTCCAAGGGGTCTTCCCGACCCAGGGATGGAACCACATCTCAGGTCTCCTGCATTGACAGGTGGGTTCTTGACCACTTGAACCTCATGGGAACCAAATTTCTATAACTCTTAACATTTTGTTTTTCTTCAATTCTAACTGAAGAAAATTATGAGTGAATTAGCAATTTTCTAGATTATCCCAATACATGCATACTTTGAATAAACAGCCTGCATATTACTATTTTAAAGTTTTAATATTTTAAAATACCATGTAACAAATGAGCTTGTTCCTTTCTTGTTAAAATATCTCCTCCAGGTTGGACTGATGACAATGCTACTTTCAGGAAATGATGTGCGTCTAAACTACTTCTATGAGATACTTTGATATCATCCCTAAGAAAGAACTGAGCTTACAAAGGGGTGAGGGTAGAAATGGAAAAAATAAGTTTTAAGATAATTTCAGCATGCTCAAACTGTTCATTTTAACTTTTGTACAAAATGAAGGGAGTGGTCCTGAAATTTCAAAGTTTATTTTTAATTCTTCATTAGTTGCCAGTTAGAACAATATATCCTATAAGTCTATAATTAAACTTAAATCATCTTTTGATGAAATAAATGGATTCCAGATTTATGAAGTTACTGTCTGGACTTTCTTTTAATGGAAGATAAAATTCAAAACATTCTATCAAATTAATAAATGTTTGATGTAAACTGTTTGCAGATGTGCAGCATCAAGATAATCACCACTCCACTGACGATTGTTCAATTACAGAACGTGTAATCACAGTCTGTAGAAACCCTGTTCTTCCTGGCCTCTACCTTTTGTTTTTGCCCTTTATCTTCCATTGAAAAACATCTTGCATTCCTGCTTTGAGTAGACTAATTTTGAAGATATCAAACAAGTTAATAACTCTAGATGGCCAATTTATATCTAAAAAGTTGGAACCAAGCTGGTTTCTTGAAGTGAAGCTAAATATTCAAATATACTCAACAGAATTCCCCCCCTATATAACCATCATATCTCAGCATGTAATCATAGTTGTTTATAATGTTTTCTAATTATCACATAAGAAGAAGAATAATTTCAAATGTATTGCATTAGCCTTTATATAATTTATAATATTTCCTAAGTCACTAAACACACTGTTTAATTTAGCCGATGAACTTTTTATACTAAGACTTTCTGAAAGGAAGTGGTATGTTGACTTAAACCTACCACCATTAAGGGTCAAGCTCCTTAATTTAAGTAAATACTTCAGAATGTTTTCTTATCATTGCAGCTATGCATCTAATTGTATTTCTACTCAAAATTCAAACCACATTCACTGACACTGTAATCTTTCTGCTGTTTACAGATAGTTCTGTTTGTCAGCAATGAAGGTAAACAAGAGAATTATTTGGACTTATGTTTGATTGTCTAATGCTGGGAGTGGGAGAGGAGAGACAGCAAAAAGGGGCAAGAGTTAATTCTGAGGAATGATGGAAATGTTCTCAATCTCGCCAAAGCAATTCTGAGAAGGAACAGAGCTGGAGGAATCATGGACCCTGACTTCAGACTATACGACAAAGCTGCAGTCATCAAAAGACGCACGTAACTAGACACTTGAACCAGAAATAAACTCGCACACTTATGGCCAATTAATCTATAACAAAGGAGGTGAGAATGTACAGTGGGGAAAAGACAACCTCGCCAATGAGTGGTGCTGGGAAAAATGGACAGCTACAGGTAAAAGAATTAAATTAGAACGTTTTCTTATACCATATAGAAACAAACTCAAAACAGATTAAAGATCTAAACATAAATCCAGAAATCATAAAACTCCTAGAAGAAAACATCAGCAGAACACTCTTTGACATAAACGATAGCAATCTTTTTTGGATCTGTCTCCTAAGGCAATAAATAAATAGAAACAAAAATACACATATGTGACTTAATTAAACTTAAAAGCTTTTGAAAAACCAAGGAAATCAAAATTAAAACAACCTATTGAATGGAAGAAAATAGTTGCAAATGATATGATCAGTAGGGGATTAATGCCCAAAATATATAAACTGCTCATGCAAAGTAAAAAATTCAATTTAAAAAACGGGCAGAAGCTCTCAACAGACATTTTTCCAAAGAAGACATACAGATGTGTGTATGACACATATGAAGACATACAGATGACCAAGAGGCAGATGTAAAGATGCTCAACACTGCTCATCACCAGAGAAATGCAAATCAAAACCACAGTGAGATATCACCTCACACCCGTTAGAATGGCTATCATCAAAAAGACCACACACACACACACACACAAGACCACAAATAACAAATGTTGGTGAGATCATAGAGGAAAGAAAGAGAATGCTTGTGAACTATTGATGGGAACATAAATTGGTGCAGCCACTATGGGAAACACTATGGAGATTCCTCAAAAATCTAAAAATTAGAACTATCATATGATCCAGCAGTTCCACTCCTGGGTATGCACTCAAAGAAACAAAAGCACTCAGTGGAAAAGATACATGCACCCAGTGATCATGGTAGCATAACTTACAACAACCAAGGTATGGAAGCAACTCAAGTGTGCAGAACAGATTAACTGAAAAAGAATACGTGGTGTGTACACACACACACACACACACACACACACACAAAGAAATACTGCTCAGTCATAAAAAAAAAAAAGAACAAAAATTTGCCATTTCTACAACGTGGATGGACATGGAGGGTATTATACTTAGTGAAATAAGTCAGGCAAATGAAGACAAATACTGTATGTTAAATATATGCATTTTATTGTATGTAAACTATACCTCAATAAGGTGGATTTAAAAAGTGGTTCTCCAAAAAGCAGTCTTCTCCACAAATCTAATTCCCAGTGAGTGCTGGTAAGCATTATGATCTGCTTAACAATTGGGAGCTGAAATAAGACGTTAGGTAATCAATTGATAAATTGTGTATTGTCATTCTTTTCCTAAACTTGAATGACAATACACAATTTATCAATTGATTACCTAACATCTTATTTCAGCTCCCAATTGTTAAGCAGATCATACTGCCTTACTGTTTAACTCTTTCCCACCTCCACCCTCTCCTTACCTAACCAGTGTGTGTGGAAAAGAGACAGTATTAAAATAAATGTTCTAATTGATAAGGAAATTATCACTTAATGAGCATATCAATGAGGGCATTCAAGTAAAGCTGGTGTGTAAGTAAAAGTTATGAATTTCTTCTGGACATCAGGAAAAAAAAACTTCAGTTTATTTCTTACTGTGGGGCTTCCCTGGTGGCTCACTGGTGATGAGTCCAGCTACAGTGCAGGAGAGACAAGTTCAATCCCTGATCCAGGAGGATTCAGCTAAACCCATGCGCAACTACTGAGCCTCTGCTCTAGAGCCTGGGAGCCACAGCTGAGCGGTGGCTGCAACAGCTGAAGCTCGGGCACTCTAGAGCTGTGCTCTGCAGCAGGAGAAGCCACTGCGACACGAGAAGCCTGCCCCAAACCAGAAAGGAGCCTGCACGTGCCACGCCTAGAGAAAAGCCCACAGAGCAACGAAGACCCAGCACAGCCGCAAATAAAGAAGTGCTAACATTTAAAAGCTTTTTACTGATGTTGAGCATTCAGCTCTGTCCTACAGACACATGGCAATCTAAACCCAAATGTAAATCAGTTAAGATTAGTGATTCCTCCTGTGACAGAATGGCCACTGTATTTGCTGCTTCTTTCAAAAGCTAGAGAGTCTCTTTCCCCACTCCCGGAAACTGGGATGGCCTTGCGGAAGCGATGTCAAGCCAGTTCAAAGGCTCGGCCTTTAGAAACTTTACGGCTTCCAGTCTTGTACCTGTGAGACCATGAAGCCATGTGACCAAGCCAGGCCTGGCTTGCTGGACAATGAGAAACATAGGTCCTCTTACAGCCCTAGCTGATAGACATTCAATCACTGTGACACACAGATGATGTCATCCAAGACCAGCCAGCCTCATCAACCCCGTTAATGACCTTGGATGGATAAGCCCAGCCTACACTAGAAGAACACCCAGAAGAACTGTTGACTAAAATAAAGGACGGTTGTTTTAAGCCAGTGAGTTTTGTGGCAGTTTGTAACTTAGCCAATAAATAATAGATACTCAAGGACTCATCTGAAGCTCTCTTAAAAGACAGACCAAGTCATTTTAGACGTTTATCAAAAAGTTATTAAATTCTTGGACTCCCCTGGTGGTCCGAGGGTTAAGAATCTGCCTGCCAACACAGGGACCAGAGTTCAATCCCTGGTCGGGAAGAGGCCACATGCCACGGGGGCAACTAAACCTGGGTGCCACAGTTGCTGAGCTGGAGCTCTAGGGTCCGCAAGCGGCAGCCACTGAAGTCCACTCACCTAGACAGCCCATGCTCAGCAACAGAATAAGCCACTGCAGTGAGAAGCCCGTGCATCCCAGCGAAGAGTAGTCCACACCCGCCCCAACTAGAGAAAGCCTGCGCACGGCAACAAAGACATAGCACAGCCAAAGATAAATAAATAAAAATAACTTTTTAAAAGTTATTAAGTCCTTAAACTGAAAGTGAAGGTTGAAGCTGACATGTAAAGAATAATTTATTTATCCCTGGAAATATTAACCAGAAAACAACGTAAAGTGTCTCTGAATAGACAACTAGGATGAGTGAAGAAATAATCTAATGCTTTAATAGTAAGTGTATGGTTTCAGAGGCATAGCCAGTGGAATGCTAGGACTGGTTCACACCAACCTTTGAAATTCAATTATTAAATTTTCAGAAATGTTGTGAGCCAATTGTTAAACCATTGGTAGATTAAATCAGCCATGATAAGAGTATTTATACCATGGAATCCAGTTGTTAAATCTTTACTAGTGTATCACTGGGCACATCTGCAACTGGAGGCAAATTTCATCAGTTTGTATATACCTATATACATATTAAAATATCCTTGAGACTTCTCTGGGTGTTCAGTGGTTAAGACTCTGTGCTCCCACTGCAGGGGGCACAGGTTCAATTCCTAGTCAGGGAGCTAAAATCCTGCATGCCACATGGCACGGCCAAAAATAAAAATAAAAAAAATTAAATATCCTTAATGCTTAAAGAAGACATTGGTTGGCATAACCAATGCCACAGCATAACATTCTGTCTTGATATGTAGTCTTGGGGAAGCCAATTAGTCTTGGTAAGTCTGAACCCATATATGTAAAGTCTGTGCCCCAAATCATCTTTTAGGTTTCTTTCAGATCTATTATTCTATCTCCTATGAGTGTACTGATGGTAATTATACCTGGATGGCAATGATGGAAAAGGCCAAGGGAGCATTCAAATGATCGCACTGTGCTACTGATCACAAATTTTGCTCTAATTCAAGACAAACTAAAGTGATAGTATAGTAGTAATTACATGTACTTTGGGTTATAGACAGCAAGGAGATCAAACCAGTCCATCCTAAAGGAAATCAGTCCTGACTATTCATTGGAAGGACTGATGCTGAAGGGTGAAACTCCCACCTGATGTGAAGAGCTGACTCATTGGAAAAGACTTTGATGCTGGGAAAGATTGAAGGTGGGAGGAGAAGGGGACAACAGAGGATGAGACGATTGGAGGGCATCACCGACTCAATGGACATGAGTTCGAGTAAACTCTGGGAGTTGGTCTTGGACAGGGTTCCTGGCATGCTGCAGTCCATGGGGTCGCAGAGTTGGACACAACTGAGCGACTACTGACCTGAACTGGGGTATGGAGGAGGAAGAGGTGAATTCTGACTAGATGGGAAAGAAAAGAAGGTCTGAGGAAGATATTTTATCAGTCAGGAATGAGATCTCATCTCTGAGTCCACGGTGGCTCGAACTCTGTAGGTGCTTAATAAAGCTTGCTGAAACTGGGCTTCCTGCAGGAAGATACTAAATAAACGTGAGGCGATTTTAGTGATGTTACTAAATCTAAGGGGATGATGCCTTTTGGTAGAATTAGAAAACACGTTACATACTCTGAGCACTTCTTGCCCGTACATTGAAGTCTTACTTTCAGAAGGTTAAACAGTACATTAGAAAATAGTAGGGGGCTAACAGCTGAGCTGTAATTAGGAAAGTATTTCTTTAGCATTGGAATATTTGCAAATTATTTTGGTAAAAATATTAGCAAATAATTTTTAACTTTGGTGGAAAAAAAAATCTAAGAAATCATTCCTTTTGCCTATAAACAGTGGAAATACTTATCTATGCCTTCAGCAAAAGAAATGGTTTGCTAACTTCTTGTGTTTATACAGATATCCAAGTTGACTCATTTCTGAATACACATCTGAAACTGAAAAAATATTCCTTGATGGAATTCTCCCATCCCAAACAAAGGCACATGATGTCTTGTTTTCTTCTTTTCTTAAAAAAGCTTGAATCTAATTAAGGTTGCTTCTGAGAATATGTGGAAACTACTCTTTGTTGCATATCAATATCATTCCATGACTAATGTTATTATGTGCTTTAGCTGCAGGCATGTAAGAACTAGGGCATAATGTGACAGAGCCTTTAATTGCTGAAAAACCACAGAACTTATTCCCGGGGGCCGGGGGGACACAGATACAAAAATTCTCAAAATTCTACACAGTTTCCGGAGTTTCATAGATACTTCCAACCCAAATCCCCATTTACAAAATCCTTTGATTAAAATCTTCTGCAAAAATCCTCATCCAAATATTACCAAATCAAATCCAAAAAAGTCTAAAAAGAATTATGCACCATGACCAAAATGGATTTGTCCCAGGTGTGTAAGACTGCTTCAGCACTCAGAAATCAATTAATGTAACCCATCAGTATTGAAGAAGTCAGAGGACTGATGACCACCTGATTTTAATGCTTCTTATAAAGCTACAGTCATCAAGGCAATGAAGTATTGGTGAGTGAACAAGCAGGTCAGCGAGACAGAGTCCGAAAGTAGACCCATACGGTAGTCAGCTGATCTTTGACAGAGGAGTAAAGCAACAAAAGTGAGCATAGAATGCCTTTTTTTTAACAAATAGGACTAGAACAATTAGACATCCACATGCAAAAAAAAAAAAAATCTAAACATTAACTTTTCACCTTTCACAAAAATTGGTTCAAATGTAAAAAGCAAAACTATAAAACATTTAGAAGATAACACAGGAGAAAATCTAGATGATCTTGGGTTTGGTGATGACTTTTTTAGATACAACACCAAAGACACATTTCATAAAAGAACTGGTAAGCTAGCCTTCATGTCAATTAAAAATGTCTGCTTTTTGAAAAGACACTGTCAAGAGAGTGAAAAGATGAGCCATAAACTGGGAGAAAATATTTTCAAAAGACACATCTGATAAAGGATTGTTATCCGAAATATACAAAGAACTCTTAAAACTCAACAATAAGAAAACAAATAACCCAATTTAAAATGGGCCCAAAACATTTTAACATTGTGGCTACAGAACTCTATGAATATACTAAAAACTATCTAATTATACACTTTAAGTGGGTGAATTGTATGGTATATGAATTCTAACTCAATAAAGCTATCAAAAAAAAAAAATAAATGGGTCAAAGACCTTAACAGACACTTCATCGAACACATACAGATGGCAAAGAAGCAGATAAAAACATGCTCCACATTCTATGTCATCAGAGAAATACAAATTAAAACAAGACACCACTATACACTATTTACAATAACCAGGACATGGAAAGTGAAGTCACTCAGTCGTGTCCGACTCTTTGCAACCCTGTGGACTGTAGCCCACCAAGCTCCTCTGTCCATGGGATTCTCCAGGCAAGAATACTGGAGTGGGTTGCCATTTCCTTCTCCAGGGGATCTTCCCGAGCCAGGGATCCAACCCAGGTCTCCCGCATTGCAGGCAGACACTTTAACCCCTGAGCCACCAAGGACGCCCAAGCAACCTAAATGTTCACTGACAGAGGAACAGATAAAGATGTGGTACACACAGTGGAATCTTAGTCATAAAAAAGGATAAAATAATACCATCAGCAGCAACATGGGTGGGCCTGGAGATGATCACACTAAGTGAAGTCAGACAAAGATAAGTATCATATAGCACTTATCTGGGGAATCTAATTTTTAAAAATGATAAAAAATGAACTTACTTACAAAACAGAAACAAACTCACAGATTTTTTTTTTTCCTTTTGATGTGGACCATTTTTAAAGTCTTTATTGAATTTGTTACAATATTGCTTCTATGTTTTGGTTTTCTGTCCATGCGGCCTGTGGAATCTTAGCTCCCTGAACAAGGAATCTAACTCACACCCTCAGCACTGTAAGGTGAATCCTTAACCACTGGACCATCAGGGAATTCCCTCACGGATCTTGAAATCAGACTTATGTTTATCAAAGGAGAAATGTGGGGGGAAGTGATAAATCAGAATGGGATTAACATATACATACTACTATACATTAAAAAAAAAAAAAATGGGACTTCCCTGGTGGCTCAGAGGTTAAAGCGTCTGCCTGGAACGCAGGAGACCCAGGTTTGATCCTTGGGTTGGGAAGATCCCCTGGAGAAGGAAATGACACCCCACTCCAGTACTCTTGCCTGGAGAATCCCATGGAGGGAGGAACCTGGTAGGCTACAGTCCATGGGGTCACAAAGAGTTGGACACGACTGAGTGACTTCACTCACTTCACTTGATACATAAAATAGATAACAAAGACCTACTGTATAACACAGGGAACTCTACTCAATATTCTGTAATAACCTATAATAAGAAAAGAATCTGAAAAAGAAAATATATATAACTGATTCACTTTCCTGTACAGTTGAAACTGACACACTGGAAATCAACTATAGTAGAATAAAAAAAAATTTTTTTTATAAGAAATAGTCTTCTTAAAAAAAACTATTGACCAGGATGTAGTAACAGCACTCTTTATAACAGGGAACAAATGGAAATAATGACTATGTCTAATGGTATGCGTGCGTGCTGAGTCACTTCAGCAGTGTCCGACTCTGTGCAATCCTAAGGACTGTAGCCACCCAGGCTCCTCTGTCCATGGGATTCTCCAGGCAAGAATACTGGAATGGGTTGCCATGCTCTCCTCCAGGGGAACTTCCAAACCCAGGGATCGAACCTGCATCTCTACGTCTCCTGCATTGGCAGGCAGGTTCTTAGCACCATTAGTGCCACCTGGAAAGCCCACGTCTAATGGTATGGAGTTAATTAAATCATTACATTCCAGTTTATAAAGTAATATGCATCAATTAAGTGAGAGTACTGATACAGCAAAAGAATGCATGATACTAAGTGAAAAAGCAAGTTATAAAACAATATGCATAATAAATACAATTATTTTTGGAAATATATTTATGTAGCAAAATAACCCAGGAGAGAAAGGTAGCAAAAATGTTAGTGTTCTCTTTAGATGGGACAATTATAGATAATTTTCTCTTTAGTCTCTAATTTTAAAAAATGATACATTATATTCATGGTTAAAAAGCAACATCATTAGAAAAACTAAGTAGCTCAGTAGATGCTAATTAAGTAGATACTATGCTCCTTAAGGGTCCCTTTTCCGTTATTGGGCTGGCAAAAAGTACAATGCCGCTTCGTAGTAGGGGTACAACAAATGACTAGATCAACAGAATGAATGATGGCTTTAATTAATTTCACTGGGGCCACTTACTCTACTTATCATTCTTACCTATAGAATACCCAAATAGTATCTGCTAAATTAAGTACATTAAGTCACTGCCCTTTGGGTGAGGAGTGCTCAAACCGAACCCTATATAAGAGTGCCCTCTGGTGGTTTCACCGACAAAGCTTTTTTTCAATTTGCAGTATGGAGGCCTGGCGTCCTGGGATTCATGGGGTCGCAAAGTACAAGACTGAGCAACTGAACTGAACAACAATCCATTCCTTCCTCCAGGGGATCATCCCCACCCAGGGATCGAACCCAGGTTTCCTGCCTTGCAGGTGGACTCTACCATCTGAGCCACCAGAGAAGCGCCAACAACAATCCACCTTACCAATGGAAGGAAATATGAGAATAAGGACTTGGTAGTAGTATTTTCATGAAGCTAAATTTATTCCATTTAAAGAGTCATCAGACCTTACATATTTTTTAAATCTCTGAAAAAACAAACTAATCTTCCATGAAATGTTAGTGACAGCGGATAATACGTTACACCTCTGAGGTGGAAATGGGAGAAGCTGAGTGGAGGTGAAGGTGGTGATGAAATCTGTACTTACTCAGCACCTCATGAAAACCAGAATTCAGGAACTACAGTGTTAACTACAATGTATGATACTTCCAGTGCAAATAAAACTAATTCTCCAAAAGACTCACATGTATATGTGCACTTTGGACATTTCACAACCGAACCATCTGTATTTAGTAGATCCTTGCATTTAGAAGAAAATTTTAGTTTTTATTCTTAATACTTTCATAACATGGTATATCTTAATCTTTGTAAAATTTTGGATATAACAACCTGAAACAACTATTTTTGAAGATATGTCACCGAATATGTGGTTAATATTTCAATTATCAAATTCTATTGTCTTTTGCTTTTCCCCCCAAATGAGTAACATAGTTTTATTTCCTTTATACTTTTCTATTATTCCTACATTTTACTGAACACTTGAACCTTCACCTTCCTTTATGAAAAGAACTAGATTAAGCAATAGAATGTGAAATCATTTTTCACATCCAATTTAAAAATATCACAAATGTTGCACAAGTTTGAAAAAAGTAACTTTCCATCTTTTTAAGACTCCTCATTTCCTAAGGAGAAATCACAGAGGCAGCAATGCTGATCATATATAAGCTGGTAGTGATAATCAACAGAATAAACTACTAACATTCTTATAAGAGAAGTCAGAGATCAAATTGTGGGATCATAGAAAAAGCAAGAGTTTCAGAAAAACATCTATTTCTGCTTTATTGACTATGCCAAAGGCTTTGTGTGGATCACAACAAACTGGAAAATTCTTCAAGAGAGAATACCAGACCACCTGACCTGCCTCCTGAGAAATCTGTATGCAGGTCAAGAAGCAACAGTTAGAACTGGACATGGAACAACAGACTGGTTCCAATCAGGAAAGGAGTACATCAAGGCTGTGCATTGTCACCCTGCTTATTCAACTTACATGCTGAGTACATCATGTGAAATGCTGGGCTGGATGAAGCACAAGCCGGAATCAAGATTGTTGGGAGAAATATCAATAACCTCAGATACGCAGATGACACCACCCTTAAAACAGAAAACAAAGAACAACTAAAGAGTCTCCTAACAAAAGTGAAAGAGGCGAGTGAAAAAGTTGGCTTAAAACTCAACATTCAAAAAACTAAGATCGTGGCATCCGGCCCCATCACTTCATGGCAAATAGATGGGGAAACAGTGGAAACAGCGGCAGACTTCATTTTCTTGGGCTCCAAAATCACTGCAGACGGTGACTGCAGCCATGAAATTAAAAGATGCCTACTCCTTGGAAGAAAAACTATGAGCAACCTAGATGGCATATTAAAAAGCAGAGACATTACTTTGCCAACAACAGTCTGTCTAATCAAAGCTATGGTTTTTCCAGTAGTCACGTATGGATGTGAGAGTTGGACTATAAAGCAAGCTGAGTGCCGAAGAATTGATGCTTTTGAATTGTGGTGTTGGAGAAGACTCTTTAGAGTCCCTTGGACTGCAAAGAGAGCCAACCAGTCCATTCTGAAGGAAATCAGTCCTGAATATTCATTGGAAGGACTGATGCTGAAGCTCCAATACTTTGACCACGTGACGCAAAGAACTGACTCATTAGAAAAGATCCTGATGCTGGAAAAGATTGAAGGCAGGAGGAGAAGGGGATGACAGAGGATGAGATGGTTGGATGGCATCACCGACTTGATGGACATGAGTTTGAAAAAGATCCGGGAGTTGGTGACAGACAAGGAAGCCTGGCGTGCTGCAGTCCATGGGGTTGCAAAGTCAGACACAAGTGAGTGACTGAACAGAACTGATTCTTATAATGGCAGTTTAGTAATATTAATGCTCTAATCAGAGTTGCATGTGCTCTGAAGCAAACAGAATTTTTAAGACAGCCAGAATGGTGCACTGAGACGACCTAGAGGGATGGTACAGGGAGGGACGAGGGAGGGGGATTCAGGCTGGGGAACACGTGTATACCTGTGGCGGATTCCTGTTGATGTATGGCAAAACCAATACAATATTGTAAAGTAATTAACCTCCAATTAAAATAAATAAATTTATATTTAAAAAAAAAGACAGCCAGAAAAAGTGTCAAAACGAATAATATCTTCTCTCTAGGAAAGTAAAAATTCTTGGGTGAAAGAAAACACCTGTCATAGCGATGCATTGTTAAAAAGCTCTGGAGGCTGACAGTGTGGATCCTGGCTCTGTCACTTGCTAGGTAGGCAGAGTTCAAGTCACTTAGCCTTATCTGTACAATGGGAAAGATGCTGTTTCCTCAGAGGATTATTTTGAGAATTTAATAATATTGTAAACAAAGGACCTAGCAGATAGTAAAAACTGATTAAAATACAACTAATTATTCCCTAGAGCCACAAGAAAGGAAACATTATAACATCTTTTTCTGTGCGACCAGCATGAGTTTCTTTGCAAAAGCAATTTAAAATCTTCAGAACCATTAACATTTTTATTAATCATATTTATACTACTAACAGTATTTGGTTGATAAAAGTACTTAACTAGGCACAGAAAAATAAATACTAGACTTAAATAACTCAACAGGAAAATACTATAAAATAGGCTCTTTAAAATTCAAATTGTCAAATTCAGAATTACTTACTATATATAAAGAAATACACATTTTAATATATGAAAAGATGTTTTATTATTATTTTATTATATAACATATTAGTGAATACATCCAATTGTATCTTCTCAAAAGGCAAATGAGATCCAGGGTAACATTCCTCTTTGTCTCCTGAAAACATCAATATCATCTGTCTTTTGGAGGATTCAGTTTCCTACGACGTCTATGATACCTTGAAAAGAAAAAAATCATTTAAAATAAGATTATTTTAATAAAAGTTAACTGTTCCTGATAGAAATATCAAATTTCTATTAGCTTGGTGTTTATTGGCACTCAAAAAAAAAATCAATGAAACATAATACATACACAAGACATACCTCAAGTAGATAGTTCTTAATAAGCCACATTTCCCTGCTGTGAAAATAGCTTTCTTTTAATTAAGCATTTGGAAAGTCTTTCTTCACATGTCAAGGTAGTTTCAATATGGTAACCTAGATGACTGTTCCTTAACTTAAATCTAGTGGTTGTCTTTGAAGTAAAGAAACACCACATTGTGAATATGAAGGATACACGCTATTGAAGTTTTATTTAAAAGGGGATGATCAACTTTAAATGGAAGCCTCTTGAGCTGCAAAATCATGTTTTCATAAACAATAAAATATAATTACTAGTATGTATATGGAAAATGTTCAGTATCACAAAAAATGGAAGAATTACAAATTAAAACAGTGAGAAATCTTTTTCCTTGTTTTTGCAATCACAAATAATTTTTAAATTATAATCCACAATCCAAGTATAGGTATGGTGAACTAAGCAATATCAGACTTAACTGCTTAAAGTATGCATCAGTATAACATTTGAAAATCACACTATCAAAAATTTTTTTTATTAATCATTACTTTTGATCTAATAATTCCTCTCTGGAAATCTATCCTAAAGCAACAAGTAGTTAAAATATTAACTATCTTAATATGAAAATATTAAATATATAATATTAAATATTAAAGGGGGAAGGGATGATACAGGATTCAAATTTATATATACAGTATGATTAAAACCATGTAAAAAGAGGCGAACTATTAAAACTTATGTATAGAAAGAAAGAAATAAAATGCACTGTTACCAGTGACTGAAGTGTTTTCACCATGCAGAATTTTTTCTTTTTTCAACTGCTCTTTTCAATTCTTTTTTCAATAAAGAACTCTTTCTTTATTGAGTCAATAAAATTTCTGCACAGAGTACATGTGCTTTCAGTGATGAGTTCTCTTCAAAAATTCCCTTAAGGCAAGACTGTGGCAAATTGATCTGAGCTAATTTTTAACTTTTTTGCTAGTGTGGAAATTCAATGTAAAGATATCTATACCAATGAGTGACAAGGCACGTATCTTATCTCCTTCAGCTGTTGTGATTAAGATGATCTCAAGTATTTTTTTGCTTATCTTAAAGGTTTCATACAGGCAACTTTCCCATACACTGCTTTTTGATAAACTGCAAAATACAGAAATTAGGTTAAATAAATGAACTACATCTACATATACTAACACGGAATACTAAGTTGTAGGATAACACATATAACATATTATCACTACCTGAAAATGTCTACATACACTTATATTGGCATTAAGATTATGGTTTTCTTAAGGGCTCCAGTTACGTGCCATATAATCAAGGTTTTACTAGCACAACTGTATTCCTGAAAGATGTTCTGTAAAAGCTGTGAGGCACAGAATAGGGTTTGGGAAGTTACAAACTTCCTGAAATTATTTATTAAAAATTTGAACATGTATTTATTTTCCTGGGAAGTGGATTAATAGGTTCCATTGGATTCTCAATGAAGTCTGTGGTTCTAAAAATCTAAGCACTGTCCTACACAAGTGTGATTCAGCTTACAATGCTCAAACATTTTCACTACTCAAGATGCTTAAAACCTGAAAGCACTTTGAGATCTTGATACCCCTGAATCTAACAAAGTCAAATTCTAAAATATGCTCAGTAAATGTCAAATCACATTTACAGATTTTTTATCAAGCATGAATGTCAACACTCGGAAGCAAATACCTGAATTTTAAGGTGCCCTTATAGAACTGGACATGGAAAAAACAGACTGGTTCCAAATAGGAAAAGGAGTACATCAAGGCTGTATATTGTCACCCTGCTTATTTAACTTATATGCAGAGTACATCATGAGAAACGCTGCACTGGAGGAAGCACAAGCTGGAATCAAGATTGCCGGGAGAAATATCAGTAACCTCAGATATGCAGATGACACCACCCTTATGGCAGAAAGTGAAGAGGAACTCAAAAGCCTCTTGATGAAAGTGAAAGAGGAGAGCGGAAAAGTTGGCTTAAAGCTCAACATTTAGAAAACTAAGATCATGGCATCCAGTCCCATTACTTCATGGCAAACAGATGGGGAAACAGTGGAAACAGTGGCTGACTTTATTTTTCTGGGCTCCAAAATCACTGCAGATGGTGATTGCAGCCATGAAATTAAAAGATGCTTGCTCCTTGGAAGGAAAGTTATGACCAACCTAGATAGCATATTGAAAAGCAGAGACATTACTTTGCCAACAAAGGTCAAGGCTATGGTTTTTCCAGTGGTCATGTATGGATGTGAGAGTTGGACTATAACGAAGGCTGAGCGCCGAAGAATTGATGCTTTTGAACTGTGGTGTTGGAGAAGACTCTTGAGAGTCCTTTGGACTGCCAGGAGATCCAACCAGTCCATCCTAAAGGACATCAATCCTGAATATTCATTGGAAGGATTGATGTTGAAGCTGAAACTCCAATACTTTGGCCACCTGATGGGTAGAAATGACTCACTGTAGAAGACCCTGATGCTGGGAAAGATTGAGGGCAGGAGAAGAAGGGGACGACAGAGGATGAGATGGCTGGATGGCATCACCGACTCAATGGACATGGTTTTGGGTGGACTCTGGGAGTTGGTGATGGACAAGGAGGCCTGGCGAGCTGTGGTTCATAGGGTTGCAGAGAGTTGGACATGACTGAGCGACTGAACTGAACTATGACTCATCATCTAAACTGGGATCACTTAAAAAATAAAAACCTGCTCTATTAATAATTAACAAAATAGTTAAACTGAGACAGTCCCTGGCAAGCCAAAACGTATTGTTATCCTTCTTAAATTACACAATGACTCAGTGATATCTGAAAGATCTGTCAACAGCTCTTAGTCCACCACAGTACTTCACCCCCTGGTTCACAATGCAGCTGGACATTCAATGTTTCCTACTGATGGTGGGAGTTAATTTTTGTTGCCTCCATGGGAAAATATTCAAGTTGCTCTTTAAAGAGGTACTGCTACTCATATATTTATAGAATCGCTTTATATTTCAGAAATTTAGAATTATGTTCCAATCCTTCTTACTTTCAATCCAGACTTCTTTCAATCATTCCATCCTTTTTTTTTTCAACATAACTTTACATTTGATGGAGTTATGTTACCTATATTCGTTTTTAAGAGATGTTATGAAAATCAGAATCATTCACTGATTCATTTGTTTTTAAATATGTGGAGCATCTACTACATAGCAGGCATCATTTTTAGGTGCTAAAGTTTCTGTGGTACACAAAAAAATGACAAAATCCCCACTCTCATGAAGCTTACATTCTAGTGTATTAGACAGAAAAATAAGATAAACAAATTGGCCAAGGAAGGCTTCAGAGATAAAAACTCCAAAGAAGAGGTGATGGAATTCCAGCTGAGTTATTTCAAATCCTAAAAGATGATGCTGTTAAAGTGCTGCATTCAATATGCTAACAAATTTGGAAAACTCAGCAGTGGCCACAGGACTGGAAAAGGTCAGTTTTTCAAATCCCAAAGAAGGGCAATGCCTAAGAATGTTCAAACTACCATACAATTGCACTCATTTCACATGCTAGCAAGGTAATGCTCAAAATCCTTCAAGCTAGTCTTCAACAGTATGTGAACTGAGAACTTTCAGATATACAAGGCAGATTTAGAAAAGGCAGAGGAACCAAAGGTCAAATTGTCAACATTCACTGGATCATAGAAAAAGCAAGAGAATTCCAGAAAAACATCTACTTCTGCTTCACTGACTACACTGAAGCTTTTGACTGTGTAGATCACAACAAACTGTGGAAAATTCTTAAAGAGATGGTCCAGACCACCTTATCTGCCTCCTGTGAAACCTATGTGCAGGTCAAGAAGCAAGGGTAAAAACCAGACACAGAACAATGAACTGGTTCAAAACTGGGAAAGGAGTACATCAAGGCTGTATATTGTCACCCTGCTTATTTAACTTATATGCAGAGTACATCATGTGAAATACCAGGCTGGATGAATCACAACCTGGAATGAAGATTGCTGGGAGAAATATTAATAACCTCAGATATGCAGATGACACCTCCCTTATGGCAGAAAGTGAAGAAGAACTAAAGAGCCTCTTGATAAGCAAGAAAGAAGAGTGAAGAAGATGGCTTAAAACTCAACATTCAAAAAACGAAGATCATGGCATTCGGTCCCATCACTTCATGGCAAATACATGGGGAAACAATGGAAAGAATGACAGACTATTTTCTTGGGCTCCAAAATCACTGTGGATAGTGACTGCAGCCATGAAATTAAAAGATGCTTGCTCCTTGGAAGAAAAGCTATCACAAACCTAGACAGCATATTAAAGTGCAGGGACATTACTTTGTCAACAAAGGTCTGTATAGTCAAAGGTATGGTTATTCCAGTAATCACATATGGATGTGAGAGTTGGACCATAAAGAAGGCTAAGGACTGAAGAACTGATGCTTTTGAACTGTGGTGCTAGGAAGACTCTTGAGAGTCCCTTGGAGTGCAAGGAGATCAGACCAATCAATCTTAAAGGAAATCAACCCTGAACTGGAAGGACTAATGGTGAAGCTGAAACTCAAGCTCCAGTACTTTGGCCACCTGATGTGAAGAGCCAACTCATTGGAAAAGACTCTGATGCTAGGAAAGATAGAGAGCAGCAGGAGAAGGGAACGACAGAACGAGATGGTTGGGCGGCATCACCAGCTCCATGGACATGAGTTTGAGCAACCTCCGAGAGACATGAAGGACAGGGAAGCCTGACGTGCTGCAGTCCACGGGGTTTCAAAGAGTCGGACACAACTGAGTGACTGAACAACAGCAATAACAGGTCTGAGGTGGAAGGAAGGGCATGTTGAAGGAACAGCAAAGAGGTCATGAGGTTGCAACAGGCTGAAGACGCAAGAGAACAATTGGAAATGAGAGTAGAAAGGTAATAGAGGATCAGATCATGTAAATTCTTGTAGATAATAGGTAAGGTCTAGTTTTCTCTGAGTGAGATGGAAAGCTACTAGAGGTTTTTCAAAAGGAAATTTATAGTAACTAGCAGAATTCTGGCTGTGTGCTCAGAGCAGACTGCAGGAAATCAAAGGCTGAAATAGGGAGACCAGTTAGAAAGCTTCTTCTATGAACCAGGCAAAAGATGGTGGCACAGACGGGATGATGACAGAGGGAATGGGGATAAACGGTCAAACTGATACATTTTGGAGACAGAGGCAACAGGATCTGCTGATAGACCAGATGTTGGGGGTAAGACAAATAGAAAAGTTAAGAATGGCACCAAGATTTCTGGCCCAAGCAGCTAGAAGAATGGAACTGGCATTAACTGAGACAGGGAAAATTGCAGGAGAAGCTGGTTTGTGAGAGACCATGAGAAGCTCAGTTAGAGACACATTAAGTTAAGGATATCCATTAGACAAGTCAAGTAGGCCCCTGGAAATACAGGTCTGGAGGTCAAGGGACAGGAAGAGATAGATCTGGGAACCAATGTAGATGGTATTTAAACCCATAAGACTGGATGCGATCACTGTCTTAGGGAATGGACAGAAAAGATGAGAGAACCAAGGGCTGATCCTTGGGGAACTCCAAAATTTAGACCTAAGGGAAATGAAAAGGAACCAGCAAGAGGAACCAAGATATTAATAATATATGAACTCTGGATATGTAAAAAATGTAAAAAAGAGTTTCAGCAAACTTATTAAGGTTGAATTAATGAGAAAAATAACAGAAAACTCAAACAGAACCACTAGGAACTCTGCAATATTGCTAAAATGATGTGTTCTGCAAAGAACCATAATGGAAGGAATGCTCCACTGACTTTATTTTTTTCATACCAACTGAGGAAGACTAAAGACAGGAAGAAGAACTTGGACACAGATGCTGGCAACTTAGGGCACTGATATGTCCTGCTTCTTGAGTACTGGTGACATTAAAGGCCAACAGGAGACACCTCAGGGGCTGCAGAAAAGAGCAAAATGACTCACAATCAGGTCCTCAACACCTGTACACAGAGGAGCTATCTAATGCAAACTATAGGGAGTACAAAGAAACAGATTTGTAGAAGTACCTTTCACAGAATATATTCAAAGTCCCATTACATCAGGTAAATTATAATATAGTGATTTAGCTAGGGTAATTTGTTTTATCACCTAAAATATCATCAAATAGGAAGTAGCAGGAGCCTCATGGTTACATATGCTATTAAAAATCAATCTTTGCACAACTACATATGAAAATGGGCAAAAGCCAGAGGTGGGGGGAACCAAAACTTCAATTTAATCCCAAACCCTCGGCCCAAATTTCGTCATCGCTCATTCTCACCCTGAAAATTCAAACAGTTCTATATCCAGTCTCAGTATAAAGCCCAAATCTAAGAGGACTCTTTGAATTGCCATCCTAAAGTAAATAAGATCATCGGGATTAGGAAACAGTAATATCCAGTTCATAAATTTAGTGGTAACAATTCTAACAGTGGATCTCCATATGTGAGATAACCTAACCCCCAGTGTTTATTATCTACTGGACTATTTCAGCATCAATTCTGTACAGTCATACTACCTATGCTTCCAGTCCACCCCATTGTGGGTGAGGTCAATAATTAAATGCAGGTGGGTTCAGGATTGAATGAGGTAGGCAACACCCTGGGATCATAAAGCCTTTGCTGACCTCGATTCAGAATCTGATAATAAAGAACATCTTAATGCACAGGTGACATACCAAGATAAAATGGAAATTAAACAAATCCTCATGACTTAACAGCTCAACTCTGAAAATAAAACTTCCAAGAATCACAGGGAAATTTACCAATGGACCAACCCAAAGACTACCATAAAGTACAGCTTCAAAGAAAAACAACACCGTCAACAAACTGGAAAGATAATTAGGTAAGATAATATCCCAGCAGACAGTGACTTAGTACACAGACATCATATTAAAGATACTGTATTAGAGGTCTTCCAGGAAACTACAAAACAGAAGTTGCATTCCTGATGAAGACAGAATGACAGCAAAAGATAAAACCAAAAAATTACCCACAAATATAATGTAAATGGGTATTTAATAAATTATAGTTAAAATAATTTAGAGGTAGTAGCTATTCAAAGTGACTATAAAAAAATTGAATGAAAAAAGTAGGCCAAGGGCAAATGGCAGAAGAAGAGCGCAAGTACTGAAAATAAAAAAAAAAGCACTTAAGATGGCTTGATACTAAAATCAGAAGTCAGATTGGATAAAAAAAAAACAAACTACAACTATATTTCATTTTAAAAGCCCACTTTTGGGGACTTCTGTGGTCGTCCAGTGGTTAAGTTCATGCTTCTGATTCACCAGTTCAATCCCTGATCAGGGTTATATGCTGCAATTGGCATAAACTACAAACAAAAAAAACCCCTTCAAACTTTATAAAAAATTTTGCACAGCAAATAGAACTATAAACAAAATGAATGAACAATCCACAGAATGGGAGAAAATATTTGCAAACAATGCAACTAACAAAGGATTCATCTCCAAAATATACAGACAGTTCATGCTGCTCAATATCAAAGAATAAACAACACAATCAGTAAACGGGCAGGGACTTCTCTGGTGGTCCATTGGGTTAAAACTCCATGCTCCCAATACAAGGGGCAAGGTTCCGTTCCAGGTTGGGAAACTAAGATCTGGCATGCCTAAAGGTGCAGCCAAAAAAAGAAGGAAAAAAAAGGGGGGGGCAGAAGATCTAAACAGACATTTCTCCAAAGACAAGACAGACGCACAAAAGCACAAGACAAAAGCCCATGAAAAGATGCTCAACACTACTAATTATTAGAGAAATGCAAATCAAAACTATAAGGGGGACTTATCCAAGGGTCCAGTGGCTAAGAATCCACCTTCAAATACAAAGGACACAGGTTTGATCCCTGGTTGGGGAGAGGAGCAACTAAGCCTATGCTCCACAATAAGAGAAGCCTAGGCAGTTCAGCAAAAGAAAGCCTTCCAACCACAACAAAAAGCCCCCATGCCACAGCAAAGACCCAGTGTAGTCAAAATATTAACAAATAAATTACTTAAAAACAAACAAAAAACTACAATGAGGCATTATGTCACACGAGTCAGAATGGCCATTACCCAAAAGTCTGCAAACAATAAATGCTAGAGAGGGTATGAAGAAAAGGAAACTCGCCTATACTGTTGGTGGGAAGGTAAACTGGTACAACCATTATGGAGAACAGTATGAATGTTCCTTTTAGAACAAAACTACCATATGATCCAGGAATCCTACTCCTGAGTATATATTCAGGGAAAACCATAATTCAAAAAGATGCATGCCTCCCAATGTTCACTGCAGTATATTTATAATAGCCAAGACACAGAAGCAACCTAAATGTCCATCAACAGAGGAGTAGATAAACAAGATATGGTACATATACATAATACAATGAGATTTTACTCAGCAATAAAAAAGAATAATGTCATCTGCAGCAACATGAATGGACCAAGAGATTACCATGCTAAGTGAAGTAAGTCAGACAGAGAAAGGAAGCATCACATGGTGTCACTTACATGTGGAAGCCAACAACAATAACAAAATGATACAGATGAATTAATTTACAAAACAAACAGACTCACAGATCCTGAGATCAAACTTAGGGTTACCAAAGGAGAAAGGTGGAGGGAAATGATAAATCAGAAGACTGAGATGAACACATACACACTGCTATATATAAAATAATTAACAAGGACCTACTGTAGAGCACAGGAAACTCTACTCAATATTCTGTAATAACCTATACAGGAAAAGAACCTGAAAAAGAATGGAGATACACACACATACACACACACAAATTCACTCTGCTGTACACCTGAAACTAACACTGTAAGTCAACTATACTCCAATAAAAACTGTTAAAACTTAAACAGGACTTCCCTCGTGATGCAGCGGATAAGAATCCTCCTGCTAATGCTGAAGACCCAGCACAGCCCAAATTAATTTAAAAAATAAAACGGCCAAAATACTGGAAAGAACCCAAAATGTCCATCTGGTTAACAGATAAACAAACTGTGGTCTATCCATACAAGGAAATATTATTCAGAAATAAAAAAGGACAAACTATTGGTATATACATCAATATGGATGAATCTCAAAAGCACTGTACTTAGTGAAATAAGTCAGACACAAAAGGCTATGTACTGATAATCCCATTTATATGAAATTCTAGAAAGTAATAAAAAGCAGACAAGTAATTGCCAAGGGTGAGGATTATAGGGAGGGATCAGAATGCAAGGCATAGGAGAACTTTCTGGAGTTATGAAAACAGTTTATATTATGATTATGGTAGTGATTATGAAACAAAGCAGGACCTTAAGGCCCTTGACCGTCCTCCCCACATATCCTCAGCTTGCTTTTTGTCTGTGGAAAAACATTAGCCAACAAATAAGTTTAATCAGAGAAGTGAGAAAATGTAGAAACAAAGGAAAACAGTCCAACAAAACTAAATAACAACAGTTGTAATAACTATAGAATAACAATAATAATGATATGGTAAATATTATACTCGGCATGTACAGAATGTAATAACTACACAAGACAGTTGTATAACTGTTATCCAAAATGGGTATTCAGCTACTCGCATCTCAAAAGCTAGTAAGTAGGCAAGGCTGGTGGAAAGGAAAGTTTGCTTTATTTTGGAGACTGGCTCCCAGGGTGAGTAGGTACTGCTGTCTGTTCAAAGGCTGACTCCCCCGACTGACAGTGGGCAAGAGCTTTTATAGACAGAGGGAGGGGGCTTCATGCAGACAACAGAACCCTCAGCTCCGACAGTTATCTTGAAATTGGTCACTGGTGGTCTGATCACCATCATCTTGATTGTTCTAAGTACGACCCTATGCAACCCTTTGCAACCCTGTGGATTGTAGCCCATCAGGCTCTCTGTCCAAGGGATTCTCCAGGCAAGAATACTGGAGTGGATTGCCATTCACTTCTCCAGGGGATCTTCCCCACCCAGAAACCCAACTCCAGTCTCAACATCTCCTATAAGCAGGTGGGTTCTTTACCACTAGTAGTATACATTTGTTACAATGTTTACATTTACATACTTAAACTAGTCAATATTTCACTTAAAACATTTGTCAAAAATCACAAAGTTGTAAACTTAAAACTGCTAAACTTGAAGTATGTAAACTACACCTCAAAAGAGCCTATTTAAGAAAAGATGCTTCAGGGAGCTCTCCAGTGGCCTAGTCATCAGATTTGGTGCTTTCACTGCCCTGGCCTGGGTTCAGTCCCTGGTTACGGAATTGAGATCCTACAAGCTGCATGGCATAGTCAAAAAAAAAGAAAGATGCTTCAAAAAGAATAAGAGAAAAACTGTGAGTGGAAGACAATGAGACAATATTAATTATCATTATCAAACTACTACTGTATATATACTGTATGCCAGCTGTTTGATTATATTTTATCTCAAAACCACCAAGCAAATTAAGCATTATTAGCCATGAAATTAAAAGACGCTTACTCCTCGGAAGAAAAGTTATAACCAACCTAGATAGCATATTCAAAAGCAGAGACATGACTTTGCCGACTAAGGTCCGTCTAGTCAAGGCTATGGTTTTTCCAGTGGTCATGTATGGATGTGAGAGTTGGACTGTGAAGAAAGCTGAGCGCTGAAGAATTGATGCGTTTGAACTGTGGTGTTGGAGAAGACTCTTGAGAGTCCCTTGGATTGCAAGGAGATCCAACCAGTCCATTCTAAAGGAGATCAGCCCTGGGATTTCTTTGGAAGGAATGATGCTGAAGCTGAAACTCCAGTACTTTGGCCACCTCATGCGAAGAGTTGACTCATTGGAAAAGACTCTGATGCTGGGAGGGATTGGGGGCAGGAGGAGAGGGGATGACAGAGGATGAGATGGCTGGATGGCATCACTGACTCGATGGATGTGAGTCTGAGTGAATTCCGGGAGATGGTGATGGACAGGGAGGCCTGGCGTGCTGCGATTCATGGGGTTGCAAAGAGTCGGACACGACTGACTGACTGAACTGAACTGAACTGAACAGAACTGATTTCTATTTTCTTCAATAGATAACAATATTTGAATAACTAGTTAGTAAGTAGCAGAGACAAGATGATATAAATCAGTCCAGCCTCTTTAACACACGTATACTCTCAGAAAAGGTTCTACGTTATTGGAGTTCAGAAAGCACAGAACTGAGTATAAGATGAGGTAGGGTTATTCATATAGGGAGAGTTTAACAGTGTTCATCTACAGGGAATACAGCATTTGTAGGTATAAAGAAGATTTTTATTTTATACTTTAAATGCTTCTGAACTGTTTTAAAATATTTTTAAAACAAGTATTTTATACCTTTCAATAACTTATTTAAAAAGATGTTACACAGCCCCAAGTAGTAAATTCATAATGGGTCCCTCCCTTTAACTGTTATAACTTTAAAACTGTGAAATATTTAGTAAAATATCCTTGAAAATCCTGCCTGATATTTAAGAAATGTTCTCTAACATCTAGAAACCAACACTTGAAAATGGCTCCCATTAAACCAAACTATCTATATATATATACACCAAACAAATATTTGTTAAGGATCAGTAATCACACATTAAAATTGTGAAAGATGATGCATCACAATGGCAATGCCTACAGGTAAAACTTTTCTTTGTACACATAAGCTAGCATCTGGAGCTTTTCTGCTGAACTCTTTATTAGGAGAGATACTGAGATAATCAACTGCATCTAATTAAAGTCTGCTTAGACCTGAAAATGCCTAGTAATCCTGAAGGGAGAAGACATACCAGGAGATTAAATTAATTAGCAGTCAAAGCTAATTAGCAGTAATAAGATTAAACATAGGTAGGGTACTAGACAGAAAAGTCTGAAGATAACAGGTTTGGTTTTAAGACTCCCTAATGGTCTTCTTGCCTTCAGTCTTTCCTCTTCAAATTACAAATCAACACAGAACTTCTGCAACTTCAGCAATTTGGTTATGAACAAAAGATCACAAGAAAACGGCAGCAATGTGAAACATGCAGGAAACAAGTGCTGAAAACGATTATAAAAAAATTTTTAAGGTGGGGCTTGAACTAAAGTATCTCAATGATGGGAAAGAAATAAAAGATAAACATGAGTAATGGTATGAATCATAGAAAGAAATCTTAGAAGACAGCAATGACTGAGATATGGAGCTATATAAATGGCTTGCTAACCTGTTTTCCTATAATGTAACTTCCAAAGAGGGAAAAACATAGACTGCATGTATAAACTAAGTAGGTACTGAATAAGAAAGAAAAATCAAGGAAGGGGACATAAAATAGGTAAAGAAATTGAAAGATACTTATGGTAGGCAAGAGGTAAGTGGATAAAGAAGATGTAATATATTTATTTGCTACATACAGCAGCTTGTGGGATCTCAGTCCCAATCAGGGATTGAATCCATGTCCTTGGCAATGAAAGCACGGAGTCCTAACCACTATACAACCAGGAAATTTCCAGGATTATGTTTAGTTAAATAGGTCAGACAGATAAAGACAAATACTCTATGTTATCACCTATATGTGGAATCTAAAAAATAAAACAAATGTATATAACAAAACGGGCTTCCCAGGTGGCGCTGGTGGTAAAGAATCCAGCTGCCAATGCAGGAGACATAAGAGATGCAGGTTTGATTCCTGGGTCAGGAAGATCCCCTGGAGGAGGGCATGGCAACCCACTCCAGTATTCTTGCCTGGAGAATCCCCTGGAGGACAGAGGAGCCTGGCGGGCTACAGTCCACAGGGTTGTAAAGAGTTGGTCACACTGAAGTGACTTAGCATGCACACATATATAACAAAACAGAAACTGACTCACATAGAGAACAAACTAGTGGTAACCAGTGGGGAAAAGGGAGAGATGCAAGGTAGGAGTGTGAGATTAAGAAACACAAATTACTATGTATAAAATAAACAAGCAACACGGATATATTGCACAACACAGGAAAATATAGCCATTATTTTGTATTAATTTTAAATGGGGTAAAACCTATAAAAATACTGAATCACTAGTTTGAGGTATACCTCAAACTAATATAACATTGTAGGCCAATTATGTTTCAATAAATTAAAAACAAATATTGTTTTAACTTAAAATAGACACTACAGTGGCAAAAAAAAAAAATCACAGATTTTTTTTCCCTTGGAGACTGATGCAGAAATATCATTACAGAAAGATTATTAAGGGAGAGAGAGGCTCTTTTTGAGTGGAAGAGTTGTGCTTTGTTATAATGAATTTAAAACTTTGCACAGATGTCTAGTTCGAAATATTCTAAGGACAATGAATAAAAACAATACTTTAAATGACTATATCACAAAATAGAAAAAATTTTAAGAACCCCTCCAAGATCCCCTGAAAGCTTTGATTAAACTCTCCCACTAAAATAAAGGAAGAAAAGAAGTATACTTTCATTTTAGCTACACTTATGTAGATTTAAAAGCACACTTCAGTAGGTGAACATACTGGGTGTTAACCCCTTCAGGCAAAGTACAACCTCAGAAGGCTGTCAACAGAAAGAAAGTTGTTATTTCTTTAGTGTCCAGTGAGAGATGAAGAAGAAAAGAAAACACTTACTGTCCACGAGGATACCAACGGTGCTTAGTAGTAAAGAACGTTTTACTGAGTTGTTCTATCATGGCTCCTTGCTCTAAGTGTTCACTTTTTTCTTCTAATCTGGTTTTCAGTACTAGATCATGTGTTTCTTCATTGTTATGCACTGGATCTGGCCGAGGGATAGGCTGCAAGATAAACAGCAGTGAACATCAACATGTAGGAATGTTAGCCAGCATCTGATTGAGTTGACGGTAAAATAATTACCGCCACAGCATCTCAAGGTGGGTAGATAAGTCACCAGAACGGTTTCACTGAGTTGTACTACCGGTTAGCGCACCAGAATTTATTTTTGGCTGCACCAGTCATGGCATATGGGATCTTAGCTCCCCAACTAGGGACTGAAGCTGTGCCCTCTGCAGTGGAAGCACAAAGCCCTAACCACTGGACAATCAGGGAAGTCCCCAGAAATAGTTTTCTTCTCATATCAAGTTCTGGGTTTCCTTTCCAATAATAAAATTATTTAAATTTATCTTCCCCCAATAATAAAGTACTTATCACGTTAGTCTCTATTTCTCAAAACTATAAATTGTGCCCATTTTACTTTTTAACTGAAAAGTTTATAGTCTCAGGACTGCCCTGATGGTCCAGTGGTTAAAATTCGATGCTTCCACTGCAGGGGGCTCGAGCTTGATCCCCGGTCAGGGAGCTGAGATCCCACATATCATATGGCTCAGGCAAAAAAGAAAAATTACAGTGTCTACAGTCTCTAACATTAAAGTGAGATACAATGAAAAACCTTTAATTGAAAATGACATTTCTTATATCCAAAAGAAACAGGAAAATTTTTCAATATTTTCATTTTAGGTGACTGCACTGGCATTAAATTATGCTTTATGATGATTTGAGTAGTTTTTTTCCCCAAAGACGTTAATTACTAAAAAAAAAAAAAAAAATCTCATTTCTTCCCAACACTAGTAAGATAGCATATGCCCATCAGCAACAGTGGCTGACTAAATCTCTTAAAAATCAGTGCCTTGGAAAGTCAGTTTACCCATATTTTAAATATTAAGTGATATGACATATAACACAAGATTGTAACATTATATTATTTTATAAACAATGTAACATATATAAAACAACATATATGTATGTTATATATATATAAAGCATATATATATTTATATATAACATATATAAAAGACACTTGCTCCTTGGAAGAAAAGCCATGACCAATCTAGACAGTATATTGAAAAGCAGAGACATTACTTTGCTGACAAAGGTCCATCTAGTCAAAGCTATGGTTTGTCCAGCATCATGTATGGATGTGAGAGTTGGACTATAAAGAAAGCTGAGCGCCGAAGAATTGATGCTTTTGAACTGTGGTGTTGGAGAAGACTCTTGAGAGTCCCTTGGACTGCAAGGAGATCCAACCACTCAATCCTAAAGGAAATCAGTCCTGAATATTCATTGGAAGGAATGATGCTGAAGCTGAAACTCCAATACTTTGGACACCTAATGCGAAGAACTGACTCATGAAAAGACCCTGATGTTGGGAAAGACTGAAGGTGGAAGGAGAAGGGGACAACAGAGGATGAGATGGTTGGATGGCATCACCGACTCGATGGACATGAGTTTGAGCAAGCTAAGAAGTTGGTGATGGACAAGGAAGCCTGGTGTGCTGTGGTCCATGGGGTCACAAAGAGTCAGACAGGACTAAGCGAATGAACTGAAAACATATATAAGCTTTACAAATACCTTATATATGTATTACAACACAATGAAACCTTGAATTTACAAATGATACAAACATAGACATCTTCTTACATTCATACACTATTAATGACAACTATTAGATTCTACCACTGTATTACATGTTAGAGCATATATTCATATTTATTTAGCTTATGTTCATGAAAAAATAAAGCCATTTAAAAAAGAAATCTGTAAGTACATGATGGTGGTGCAACTAAGTACTACAGAAATGCAAAATAACAAAGACATTAGTGAAAAATAAAACAGGAGCCAAGTTAGAGCCTTGTCATAGAGTGCAGAATGAGTTCTAGAAGGAATAAAAAACATTACAAGTAAAGCAAAGTAGGTAAAAACACACAATAAACAGGTAATCTTAAAAAAGGGACCCTGAGAAATTAAGATTATAAAAAGCTTTCAGAGTTTCAGTTTTCGTGGTTCAGTGGTAAAGAATCTGTCTGAAATGCGGGAGATGGAGGTTCAATCCCTGGGTCAAGAAAATCCTCTGGAGAAGGAAATGACAACCCACTCCAGTATTCCTGCCTGGGAAATCCCATGGACAGAGGAGCATGGCAGGCTAACAAAGGTCAGCATGGGGTTGCAAACTGTCAGACATCACGTAACCACTGAGCATGAAGTACAACAATCTGACACGGGTAGACATAAGGAACCACCTCCCTAGTGTGGGAGGGAATAAGGAGAAAGTGTAATGAAGAGGTTAAGAATTTGGGCTTTGGTCAACAACTACTAGCTCTGTGACCTTGGAAAAGTTATTTAAGCTCTTAATTTCCTTTCTGTAAAATCTGAGGAGTAATTACATACTTAATATAGGTTTGATGTGAGAGTTGGGACCATAAAGAAGTCTAAGAGCCGAAGAATTGATGCTTTCAAACTGTGGTGCTAGAGAAGGCTCCTGAGAATCCCTTGGACTGCAAGGAAATCAAACCAATCAATCCTAAAGGAAATCAACCCTGAATATTCATCAGAAGGACTGATGCTGAAGCTGAAGCTCCAATATTTTGGCCACCTGACTCAAAGAACTGACTCACTGGAAAAGACCCTGATGCTGGGAAAGATTGAAGGCAAAAAGAGAAGGGAGCGGCAGAGGATGAGATGGTTAGACAGCATTACTGACTCAATGGACATGAAACTAAGCAAACTCCAGGAGATAGTGAAGGACAGGGAAGGAAGCCTGGCGTGCTGCAGTTCACGGGGCTGCAAACAGTCAGACACGACTGAGTGACTGGACAAGCTACTAATGTTTCTTTTAAGTCCTCAAACAGGAAAAAAAAATTAATTTTTTTAAAAGAAGTGTTCCTTAAACATTTAAAGTAATTTTATAAGGTTATCTCTTACATATAGAATGAAATATTAATATATGTCTTTGCAAGTTACTATCAGGCTCTGAAGGATATCAGCAAACACTAGATTAGAGCCTATAGTTTTCTCTCCTTTAGGTTATTGTGTTGTTATTGTTTTTAGTCACTAAGTCATTCCTGACTTGTTGTGACCCCATGGACTATAGCCTGCCAGGCTCCTCAACCCATAGGATTCCCCAGGTAATACTGGAATGAATTACCATTTCCTTCTTCAGGGAGATCTTCCCAACCTAGGGATAAAGCTGAGTCTCCTGCTTAGCAGGTGGATTCTTTACCACTGAGCCATCGGAGAAGCCCCTTAGGTTACTATACTTGTTACTAAAGATCAAATATTTTATATATTATCAGCTATTTTCAAGTTAATAAATGTCCATTGTCTCTCTTCCTATTCCCAAACAGGCTCAATTCTAATATATCACAAATTCTCTCTGCTTTGTATAATTAAAAACATTTTCTTTCCCAGGCATACAGAAAAAAGATATTAGAATTAATGGCTTCCTCGAAATCTAAACCAAAAGCCTCTACAGACTCAGAACTGACTTTTAGGTTGCACTTGATCTCCCTGATCAAATTTCAAAGAAAGGGTACATGAAGATTTCAGTAAAAAGGAAAAACTAAAGCTGTATGTCAACTTTAAAAAAAACATTTAGAACTGTCATCTTGAATTTTCCTTGTTTTTCTTAAGAATTTTAAAAATTTGACTTTTGAAATTTTCCACTAAATCAACCACTAAAAAGAACTGCCTAATACTTACATTTTTATTTTATTTTTCCAAATCATTTTTTTTTTGTCCCTGGTTTAAAATCTTTATATTCCTAAACTAGAAATCATAAATTCTAGAAAAACATTTTTAGTTTTAATA
>SJYQ01019390.1:74416-96993 GCA_006410935.1 Redunca redunca
GCCGAAACAGAAAGAAGGATATTTTTACCTGGATATTTGGAATATAATCAACATCTAGATGCAAATGCAAGTTACCAGAAAACCAAGGATATAAATCATTTTAATCTTCTTAAAGTCAGTGTCAGTAGGTATTTCTACATATGACCAGGATCTTTGTATGCAATATGCTTTCTAGGGCCTAGAGAATTAAAGGGTCCACTAGAGCTGCAGCTCGGAGAAGGCAATGGCACCCCACTCCAGCACTCTTGCCTGGAAAATCCCATGGACGGAGGAGCCTGGTGGGCTGCAGTCCATGGGGTCTCGAAGAGTTGGACACGACTGAGCGACTTCACTTTCACNATGGACGGAGGAGCCTGGTGGTCTGCAGTCCATGGGGTCTCGAAGAGTTGGACACGACTGAGCGACTTCACTTTCACTTTTCACTTTCATGCATTGGAGAAGGAAATGGCAACCCACTCCAGTGTTCTTGGCTGGAGAATCCCAAGGACGGGGGAGCCTGGTGGGCTGCCGTCCATGGGGTCGCACAGAGTCGGACACGACTGAAGCGACTTAGCAGCAGCAGTAGCAGAGTTGCAGCTGGGCTTCCCTGGTAGCTCAGATGGTAAAGAATCCACCTGCAATGCAGGAGACCCCGGTTTGATTCCTGGGTTGGGAAGAGCCCCTGGAGAAAGGGCATGGCAACCCACTTCAGTATTCTTGCCTAGAGAATCCCCATGGACAGAGAGGAGCCTAGCAGGCTACAGGTAGTCCTTGGGGTCACAAAGAGCTGGACACAACTGAGCAACTAAGCACAGCACAGAACAGAGTTGCAGCTACTTCCTTGAGAAAAGAAAATCAAATCTAAATGTTAAGTCATGTTTAAATACAGTTATTTAATGCTATATACTTTGTGAAATCTGTAAATCTAGATTCAAAAAGAATATATTTTAACAACAATGTATTTTCAAGAATGATTCCTATTGTAAATAAAGTCCAATCTGTAATTACTTGAGAAACAAAAAATTTCCAAGCTTCTACAAATTTGTATCTTTTAGCTTTAAAGGAGAAAATCATGGAGAGGACCCAATTTATTTAGTTGATCAACAAATATTTACTGTGCACCAATCAAGTACAAAGGTTTTCCAGGTGCTGATGATATAGCAAAAAACAGAACAAAATAGACAAAGCCCTGTCCTCATGGAACTTACATTTTAATGAAGGGAAACACACAGAATAGCAGGAAAACATCCATTGTGCCAGAAATGATAAATGCTATTGAGAAAAGCAAAGCAAAGAAGGACAACAGGGAATCCAGGGGCAGGGGTACTACTTTAAATGGTGGCCAAGGAAGGTCNTATTCTTGCCTAGAGAATCCCCATGGACAGAGAGGAGCCTAGCAGGCTACAGGTAGTCCTTGGGGTCACAAAGAGCTGGACACAACTGAGCAACTAAGCACAGCACAGAACAGAGTTGCAGCTACTTCCTTGAGAAAAGAAAATCAAATCTAAATGTTAAGTCATGTTTAAATACAGTTATTTAATGCTATATACTTTGTGAAATCTGTAAATCTAGACTCAAAAAGAATATATTTTAACAACAATGTATTTTCAAGAATGATTCCTATTGTAAATAAAGTCCAATCTGTAATTACTTGAGAAACAAAAAATTTCCAAGCTTCTACAAATTTGTATCTCTTAGCTTTAAAGGAGAAAATCATGGAGAGGACCCAATTTATTTAGTTGATCAACAAATATTTACTGTGCACCAATCAAGTACAAAGGTTTTCCAGGTGCTGATGATATAGCAAAAAACAGAACAAAATAGACAAAGCCCTGTCCTCATGGAACTTACATTTTAATGAAGGGAAACACACAGAATAGCAGGAAAACATCCATTGTGCCAGAAATGATAAATGCTATTGAGAAAAGCAAAGCAAAGAAGGACAACAGGGAATCCAGGGGCAGGGGTACTACTTTAAATGGTGGCCAAGGAAGGTCTCTCTAGGTAACAAATAAGGAAAGATCTCAAGGAGAGGGAATAACTACAGGATTTTGGTGGGGAAAGCATTCAGGCAGAGGAAACAGTAACCTCATGGGCCCTGAGGCAGGAGCTTCCTAAGTATCTACCTTAAAGAACAGCAGAGAAGCCACTGTGTAGAGGGATTATGTGTGACCTCACAGGAGTGATCTCCTAGACTAGAGAGAGGGATACTGAGGACACCGGAGAGGAGACAACTGATAAAGGAAGGGCAATAAAAAAAGAAACAGAGACGGGTATGTATGCAAGGGAGTGATGATGACGACGACCGTGGAATTGATCCCAGGTAAGGAGAATGTATGAGATATGTAAAGGACTGTGAAAACACGGTTCCATCAATCGATGGAGGTCTTAATGAGGGAATAAATAATTCTTGGAGCTGGGAAACTAGGACAAGTTGGTAGCACACTAATGGAATTCTTAAACATCTAGATTCAGAGGAAGAATTATTTGTGATTAAAACCTCTCTAGAAAACTACCATGGGCTTCCCTGGAGGCTTAGACGATAGAGAATCCACCTGCAATATGAGAGACCTGGGTCTGATCCCTGGGTTGGGAAGACCCCTTGGAGAAGAGAACGGCCAACCCACTCTAGTATTCTTGCCTGGAGAATCCCCATGGACAGAGGACCTGGCAGGCTACAGTCCATGGGGTCACAAAGAATGGGACACCACTGAGCAACTAAGCACAGCACAGTAGCAGGAACGACCATGGCAGTGGGGGCTGCTGTCGGGATAAAAGGTCAAGAAGTCAGAGGCTGGGGTAGTAGACAGATCATCTATACAGACACTGAAATAACAAAGAATTAGGATACAAAGTGTTGGTGAGTATGAAAGTACATTTAAAATCTTCAAAGAAGAGTGGCGGGACGGGGAAGGGAGGATGAGAAGTGAACTGCAGGATGACAGCAACAACAAAAAAAGATAAGTAGATAGCATGATTTAATGATCCAAACTACAAAGCCAGAAACCATTAGGGAGGAGGAAAGATGATCTGGATATGACAGTGAAGAGCCACAGGGACATCTATTCTATCTAGGCTCTAGTAAAAGGCTTTAGGAGAGAAAGCATAACTACTTAAGAGTGCTAAGGAAGCAATGGGGCCGGGTACAGCCAAGTTTCTTTTGAGAGTCAGAAGGCGAAGGCAACGTTCTAGAAGAAGTTAAGGTTCTGAGAGACTTTATAAAGATAGTAAGTTTTAAAAGAATGTAGACATTTTAAGAGTTGGGAAGGATAGGAAAAGTCTCAGATACAGGGATGCAAAGGGCTATATGGAGATGAGAGTCTGGAGAGTGAGAAAAGACCACACAATCTTGGGCTTTTTGGTATAACTGCTAACACAGGAATAAAGCACATAACCAGAAAAATAATACAAAATAAAAATGGGAGAAGACACAACACAGTATGAGCCAGAGGTTACAGGCCAAAAGTCAGTGACTTACACCTGTTTTCTAAAAACTGTTCAAAGAAATGAAACAGAAAAGGTACGAAATTACTGCCTATGATATCTAGCTAGAATACAAAGTAGGCAGACAAAATGATGAAATTAAAAAAAGAATACAAAATAGCAAACTAACATTAATTAGTTCTATCAAATCAGTACTCTAGCCTTAATGATGATTTTTAAAAACAGCTACCACTAGACGCCATCATATGATGAATTACTTAAGTAATTTTTCCTCAAAAAGCAAATCAAATATTACCAAATATAGTAGAAGAAGGCTTAAAGAAAAAAGAGAAAGCAATTCGTACATAAAATAATAAATAAAGACTTGGGTCAAGTTAAATAAATTGTATTAAAGTAAAAACAAAGCCTCCTTTACCTAGTGCTTCACTTTTGAAGAAATATGGAAAACATTACTTAAACTAGGCCACTTAAAATTATGCCCATGTTGGCCCATTAGAAAAAAGTAACCAAAAAAAGGAATTCCCCAAACATTAAAAGGATGATCAGAACCAACACAATATAAAAGTTATGAACTGGCACTCTAAAATATAAACTTTTCATAATTTATTAGACTGTAATATACAGTAGCATGGCACAATGTGTTTTTAAAATTTATACTAAGTGTGTTTGATCCCTAGTCAGTAATCTGCCAAATTTTAGGCAAGAAAATTGATGCCATAATTGTGTTTAAATGGTTCACTTTGTGTATTGAGAAAAATCTTTAGAGAAAGAGGACGAGAAAAATCAAAACAGTAAAATAAAAAAGCCAAAAGACGATCAACATCAAATAAAGAAAATCCAACAATTCCCTTCTCTTTGGACACTGTAAAGAAGTGTATCTTCAACAGCAAATTAAAAATAAGAGATCTGCTTATACATACTTTTGTGTGTTCATATGGAATGTCCATGGAAGGGTGATAGCATACTATTGTCCTGGCATCAGATGTCAGAGCAAGCTCTACTTTGCTTAAAAACAAAAGAAGAACGAACATTTCAGAGACAGATTTATACTGTATTCAAGGCAAAATGAGTATTAGAACTCAAATCCGTTAATCACCAATCCCTGAAGAATAAGTGCCGTGTCACTGGACTGGCAAAGGAGGTACCTGTATCACAGGATCCCACAAAGTATGTCAATTAACTACCAAAACAAACCTATTACCCATGATTTTATCTATTATCCTTCAAATTACTTGTTTTGTTAGTTTGTTCTCCAAATCTTTGGAAGAGATCTTCATGTTCACTCATCACTATTAATAGAACTTCCTTTCCTTAATTAAAAGCTACTTTCAAAAAGCTATAAGATTACTTGAATTATTAAAGCTGAATATCAGCAAAATACATAATCTTCCAGGTAAAGGATCACCTGAATTTCCAATCATAAAGATTGTAGCTGAACACTTTTTCTAGATCAGCATTTCTCTAAGTGCCTTTGGCATAATGCAAAACATGTAAGATTCAATCTTTTCAGGTTCAAAAAGTGGTACCTATTATCTAGTCTTATTGCATCACTATCCTAATAATTACTAAATTTACAATTAAAACTGGTGTCAAGAGATAAGAAAATATATTTTTACTAAAATTTACAATAAAACAACTTTGTGGGGCTTTCCTGCTTCTTCAGTGATAAAAAAAAAAATGTGCCTGCCAATGCAGGTGACGGGGGTTTGATCCTTGGTCCGGGAAGATCCCAGATACCATGAAGCAACTAAGCCCACTGCACCACAACTACAGAAGCCCACATGCTCCAGACCCCGTAGCTCCAACTACTGAGTCCCCCACGCCTAGAGCCCGTGCTCCACGAGAGAAGCCACCAAGATGAGAAGCCGGCACACGGCAATGAAGGCCCTGCTCACTGCATGTAGAGAATGCCCAGACAAATCAACAAAGACCCAGCATAGCCAAAAATAAATAATTAATTTTTTTTTTAAGTAACTTAAGAAAAAAAATGCTGTAGCTTCTGTACGTAGGACTTTGCTATAAAGGACAACATTCCATTCATATGCTACTCCTAGTTAGCATACTGAACTCTAAGAGAAAATCACAAAAGTAATTAACTTTTCAAAAAAACTAAAGAATGCTTCAGCAAGAAAAGACAGCATTTCTATTAGCATATCTATCTTAGAACAAATGAAGTATTCACTGAAACACAGTGATAAATGATTTTTTTTTTTTGTACCTGTTTATTGTAAATCAAAACATTATCACAAATAAGATTACCTGTACTNTAAGATCACTGAAATATTTTTTTAAAACAAAATTAAAGAAAGAATAATCAGAAAAGAAAACAGAAATACCAAAACAAGAAATAAAACAATCATTTCAGATAGAGCTAAGAGACTCATTTTTTTTTTCCAATTGGATTTCAATACATACCAATTATAGTCATCTGGAAGAGAAGAATACGTAGATTTGTGACCAACACAATATGAGGTTCCGTCTGCAAAAACCCCAAACAGTAAAATGGATTTAGTTCATTTGAGTATATGTTCTCACACAAACGTAAAGTTAGTTTTACCCATTCAACCAATATTTACTATATTCACTATGAAACAGGGTTGTACTTGGAGCTAAGGATTCAGCAAGTTAAGATTCTGCCCTCAAAAAAGGTTCAAATCCGGTGAGAGAGGGACACGTAAACAAACAACTCCAATACAAAGATATGCCATGTTAGAACAGAAGAACTGGGAGTAGAAGGGGCACGCCGACAAGTTACAAAACAGGAGTATAGGTTCAAGAAGACTTTTCCAGTGGAGATGATCTTTAGGGTGTTCTGAAGGATGAAGCAGTAAACTGGAGTTATTAGTAGATGAGTACAATGTTCCTTGCTGCTGCTGCTGCTAAGTCGCTTCAGTCGTGTCCGACTCTGTGCGACCCCATAGACGGCAGCCCACCAGGCTCTGTCGTCACTGGGACTCTCCAGGCAAGAAAACTGGAGTGGATTGCCATTTCCTTCTCCAATGCATGAAAGTGAAAAGTGAAAATAAAGTCCCTCAGTCTTGTCTGACTCTCAGTGACCCCATGGACTGCAGCAGCCCACCAGGCTCCTCCATCCATGGGATTTTCCAGGTAAGAGTACTGGAGTGGGATGCCATTGCCTTCTCCGACAAAAGAACATAAAACTTTAGTGTTGGGAATTCCCTGGCGGTCCAGTGTTTAGAACTTGGTGCATTCACTGCCAGGGGCTGGGTTTGATCCCTAGTCAGGGAATTAAGATCCTACAAGCCAGGGAGCACAGTCAACTAAATAAATAAAAACTTTAGTGCAACTGGAGTGCACAGTCCATAAAGGGGGGGTGTTGGGGTGACAAAATACAAAATAAACTGTTCCAAATCAACTTTTCTTAATTAAAATGCTGACATTTCCTTTTTTAAGAATACCTGCAAATTCAAATGGAGAAGGCGATGGCACCCCACTCCAATACTCTTGCCTGGAAAATCCCATGGACGGAGGAGCCTGGTGGGCTGCAGTCCATGGGGTCGCTAAGAGTCGGACACGACTGAGCGACTTCACTTTCACTTTTCACTTTCATGCATTGGAGAAGGAAATGGCAACCCACTCCAGTGTTCTTGCCTGGAGAATCCCAGGGACGGGGGAGCCTGGTGGACTGCCGTCTATGGGGTCGCACAGAGTCGGACATGACTAACGTGACTTAGCAACAGCAGCAGCAAATTCAAAAGCCATATTTTATTAACGGTTTGTAAAAGGTTTCTCTACATCCAGAGAAATGATAATTCTTTTAAATATAAAGGAAAAACGTAGTTCAGTATGGTTAAAAAAAATTCTGAATAAATCTTCTGTAGCAAAAGATCAACTTCTCTCAACTAGTCTCTTGCTCCTCAGTATGGAATGCCATCCCAACTTGGTTCAAATACCACTCATCTTTCAAAAGTCAAATGCTACTCTTCCATGAAATTCTTCTTCCCTTCTCCCTGCCTGACAACCCCCATCACAGAAGAGCTGTCTATTTTGCATACTCCACAACCAACACTCCATACAACATTGCTATACCATCTCTGTGGTCTTTTTTTTTCCAATGCACCATTTATTTACATGTATCAAAGATGTCTAAACAAAGTTGCATTTTCCATCTTTGTATACCTCTCCTTTCCCCAAGGATTGTATATACTTAAGAGTTCTAAATATAAATCCTTACTCGAATACATTAAAAAGTACCTTAACAAAACTCACTAGACCATAAAAGATTCTTCAGCAAAATGTTGACCCCACAATTCCACTGATGTAAAGATAACAAAAATACAAAGAATTATAAATATAACCTCATCTTTCAAAAGATTTACTAATTTTCATTATCTATGCTAATACAGAGGCGTATTCATTAAGACAAATCAGAGGGTAATGTAAAAATCATTTATACGTATTTTATTTTGTTTGACACTGTTGGGGATCTTCTTAACTATGTATAGATTAGTATTAAAAGTCATTTGTATTCTCTGAATACAAACCAGCTAAGTGATCTACATGCTTGCTGAAAGAAAAGAGGGTTGGGTGGCAGAGGAAGGACAGAGAATTTACCATTTTTCAGGTAGGCAAGAGAGAAAACTCAAAACAACAAGACTTTCAGTTCAACAGAAACTGCAAAATTTCTACTCTGCACTTACCGACATTTGTTTGTACCCTCATGACATATACATTCTACCTTCTATTCCACGTATTGTTTCCATAGTTGTCTATACTACGAGTCTAAATAAATTCTTAAATGAACATCCTGCTTATTACTGCGCCCCCTATAGTGCTTAATAATAAAAAAGAGACTGCTAAACTGCCTCTGAAATGTTAACTTCTGTATAACTAATACTTAAAAAACTTATTTGACATTTTGGCAAGAGAAAAATTCTAGATATGGTTAAGTATCAGAAGTTCTAAAGGCATAATTAGGACTGATGCCAAAGTTAACATCAATCAATCCAAAGCAACTCAATATGCCAAAAAGAATCTCCCATGAGAGTCAGTTCTCCACATCTCAAGGACTTCTCCTGTTTTATGTATATATTTACACACACACACACAGTTTAATTGCATTATGATATGATCTGTAAAAGCTGATAGTCCCATTCACTTTCAAATGCTGAATTATCTTAAATTACTTCAACAGAGATGGTATAGCAGAAAGTATATTGAGAAGACAGTTTTGATCTTAGCTCTAATTTATCAGATATGCAACTTAGTTGAGTTTCCAAGGGCCAGAGAACTCACGCTCCTTCATCTTCAGAAAGAGAATGCCACCACATGATAAGTTAATTATTGTAAAATTCAAAGTTGTAAACATCAAAAGACTTAATGTGCTTAAAAGTTGTAAAATTTCCACAGTGACTATGTATTTCAGAGGGTTTTAAATATTCCTTTCGGAGTATAGGAAGGCCTTTTTATTTGTGCTCGTCGAATTTTCCAATAACCGTTTGCTGTGCCTCTAATCTTTTAACATCTTTCCCTTTTGTATAAAATATCAATAGCAACAGTAATAATAATATTTTACCTTCACTAGTAATAATACAAATTGTGTAGAATAAGGGGCTTCAGGATACAACAGGTTAGGTAGTCAATGATTATTAGGATGACTGATGATGGAGTTATTTTCTGGGATAGCCCAACTGGTGAAGTCTACATAGACATTTTTAACTTTGCCATGGGCAGATTAAGTGGTTTTCAGATTAACCTGAGTGAGGACAAACTGCTGTTTCAGGACATGGACTAGGTCAAAATTGATTAGGCCTGATTTCCCCTCAGCCTTGGGACTGAGTTCCTATCAGAGCAAAAGAGAGACTAATTGTAGCAGAGCTCTCTCCCCAAGTTCTCAACAACAACAAAAAGTGCTCCTAGTAATCAAGGGCTGACTGCAGTTTTGTTTTCACTGATTTTAGTGTATATCTAAAGACTCTTAGCAATCTCCTCTTTACTTAATTATACTTTTACTTATATAGTTTTTTACCCATTAGTCTTCAAATAACTCTTTTCCTCTTAACTCAGTCAGTTCAGTTCAGTCGCTTAGTCGTGTCCAACTCTTTGCAACCCCATGAATCGCAGCACACCAGGCCTCCCTGTCCATCACCAACTCCCAGAGTTCACTCAAACTCATGTCCATCGAGTCAGTGATGCCATCCAGCCATCTCATCCTCGGTCGTCCCCTTCTCCTCCTGCCCCCAATCCCTCCCAGCATCAGGGTCTTTTCCAATGAGTCAGCTCTTCACATGAGGTGGCCCAAGTATTGGAGTTTCAGCTTTAGCATCAGTCCTTCCAATAGAAATGTTCAATTACAAATGGTAGTCAACAGGAAACATGAACAAACAAATTAAGATTGGGGAGAGATGAGTAAAAATGTTGGCTGACTAGCTAAACATGAAAAAGAAAACCTATTGTAGCATTCTAACCATGTCTGCTTTAGAAATAGGAAAATGCAGTTCACAAACAGAGGAAAAGGGAAGAGAAAAGAAGGCTGGTCGGGAAATAAGATTTTAACTGCCTGTTTATTTATAAGGGTCAATGTTTTGACTATCAAACATGTATTACTAGGCTTTGGAGAAAATACTACACTATATTTCTTCAGAAAAGGAAGAAATTACATTTTTTTAAAAATTACATAGAAAAAATACAAAAGAATACACTAAAATATTAACAATAATCATCTGTGTAAGATGGAATTGTACATCTGGCCCTTATTTGCTAATTTTAAGAACTGCTGAAAAAGTAGTATGTGAGGACTTCCATGGTGGCTCAGTGATAAAGAATTTGCCTGCCAATACAGGAGACGTGGGTTCAATCCCCGGCCACGGAAGATCCCACCTGCCAGGGAGCAACTAAACCCTAGCGCCACGACTATCAGGCCGGTGTTCTAGAGCCCAGAAGCCACAACTACTGAAGCCCAAGTGCCCTAGAGCACTTGCTCCACAACAAGAAAAGCCACCTCAATCAGAAGCCCGAGCACCGAACAAAGAGTAGCCCCCGGTCTCCGCAACTAGAGAAAAAGCCTGAGCAGCAACAAAGACCCAGCAGAGCCAAATAAATAAGTAAATAAATAAATACTTTTTTGAAAAAAGTGGTATGTGAAAACACAAGTAATTCAAACCAGAAAAAGCTCCTCTTTATTAGTCCTTCACTTGGCCTCAGTTAAATCCCACTTGTGGTCTACAAAGATAACTTACTTGGTCCACATCTTTTACTCTTCATTTATAAATGTTGATATACATATATGGGTCAATCATCTTTCAAATGCACAAATTAGATCATAAAATAGATACTGTCTGACATACACCCCTCTCTATATAAGGGTCTTTCCACATCATACAATATGTGGAAATCATATGCCTCCTATATAATAGCAAGCATATACAATAACTAAACACTGTAAATTTTCTTCAGTGAACACATTATGATATAATATTTGAAAAAGTTTAAAATCTCTTAAACATTAAAAAAAAAATCCCAACTTACTTTGAACTGGAAATAAATGTTTCAAGATAGTTCTGCTTGATATTGCCCATTTTACTGCTGCCAATGCCATGGTGAATCAAATGCTTATCAGGTGGTATAAAGATGATTTGAAGAGAAACTGCTTTTAAAATCTGCTTCTAGATATAACACTCTTCACCCCTGCATAAGAGATAAAGAAAAACCAGTGCTACCTATGATAAACTGAAGCGACACAACACACTGAACACCGCAAAATAAGATCACTACCTAAAACCACAGACACTAACGCAAAGCTCTTTACACAACTTTCTCTTTCCAGGCAATACAGGACAAAGAGCAACATCATCAGATGTTATAGTTATTTCCATTCAATGAGTGCACAGCCAATGTGTAATTACTCTTAGAAACAGGCAGTCACACATGCTATACAGAGCATTCTCCTTTCATAAAGCTAATGTGTCTGTGTACAACTTCCCAGGCACCAAACACAAGATCTAATAAACATCTCTTACAATGGTATTGCTTCTGATTAAACGAAATATTAAACAAGATGACCCAGCCGTGGCTTATTAAATACTGACTTAGAGAAACACACATAAACATCCTATACTAAAGCCCCAAATAAAATTTCGCCCTCTTATATATGTGTGAGATTACTACTTTTGCAAGGTGCTTTCACTACCATTCATTTTACTCTCATATTAATCATGAGAAGTATCTTTATTTTGATTCATGAATTAATTGAAGTACAAAATTTAAATAAATTGCTTCCAAGAGCTTCAGAGGCAATCATTTACAAACCGGGAAAGTTTGGGCAAGTCATTAAGCAATCCTCTCAGTTTCTTCCACGGTAAAACGGGGGGAAACGACTCCAGGCTGCTGTGAATAAATGACAGACATCGCTCGTTTGCAACTATTCGACGACTATTCCCCACACCCCCATCCCCGCACAGTGATAAAACCGTACTTTATCAGTCTGAGTTGCTAAACTATGCAGCTGACTCTTTGCATTGTCAGCACATTAGCATTGACATCCCCGAGTTCCTTTCTATAGTTTACAACCCACTTTCCTATACATTATATGCTCTTTCACAAGTGGAGAAGTAGGCATCTCCACTTGAAAAGTTAAGAACCTAGGCTCAGGGAAGTCAAATGGTTTGTCCGCCCCCTTTACCGCTGCTTAATAGGTGGTATGGATGAAACGCAAACCCTTAATCTTCCGACTACGAACTGAGGAACAGAACGTTTTAAACGACATTCTGTCTGAAACCCAGGGATCAGATTATTCACCTCTAAAAGAGAATTCGGAGGGTATATCCCTTGGCCTGGAATTCAACCCTGAAAAATACAGGGGTGCGGGGAGCTTGAGAGGGACCGAGGTTTGAGAAACAGGCCACCAGAACTAGCACCTTTCACCTGGAGCGTAGCGCCCACAGGAAGCGCGAGGACACACGCCGGCCCTTCTGCAAGACAGAGTCTGGTCATGCCAGAGGCTTTATCCTGCCGTAGGATAGGACAGAGGATACCTCAACACTTGCCAATAAGCCTCTGGGCCCGCCGAGTTTCTAGGGACCCCTAGACAGGAAAAGGAGAGGGCAGCGGTTACCTGTACCGCTGCTCACCGCGAACCCGCCATCTTGCCTCGGTCCGGGCTCTAGGCGGCACAGCTCCACGCGCCTTCCTGGCCCGCGGGGCACTCTGGGAAATGTAGTCTCCGCCGGAAGGAGCCCAAGGTGCCGGGGTAGGGTCGCGCGGCGGCATGGGGTGCGGAGCGGGGGTTCGTCCAACCTGCTCCCGGGTTTAGTTGCAGCAATTCGCCAGCAACTTCACTAGCACTATATCCAAAAACAAATTAACTGCTCCCCACTCATATCCTTAAGAAAGTAACAAACACTGTTTTTTTAAAGGTTATATCAATAATCGGAGCAACTTGAGATCCATCCTCGGATGACTTACGTTTCCTACCGAAAGAGATTTCAGGAGTAGTGGCGTTGGGTTTAACGTTTGAAAGGGGGAAGCGGGGCAACCCTTCAACCTAAAAGCCCAGCACTGTGTTTTGAGAACGGTGCTGGTTATTTATTATGAGAGGAAGACATGTGCAGAATCCTGAACCTTGCCTTGTATCTTATAGGGAAGAAAAGGCCACACTATAATGTCTTTCCAGGCTATGCTGTAGGGGAAGACAGCGAGGAGAAACAGATTGGAAGGAACGATCAATGGACTCATCAAACATTCACTGTGCAGAGCTGAAGAGAGACGGATCAAAGACGATTCCACAGGACACGTCTCGATGACTGAGAGCCGAGTGGGAACCGCTGACCAACAGGGAGGCTCAGTGGGGCGGAGAAAGGTTCACAAAGCTGAGACCAGAAAAGAAACCAGCCATGGGCCCGTGCGCAGAAGGAGGAAAAAAGAGAAAAGTACCCAGAAACTAGCCGGGAAATTCCAACATTTAGCGGTCCGGTGGAGGAAGACAGCCAGTAAGGGCCTCTCAGAAGCAGCCGGAGAGAGGCAGTATGAAAACCAAGAAGACACAGTCTGAGAGTGTGTCCGGAAGNAAGTGAAAGAGGAGAGTGAAAAAGTTGGCTTAAAGCTCAACATTCAGGAAACAAAGATCATGGCATCTGGTCCCATCACTTCATGGGAAATAGATGGGGAAATGGTGGAAACAGTGTCAGACTTTATTTTATTGGGCTCCAAAATCATTGCAGACGGTGACTGCGGCCATGAAATTAAAAGACGCTTATTCCTTGGAAGAAAAGTTATGACCAACCTAGATAGCATGTTGAAAAGCAGAGACATTACTTTGCCAACAAAGGTCCGTCTAGTCAAGGCTATGTGTTTTCCAGTAGTCATGTATGGATGTGAGAGTTGGACTGTGAAGAAAGCTGAGTGCTGAAGAATTGATGCTTTTGAACTGTGCTGTTGGAGAAGACTCTTGAGAGCCCCTTGGACTGCAAGGAGATCCAACCAATCCATTCTGAAGGACATCAGCCCTGGGATTTCTTTGGAAGGAATGATGCTAAAGCTGAAACGCCAGTACTTTGGCCGCCTCATGCGAAGAGTTGACTCATTGGAAAAGACTCTGATGCTGGGAGGTATTGGGGGCAGGAGGAGAAGAGGACGACCGAGGATGAGATGGCTGGATGGCATCACTGACTCAATGGACGCGAGTCTGAGTGAACTCCAGAAGCTGGTGATGGACAGGGAGGCCTGGTGTGCTGCGATTCATGGGGTCGCAAAGAGTCAGACACGACTGAGCAACTGAACTGAACTGAACTGAACAGTTATTAGACACATTATGTGTACTGTTTTAAAGTCCTGTGGCCAGTGATGGAGCTGAGATATGAACCTGCCAGCCTGATTCTTCTTCAGGCTCCCTCTCTTTCACACAAACCCATTGTGTTTAGGTTTTCTTGTATTACTATTAATATATTAATACATATATCAATAAACACACATACATGCACAGTAGACTATCTTTTCTAATATACCTTTATTCCATTTACCTGTGTATCATGAAAATCTTTCCTACAAACATCTTAAATATTGTTAGTTTCAAACTGCAAGCCTCTTGGAGATCATCAGGACTTATTTAGATGATCAGAGACTCTCACAGTATAAAGTTTTTTCATTATTAGTTAGTTTTATGCAACTCCTAAATTTTAAATTTATTCTACTGCACTCATTCATTCTACAAATGTTTATTGAGCACTTATTAGATGTACCAAACACCTGAATAACAGTCTGTGTATTTAGCGATTACACATCAAATGGGGACCACTGATAGTAAATGTATAATTGTGTAAGTAATTTATTATTATCATCTTGAGTGCCTTGGAAAAAATGCTGTGAAACATATAACTATTGGTTATAAGCATATTGGTGTCTGACTAGTCTATTACGATTAGGAAAGGTTCCCCTGTGGATATAAATGTAAGCAGAAATGTGAAGGAAGGGTAGAAGTCATGAAGATGAAGAATACAAGAGAGAACAGCCTTGATTAAGGGCCTTATGGTAGGGAGCAGTATGAGATCCTTTCAAGAAACAAAACTAAGCTCAATGTGACTAGAATACAGAGTGCTAAGAAAAGTGATGAAGCTGGCGACAAAGGCAGATCTATTTTATATTTTTGAAAAATATTTCACTCTTGGCAGGTAATATATAAAAAGAACTTTCTGAAAGAACACATATATTTGAAATTAACCAAAAAGTAAGACCGTGTTTTTCTAGTACACATTGAGTATTCTCCTTAAGAAGTGTTTCCTTGCCTTGTTAAGATAAATTACATACATTTAATAGCATTGATAAATGACCCCACCAGAAACCGTAAGCAATTTACACCAGAAACTGTTATTCCCCAATAGCTCTTTCTCCCTTTCCTCCTTATTAATAGAACCCCTAATCTTTGACTGAGTATACATCTACTCTGAATTTAAAAATCTACATTTCCCAGCCTCCGTTTCAAACATAGGTGTGGTCATGTGACTTAAGTGCTGGCCAATGAGATGTATGGACCCAACAGAAGCAGAAGATATTAAGAAGAGGTGGCAAGAATACACAGAAGAACTCTACAAAAAAGATCTTCATGACCCAGACAACCATGATGGCGTGATCACTCACCCACAGCCAGATATCCTGGAGTGTACAGTCAAGTGGGCCTTAGGCAGCATCACTATGTATGAACAAGGCTAGTGGAGGTTATGGAATTCCAGCTGAACTATTTCAAATCCTAAAAGATGTTGCTGTTAAGGTGCTTCACTCAATATGCCAGAAAATTTGGAAAATTCAGTAGTGGCCACAGGACTGGAAAATGTCAGTTTTCACTCCAATCCCAAAGAAAGGCAATGCCTAAGAATGTTCAAACGACCATAGAATTGCGTTCATTTCAAATGCTGGCAAGGAAATGTTCAAAATCCTTCATGCTAGTCTTCAACGGTACATGAACTGAGAACTTCCAGATGTACAAGGTAGATTTAGAAAAGGCAGAGAAACCAGAGGTCAAATTGCCAAAATCCATTGCATCATTGAACAGCAAGAGAATTCAATAAAAACATCTTCTACTTCATTGGCTATGATCTTTGACTGTGGCTCACAACAAACTGGAAAATTCTTCAAGAGATGGGAATACCAGACCACCTTACCTGCCTCCTGAGAAATCTGTACACAGGTCAAAAAGCAACAGTTAGAACCGGACATGGAACAACAGACTGGTTCCAAACTGGGAAAGGAGTACATCAAGGCTGTGTATGTCACCCTGCTTATTTAATTTATATACAGAGTACATCATGAGAAATGCCCGGCTGGGTGAAGCACAAGCTGGAATCAAGATTGCCGGGAGAAATATCAATAACCTCAGATATGCAGATGACACCACCCTTATGGCAGAAAGTGAAGAGGAACTAAAGAGCCTCTGATGAAAGTGAAAGAGGAGAGTGAAAAAGCTGGCTTAAACTCAACATTCAAAAATCTAAGATCAGGGCATCTGGTCCCATCACTTCATGGCAAATAGATGGGGAAACAATGTAAACAGTGACAGACTTTATTTTGGGGGGCTCCAAAATCACTGTGGATGGTGACTGCAGCCATGAAATTAAGAGACCCTTGCTCCTTGGAAGAAAAGCTATGACAAACCTACACAGCATATTGAAAAGCAGAAGCATTACTTTGCCGACAAAGGTCTGTCTAGTCAAAGCTATGGTTTTTCCAGTAGTCATGTATGGATGTGAGAGTTGGACCATAAAGAAGGCTGAGCACCAAAGAACTGATGCTTTTGAACTGTGGTGTTGGAGAAGACTCTTGAGGGTCCGTTGGACTGCAAGGAGATCAAACCAGTCAACCATAACAGAAATCAGTCCTGAATAATCATTGGAAGGACTGATGCTGAAGCTGAAACTCCAATACTTTGGCTACCTGATGCTAAGAGCTGACTCATTGGAAAAAACCCTGATGCTGGGAAAGATTGAAGGCAGGAGGAGAAGGGGTCGACAGAGGATGAGATGGTTGGATGACATCAGTGGCTCAATGGACATGAGTTTAAGCAAGCTCCAGGAGATGGTGAAGGACAGGGAAACCTGACTTGCTGCAGTCTGTGGTGTCGAAAAGAGTGGAACACAACTGAGCAACTGAACAATAACAATGAGATGTAAGCAAATGTGCCTTTGGGTCTTCCCAAATGCTTTGCAAAGTACCTGACATATTGTAAAGCACTCAATCAGTACTAGCAATAATTTTACCTTGTAGGTGCTTAATAAATACTTGTGTAATAAATTTTTATGAATATATTACCCAAAGAGATTACCTACTTCTTAAACATTGAAGTACTACTTTCTTTCTTACCTACTTTCTTAGACATTGAAATGTAATCCTTTCCTTTTGACTGTCAGGAATAATCCAATGAATGTAATTAAAATTTAAAAAAGGACTTAGTCTAAAATAGAAAATAATGATTTCTAGCTTTAAGTTGGTATAGCACTTAGTCTCAGAAGAAAGCAAATGACATACTCAGCTGGTATCATTCTGAGCAGTTTATTTACAGAGGAATTCTTTAAGGAGGTGTGAGTGGAAATCGCACGGAGCAATAGTAGTATAACCCGGGCTTGGTACTATTGGCTGTTCCTTCCAGCTCAGAAGGAATGAACAGGGGGAGCAGTTCCTAGACTCCAGGAGAGAATCTTGGAGTTGGCTACCTGGAGGAGAGTAGTCAGCTGTTGAAGGGCATCGCCAGCCTGATGTGACCTTGCCAGGAACAATCCAGGGTAATACTTACTCTGACTTCCCTATCCTTTCCCTCTCCAGTCTCTTGCAAGGGCTTGTCATTGGCCCAAACCAAACAGAAACCAGAGGTGAAAGAACCCCCTCTATGCAGTGTCGTCTAATCAGGTTAACTTCCAGGAGAACAGAGTGGATGAGGTGAAGAGTGGATTTGGAAGAGCGAAAGGGAAGTTCTTGGCACCATATCAGAGTAAGCGTCCTTGGCATGTTTTTTGTTCTCTGAGTGTAATCCAATTGGATGTTATTTAAATATAAACAGTATGATCCTCCAGCTTTAATGGAATAGGAGAAGAATTCTGAATAGCTTTGAGCAGTAATACCTTCATTGAATATGTTGATAATCAAATAAGTGAAACAACTTGGGTAGGAGATTGGAGGCTCACATCACACCGATAAATTAGGTAATATGTGTAACATGAATTCAAGTAACACTCCATTTTGAGGGTATGGGTGGCAACCATAAGAGGGGCCTCTGCTTCTCCTCCCAGGTCATGCAGAAGAAGATCCTGGAAGACTGCACTTCCAGACCTCACCCTCACAATCAGCCTAGAAGGCATCTCAAATTGATTGTGTAGGTTACCCCAAGGTACTTGGGGGTTATTTGTTTCCTTCAGTTTTTAAGTGACTTTTAGCTCCTCAGAGAATTTGGAATGAAGTGTAGAAATGATGACGTAAATCAAACACACGTATGGACTTCCCTGGTGGTACAGTGGATAGGAATCTGCCTGCCAGTGCAGGGGACAAGGGTTCGATCCCTGGTCTGGGAGGATCCCACATGCCACTGAGCAACTAAACCCGAGTGCCACAGGTTCTGAGCCTGCCTGCCCTAGACCCTGTGCTCCACAAGAGGAGTCATTGCAATAAGAAGCCCGTGCACCGCAACGGAAAGGAGTCCCCGCTCATTGCAGCTAGAGAAAGCCCATGAAACGAAGACCCAGCACAACTGAAGATAAATAATTAAATAGATGAATCAAACCCACCATGTAGTATTATTTTCCAGTTAGGGTTGAGAACATAATACATTCACAAACAAGTATCTTCTGTGTTTATATTGAAGGGTTTAGAATATATAAGAGAATTTGGACTATTAAATTTGCTTTGTGGCCTGATAAATTAGCTTTGATTCTAATTTTTAAAAACTTTTTATTACAGAAAATTTCAAACACATACATAATTAGAAATAAAAGTATAACAAACCACCACACACCCCTCATTTGGCTTCAACAATTATCAGCTCATGGGCAATTTTGTTTCATCTGTACTCCTACCATGTACCTCTTCCCACGTTATTTTGAAGCAAATCTCAAGTAGCCTATTATTTCATCTAGAAATATCTCAGTCCGTGTGTTTACTAAGTCACTTCAGCTGTGTCCAACTCTTTGTGACCCTATGGACTGTAGCCCACCAGGCTTCTCTGTCCATGAGATTCTCCAGGCAAGAATACTGGAGTGGGTTGCCATGCCCTCCTCCAGGGGATCTTCCCTCCAGGGGATCTTCCCTACCTCCAGGGATTGAACCCACATCTCTTCTGTCTCCGGCATTGGCAGGTGGGTTCAACATGCAACTTTCCAAATGGTTCATGAACATATTTTCTATTGAGTTTGCTTGTTTGAATCAGATCCAAATTAGAGCCACACTTTTTAATTGCTTAATATCAGGTTTTAAGTCCCTTTTATTTAAGAGTTCCTTCCCCATTTGTCTTTCTCCTTTTTCCTTGCACTTCTTTGGTAAAGAAACAAGGTGTTTGTCTGGTAGAGATTCCCACAATCTGGGTTTGGTGAGTACAGCTTGGAGCAAACTTTAATGTGTTCCCAAGTCTCCTGTGTTTTCTGTAAATTGTGATTCCAATTTGAACTTGTCATTAGGTGACTGATCTAGGCTTATGATTCTATGTTGAAAAGTGTGAAATAATTATATTGTTTGGAAGCAGTGTTAGAATACTTAATAGATGACTCACTGTATTTAAATTGTAAAAGAATTATTTAGATGTTTGGGAATGTTTACCTATCAGAAAACTGAAGGGCTGGACAAGAAAATTGAGTATGTTAAATTTACAGGTGCAACTTCAAATGTTCAAATGTATGTATTTAATTTTCTTTTATGGAGAGTTCCCTTAAAAGAGTTTTATTTTAGTTGCTAGACTAATAAGCAGAATAATAAGATTTGTAAATTGAACTTAAGGAAAAACTAGACTTTATTCTCACTTCAGTAAATTGAATGTTAAATAAAACAACGCTACTTAAAGTAATCTATGGATAATCTCCTTGTGCAGGAAAGCTACCTCAAAGACACCAAAAATGCTCTTATTGGTATAAAGATGTTTTTGTCCTCTACTTTCCAAAATTATACTCAAACAACAATGAGAACAGAGGTGAATGGCAAGAGATGCAAGAATGGCACCTGATTGAGCAGACCGAACTTAAGCCTGCAGGCTGTACCAAGTCTCAATTGGTGTCACCACCTATTCAGGAACCGGGGGTGAGGAAAGGGCTGAACGCTGATATTTGAAAGTCAATATAAGGTGCAATTAGATCCAAGTCTCCCATACACATCAGCCCACCCTGGTCAGAAATGGGCATCTGAATCTGAGAAGCTCTGGACTCAGGAGCACCACACGCAGAGGAGGGCACTGGAGAAGCACCCAACAGGGAACTGGTGAGTGAGTCCCCAGGTTCCCGTCCTTGTGCAGCTCCGGAATATTAGCACCCTTTGTATTTTGAGCCTGGTCTGCAGCCTTCCCTGTGACCATATGAACCACCAGATGTCCTCCCAATAAATTCCTTATCTGTTAGTTGGAGTCAATTTCTATGCCTGCACCCAGGAACCCTGGGCATGTGGGATCTTAGTGCCCCAACCAGGGATTGAACACACGCCATCTCAGTAGAAGCACAGAGGCTTAACCACTGGACCACCAGGCAAGTCCTCTATCTTGCTCATTAAAAAAACAAAAACAAAAACAAAAAACAGTTCCTAGGGAGGACCTAATAGGTAGAGAATGAAGGAAAGCAGGAAGCGGCGATATGTGCTGCTAGATACATAGCAAGTAAGAATACGCGTGGGTAAAAAGGCAACGTGACGTCAGTGACAAGGCAACAAGATGTGAAAATGATAGAGAGAACATAGGTATGATGGCTCACAGGATTTTCAGAGCTATGATGAGATTGTCCAGACTCTGAGCTGAGGTTGCCTTTGGGAAGCCGAGATAGAAAGCAAGCAGGAGGTTAAGAAAATGTCAGTTGGTTTTGTGATTAGAAGGTAACAGGATTAAGTTTTATAATTGGTGAATTTAAAATAAAGAACTGGGTTCTCTCAGCTGTGTCTCTTTCCTGCTTCTCTTTCTCTACCTCCCTCCCTTTCCCCTCTCTTTTCCTTTTTCCTTCTCTCTTTCTTCCTCCTTTCTTTCTCTTCTTCCTTTCTTTCCCCCAGCCTGTCTTCTGTTCTTAGGCCTGCCTATCTCTTCTGTTTGGTTTAAGGGGCCTGCAGCTGCCTGACCGTGCTAAACAATTGGGTGGCTATGCGTGCAAGTGGAAAGCAGGTTGGGGAACTATTAATAAGCTCAAAATACTGCAGACTTAGAGTTGTTTGCTTCCATTAGCTCTACTGGTAATGAAGGCAATGTTTTGGTCTCCATCTCTTTCAGTGGGTTATAATTTCAGGAACCTAAATTAGGTTTTATTTATTGGCTTCCTCAAATCCCAACAATCTGGAATATTGAACACCTGGACCAACTTAAAACCCCAACAATCTGGAATATCTAACACTTGAACCCAATGAATTAGAACAGATAGGAGGAAAGATATGTGTATTGAGCCAGAAGGAATTAGAAAAACAGGAACAAGAGAAGTATAAATCAAGGTTGGTCTTATAACTATTTTGCTTTCTTGAGCAGATCAGATAATATTGGACAGTGATGCTCAAGCTTTGGACCTCTCAGTGGTAGCCAGGGAACTTGTTAAAATCACAGGCTCCTATGATTTGCACTCAAAATCTTGGGTGGATCTCCTGCACCTGTGTGTTTCACCAGCCCGAGGTGATTTCCACTCCAAAGTTTGAAAACCTCTGCTTCAGAGTATGCCTGCTGCTGCTGCTAAGTGGCTTCAGTCGTGTCCGACTCTGTGTGACCCCATAGCTGGCAGCCCACCAGGCTCCTCCGTCCCTGGGATTCTCCAGGCAAGAACACTGGAGTAGGTTGCCATTTCCTTCTCCAATGCATGAAAGTGAAAAGTGAAAGTAAATTTGCTCAGTGGTGTCCAACTCTTTTCTACCCCATGGACTGCAGCCCACCAGGCTCCTCCATCCATGAGATTTTCCAGGCAAGAGTGCTGGAGTGGGGTGCCATTGCCTTCTCCGGCTTCAGAGTATATTACAGCCCAAATCATTGTACTGGAAAGCAAAACAAAGTTTTGAAAACACTTCTAATCATGCTGGAAGCAGGCCAGCAGTTTTCTGCAGAAAGAGAGAGACACAAGTGAGAAGCGTTTGAGAGGTCAGTAGGACTGGAGAGAGATCAGTGATGGGTGGAGGAAGACAGGTGATGGGAGTGTTCTGACAAGAAACTTGGGCAGGGCACACCAGAGGAGAAGATGTGGGGAAAGAGCTTACACTGGGTAGGCTGAGTAAGCGCTCAAAGGTGGAGTCACCTTGGGCAACTGCTCTCTGGCGAACCTGGAAGAGTGACACACGGAGGCCTGGGGAAAAGCCTTGCTTTCCGAGTTCCTGTTCCAGTCTGGCTTCTGGCCAACCCTTGAGTCACCATCCTCTGGAATCTTGTTTCCACTGGGAACTGGCCCAAAGAGAGGAATACCCTCCTTCAGAATTAACCAGGGGCTAATGTCTCCAGGGGTGCATGCACTTAAAGCTTCCTGTGGGTAGGATAGCATTCAAAAGTGCTTGCTAAAGCATCAAGTGGTGAA
>SJYQ01019390.1:97410-151269 GCA_006410935.1 Redunca redunca
GGGTGGGAAACCTGGACAAGAAGGAGGTCTGATGAAGAGCCAATGAAAAGATTAACTAGCGAAGAGTTCTGCCTAGCGCTGTTCAGTTGAGTGAGGCTATTTGGTCGCTCTTATTCATTCAATACCAAGGACCGGCATCTTTTGAATTTTGAGTACATGATATCATTCTTTCTCTTTTTTAAAAATTAGCTTTTTTCTCTTTTTTCTTTAGTTGTATATCATTCTTTTTGTGTATATATTTATTTGGCTATATCAGGTCTTAGTCGCAGCACGAAAGATATTTGTTGCATCATGTGGGATGTTTCTCTGCAGCACGCAAGTCTCTCTAGTGTGGCTCAGGGGCTCACTAGTGGTGGCATGGGCTTAGCTGCTCCTCGGCATGTAGGATCTTAGTTCTGCAACCAGAGATGGAACCTGTGTCCCCTGCATTGCGAGGCAGCTTCTCAACCACTGAACCACCTGGGAAGTCCCTGTGATATCATTCTTGGACAGCATGTGAAGAACTTTGAACACCTTTTAGACTCTTGAAGTTAGTGAATTGTATTATTTTATGTTTTGAATAAGTAACACATTCAAAATCCAAAGGTTCAGTTTTCAGTTCAGTCGCTCAGTCGTGTCCAACTCTTTGCGACCCCGAGGACTGCAGCACGCCAGGCTTCCCTATCCATCACAGAGTAAAAGTCTGTTTTACTACTGTTCTCCAGCTGTTTTGTGGATATCCTTATTTTATTTTTTCTGTATTTTATAGATATGGTAAGATTCTTAACCAGCTTTCTAACCTGAAAATAAACATTGCATCTCAGCCCTGTGGCAACCTGTTCTTCTAAAATAGATCCTGTTCTACAGGACTTACATATATCAGAAGTTTGGGTTTTATTTTCCAGGTGAGTATAGTGTGAGCTGTTCTCAAAGGGAAAAAAAGGGTAAAGACATTTATATATATGTGTGTGTGTATATATACATGCGTGCTAAGAAGCTTTAGTCATGTCCAACTCTTTGTGACTCTATGGACTGCAGCCCACCAGGCTCCTCTGTCCATGGGATTCTCCAGGCAAGAATACTGGAGCGGGTTGCCATTTGCCATGCCCTCTCCAGGGAATCTTTCAGACCCAGGGATTGTCTCCTGTGTCTCTTGCATTGCAGGCAGATTCTTTACTGCTGAGCCACTGGGGGGTATATCATATTATATATATATATAATATTTATCTGAGAGAATTTCTGGCCATCAAACCGATCTTGGCCAAACAATCTATACTGTCAAGTTTTAAAAGATCTGGTTTCCTGGGCTACCCTGGTGGTCCAGTGGTTAGGAATCTGGACACGGGTTTGATCCCTGGTTTGAGAACTAAGATCCTACATGCTGCTGGGCAACTAAGTCAGTGCGTCACAAATACTGAGCCTGTGTTTAGAACCTATGTCAAAACAACAAGAGAAGCCATGGCAATGAGAAGCCCAAGCAACACGACTAGAGAAAGGCTGCATGCAGCAGTGAAGACCCGGCACGGCCAAAACTACAAAAGAACTAGTTGCTTAAAGTGCTTTACAAAAACATCTATCTGCTTTCCTATAGAAAACTATACATGGTTCTCATCAAGATTACAAAAATAATAGCCCTATGTGTATGAAGTGTTCTAAGTACTTAATATGTATATTTGTATATCATTTAACTTTCACAATAAGCACATGAAGTACACTTTATAGGTGAAGAAAAGATCAGACAAGTTAAGCAAATTGTTTTCAAATCTAGGTGGGGCTTCAGTGCCCTCACTCTTAACCTCCATGATTCTCATTATCCATTCTCATACAGAATAGGCAAAAGAAGGCACTGGCAACATTTTTGCTGTTCATTCCAAATCTTTCCTTCTCAAATTTTAGGATCTATCAACATTACCCATGATGTTTACATGCAGAGTTCCAGGCCCCAGCATTGACCTAGAAAATTAGCATCTCTGGAAAAGGGCTCCAGGAATGCTATTTTAACCAGTGTTGTGGATGATTCTAAGACAGGTGGCTTGTAAACACGTTGTGACAAATGTACCTGTGGCAGTCTGTGTTTCTCAAAGTTGGCCACAGTTGTATTTTCTATCATATGTATACCCTGCTAGTTTCTAGAACTTGCCACTCTTCTTCCAAGAGAGGGGGGCCATGTCCCCTAGTTTTCAAACTGGGTGGGTTTTTATGACGAGAAGTCAACCGATAGATTATGGCGGGAGTGATGCTACCTGATTTCCAAGGCTAGGTCAAAGAAAAAGGTGATTCAGCTTCCACTTTTGCCTGTTAGAACACTCCTTCTTGGAACCCAGCCACAAGGCAGTGAGGAAGCCCAGGTTGTTCCAGGCAGAGGCCCACTTGGAGCAGGACTAACAGCTCGTACCAACTTGCCTGCTATGTGAGCCACCCTGGAAGTGCTTCTGCTTCAGTCAAGCTGCCCAAGCTGACACAGCATGTAGAGATGTGCCTTCCCTGCCAAGCCCTGCCCAAATTGCAGATTCAAGAACTAAATAAATGATTATTGTCCTTTTCAGCACTAAACTGAAGCTGATTTTTTAATGCACTAGATAACTGGACTGCTGCTGCTGCTGCTAAGTCACTTCAGTCATGTCCGACTCTGTGCGACCCCAGAGACGGCAGCCCACCAGGCTCCCCCGTCCCTGGGATTCTCCAGGCAAGAACTCTGGAGTGGGTTGCCATTTCCTTCTCCAATGCACGAAAGTGAAAAGTCAAAGTGAAGTCACTCAGTTGTGTCCAACTCCTAGCGACCCCATAGACTGCAGCCTACCAGGCTCCTCTGTCCATGGGATTTTCCAGGCAAGAGTACTGGAGTGGGCTGCCATTGCCTTCTCCAGATAACTGGACTAGAACCCTTCTAATCCCATATTCACTCTGCCTTTCTTCCTATCAAGGTGGGTTCCTAGACCTCTCTGAAATATTCTGCTAGTATCTCTGTCCAATGTCATTTACTTTCCCAAATTCTTCTAATGACAGAACTACTCATTTCAGAGTTCTGGCTATTCAAAGTTCTCATTATTGCCTCTGAGGCTTGGTTTCTCATCTAAAAAACAACAGTAATAAGACAGCCTACCTTATACACTTTATCATTAAATGAGATAGTAGTCCATGTAATCATTTAGCATCACGCTAATGACATTTTCTCTTATTATTCTTACTAGATTTCTTGCATTTATATTCTCTATTTTTAATGCACTTTTTTTTTTCTTATAGCTCAATGCAATTCACAGGCTTTCTAGGCCTGGTATGCTCCCCTGACCAAGTCAGTTAGATTCTTCTTCATCCTTAAGGATGCCACTTCTCCTTTGAGGAGCCTTCTCTGGCTTTTCAAGCAATTAATGCCTCTCTGTGTTCAAAAAACATCTTGAAGGAACCTCTACTATGGCCCTTAACGGACTGAATTGTGATTGCTGACTTGTTTCTATTCTCCACTGTACTCTTCAGTTCTTGGAAGGCAGGGTCAGCCTCTTTGTATCCTCTTCCACTAACACAGCACCCGGCACTTTTTTAGTCACCGTCTACTGTCTGTGCTACTGGGCGAGTAAACTCCGTAGCTAAGTAGTTAAGGGGTCCATGTGTTGGCAGATCTGCCTCGGAACAAAACTTCCCACACAACCTCGGGAAAAGTGAATGTCTCTGAGCCTCATTTGTAAAGTGGAGGAAGCACCTTAAGGTTGCTATGATGAGAAAGTAAAATAATACCGCATAAAGTCCACCACAGAGCAAGCAATCAATCATCAGGGTGTTATGAAATGGTTCCCCAACAATCCGATTTTCGGGTACCCTCACTTTAATCCTTTAGCACCCCGGCACTCTAAGGGTAATCCTTCTTTTAGGGATTACTCTCTAATCCTCTCCTAGGTCATTCCTCCAGCGATCCAATCGGCAAGTCAACCGCTAGGGCCAGGCATTTTTCTTCCCCGCCCCAAACTCTCTCCACATCCTTTTAGCTTTCCTAGAACTAACGGGTGTATCGAAAAGGCTCGACTTATGCAAAATTTAGGCACCAAAATTCCGTCTAGAGTTTTACTGGAAAACTTTCGAGACCCTTCTTGGGAGTTTCGGTGTTTCGCTTCCCTTTGAGGAAAGAGCCCGCGATCCATTTGACCCGTCTTTTGCCCACCGCCAGCCCAGACCGCGCGCAATGCAGTAACGTTGAATGAGCCAACGAACGGATGAATGGGCTACGTCGGCGGCCAGGCCTCTGTTACGTCGCCCAGTGGCGCGGGCGTGGCCGCGGATAAGAGGCCTGCGCGGCGCGGACCACTCAGTGCCACCAGCGCGCGGCAGGCTCGGCCACGAGCGCCGGAGCTCCGCGCCGCCCCGGGCCGCCTCCCCCAAGTCCCTTCCCCGCCGCGGCGCGTCACTTCCGCCACCCCCAGGCCGGGGCTGGGGCGGGGAACGCGGGGGAGGGGGCCAGGTCCGAGGGAAGCCCGCCCGCGCCCGAGCAGGAACTACATTTCCCGAGGGGCCTTGGCGGCGGCGGCGGCGGGCGCGGCAACGTCCCCCGGAAGTGGAGCCTGGGACTTCCACTCGTGCGTGAGGCGAGCGGAGCCGGAGACGAGACTAGAGGCCGAACTCGGGATCTGACAAGATGGCCGGGCTGCCCCGCAGGATTATCAAGGTAACCGCCTGGGCCTCCCGGCTCTGCTCTTGCCCTGTCGGCGTACCGCGCAGCGCGGCCCCTCGCTTTCTCCGGCCCGCGGCCCGCGGTAGGAGGCCCGAGGCAGCGCGGAGAGGGTTTGGACGCGGCGGCGAGGGAAGTCGGGTGCTGGGGAGGGGGCGCCGGGGAGACTTCCGGCCGCAGTGGGGCAGCCGGGTGGCGGCGATCGGGGGCCCTCAGGAGGCTCCCCCGTGAGCGGGGATGGCCTGGCCCGCGCCTAGGCAGAGGGTGGGGCTGCGGTGTTGCGGAACTCTGGTTTTGGGCGCGGGCCTCCGCGGCCTCTCAGACCACCCCAGAGCAGAGGCCGCGGGCGCGCGGGAATCGCGGCGGGGCCCGGACTCCGGGCAGAGGTTGTGGCCCGACGTGGTCACTCGGCCTCGGAGCCCCATCTCAGCCGGGGCGGGAGTGCAGGGGTGCGGTAGCCGCAGGTTCAGAATGAATGAACCGGGACGGTGAGGCCGGGCGGGGCCCTGTGTCTCAGGAGGCGGCTCCGGGAGGGCCGCGCGTCCTGCAGCGCCGGGCACATGCTCGCCCCTTGCTGCTGGGGTCCGGGGACGTGGGGGCTCCGCTCCCCGCCGCCCTCGCTTCCGCGATCTCCTCTGCTTTAAATGCGTTTCCGTTCGTTATCTCAGCGAAGTGATTTTACTCTGCTTGGCAAACTCTTCTAGAGCTGTTTCTGTTTGCAGGAAATTGTTTTAACGCGAGACCGGGCGGGAATTGGGGGAGAGAGGTATGGGGGACCTTGTGAAATACTTTGCCTCTGGATTTCCTGCACTTTTTAAAAAATCGTGTTTTGGTTTCTTATGAATATATACTTTGACAAGTACGAATGGAACCATAGAAAATTCATCTTGGTTTTGTAAGTTCTTTACAGAAACATCAAATACTCAGATGTGAAATGTTCCTTGAAGTCCTCGAAGACAAAACCTTGAGAATTTTTGATCATTTTTAATGAAGGAAATTAGCTGAACCTCTGTGTTGCTCACTATGCGAGTTCAAGTGCCTAAATTGCAAAAACATTTGCTTGCTATAACCTGGTGAACGTGTATTTAACTTAACTTGTCGTTAAAGTTTGGGGGAAGATGCAAGCTAAGTGAAGTGATAGACCTGTTGAAGGATGATGTATTGTGTCGTGTTCCTGCAGCTGCAGTGATACATATCTGAGATGGGGTGTCTCTGACCTAAAGGTTCTTCATTTAGAGAAATACAACGTGTTTTGTAAGGTAGAAAGTCTTACTAGAAAGTACAGAAGTAGAACAGATTGTCATTGTGCTCTGGAGTCTGAATGATATGACCCTTCATAGTGTTGCATAAAGCAAACCTTCATTTGTTGTATTAAAGATTTGTCTTCGACTCTGTCCAAGGCAGTTTAATGGCTGTGTGCTTTGGAGGGTACTTACGATGTGGTTTTAGTTGTAATATAATCGCATGGCCACAATGGTCATGTTTATTGAGGCCCCAGTTGAATATGAGGGATGGAGGATAGAGTTATACACCAAATATCCTTGGATTTTTATTTGCTAGTATTCAGGTTATCGGCTAAGTACACGGTACACATTGACATTCAAGGTAACTCTCAAAAATACATAATGAACTAATATTTTTCCATTTTTGCTTAAGGCTGGAAAAATCCTGCAATAATATGAAAGCCTTGGATGGGAAAAATAAATTCTGTGGGACTTTTATATGAACTTACAGATAAGACTTGAAGCAATGAATTGAAGTCTTGGTGATAACATCTCTAGTGAAAGTTTCCTTGGTTTGGATTTTATCTTGCAAGAGGTGGTTTTACTTCAATGCCGTTTATAGCAAAAGGAACTGTTAGTTTCTAGGATGGATTGAAAGATTATACAGTTTTTTTCCCCTAGTGCCCATGCTTATATTATGTAGGCTTTTCCATAATTGGTGAACACGTTTATTTTTTATATCAGAATTAGGAAGTTTGCCTGTTTTCTGTCAACTACAATACAAGGTTCTGTGTGGAATATAATGGTGGTGGCAGTGGGGTACTGCTGTCCTGAATGATGGGAACATAGTGTCTCTCATTGGCCAGTGTGATGCTTTCTGCCTCAAAAAGGGCATTATTTACATTTGCAAAAGACTTCAACCACTTGGTACCTGCAGAAATCTTGTGAAGTGAATGATACTGTTTTAGGGCCTAGAAACCCATTCAAAGGACTTTTCCTATGGCTTTTCAAAGCTGGCAGAGGAGGCAGAACTTGGATCTTGACCCAGTGTGACCTTCCCCTGCCTCTTGTTATTGTGAAATGACATAATGGATGTAAAAGTACCTTGACAACTGTAACTATACACATAAAGATGATTTTTAAAATTACTCTTCACCCAGTTGCTATTGCAAATTCCCATTTTTAATCCAGCAGCAAATTCTGTAGGCTCTATTTTCAAATCTCAGACAGTAAAGAGTCTATCTGCAATGTGGGAGACCTGGGTTTGATCCCTGGGTTGGGAAGATCCGCTGGAGAAGGAAATGGCAACCCACTCCAGTAATCTTGCCTGGAGAATCCCATGGACGGAGGAGCCTGGTGGGCTACAGTCCACGGGGTTGCAAAGAGTTGGACACAACTGAGTGACTAACACACACCCACACCCACACCCACCCCTGAATCAGATACATTTTCCTGTCTGTCTGAAACCACTGTTCAGTTCCATCATTTGTTGCCTGGCCTACTGTATTGATCTTTTAAACAGCAGCTAGTGTTCCTTTTAAAAATATAAATCTAGTCATTCTCCCACTTAGAACTCCACAAAGGTTTTTCATTGACTTTGTTTCCTCCTAGCTACAAGGCTCTCCATGCATCTGGGATCTACCTCCCTCTGAGACCATGCCCCGCATGTCTCTCCTTGGGTCGCCCCATTGCAGCCATCCTGCTGCTTTGCTGTACCCTGAACAGTAAGAGGCTCTGCATGTTCAGTCACAGGGCTTTCCTTCTGTTTATCGAATTGCTTACTTTGCCGTATTACTCAGTTCTCGACTTACATGTCCTGTCCTCAGAGAGGTTTACCTAAACTGTCCTAAAACACGGTCCTCCCTCCTCCCCCATAATTGCTCTTTATCCCCTGTTTCCCTCTCTTCGGTATAGCATTCATCATTACTCAAAGTTACATTATTTACTCTTTGTCTCTACTCTCCATGAAACTCCATGAAGGCAGGATTTTGCTCAGATCCCTCAAACGCATAATCTACAAATCTAATGCCTAGACTTTGAAATGCTGATTGAGTGAATGCTATTCAATCTCTTTGGAAGAAAACTTGAGGAGAGTTATTCTGTATAAGTTATTGTTACTGCCTAGTAGATTCTATCTGAATTGATGTCTGAGCTGAAAGTTTCTAATTCTACCCATAAGATTCATTAAAAACAAATCAGTCTTTTGTTGACTAGGAAATACATAGAGCACCTTTGAAAAGTTCTGAAGGATACGTAGAGGAAGGTTAAGACTCATGTGTTATTCAGCATTCTAGTTCTCCTCCCCAGACAACCATAACTTTTATTGTAAGTTTTTCCTGGAAGACCAGGCCTATGTTAGGCCTGTTACCCTGCTCCCCAAATAAATGGGCTTCCCAGGTGGCACTATTGGTAAAAAACCCTCCTGCCAAGAGGCAGTCATGACAACCCACTTCAGTATTCTTGCCTGGAGAACTCCATGGACAGAGGAGCCTGGCAGGCTGCGTACAATAGGATTGCAGAGTCTGACAAAATTGAAGGGACTTAGCACACACACACATGAAGTAAATACTATATCTTAATTCCTCCCTTTGCCCCTAAATATATTTTTGAGGTGACCAGTTTGTTTTTAAAGGACTGCTTTGTGAAACCTTGTGGTTAGACCTTCATTTTACTAATTGCATATTGATAACGTCTAGATTGTTCCCTGTATTTTGCTATACTAACTGCTGTGATGTAGTCTTACACAGTGATATTTTGCAAATATATGAGTTACACTAAATCTTGGCAGTTATGTGTTTAGCTTGAATTATAGAATTTGCTTTTCTTTCCTCTTTTTTCCTGAGCTAAATGTCTTTTAGTCTATAAAGATGACAGAGCAATTAAAGCTTAAAGTCACATAGGGTGAAAGCTCCCTAAAATAAAAGGTCCTCCTTAATCTATCTGTCATAAAGAACCAGAGTTATTTTGGGAACAGATAAAAGAGATCTGTAGTTGCGGCTTGGTTAAAAACAAATTTGTGTATTTTACATGTTACATTGACAGAATGATATTCCTTTAATTTTCTTCTCAAAATTAATCATAAAATCAATAAAATATAGCCTAAGCAAACAGTTACTAAGTTACTCAAGGAATTGACTTATTTGATTAAAACCTAGCAAACCAACCTTCTGAGATTAGAGTTTCATCAGTTTTTCCTACAATTTGTTTTTCTGTTTCATGAGGTTTAGTTTCAAATTCTTAAAAACGTAATCTGATGTTGTACTGAGTCTTGAGTTCTGTTTTTTATTTTAATAATTTTTATTTTGAAAAAATAGTTTTTTGTCACTAAAGTGATACATATTTTAATATCATTTGATATGTATTTTAGTACATAAGGTAGTTTTTAGTAAGAAAAGTAATTCAGAAAACCAACCCCTTTTTTAAGCCCTGAAAATCTTTGGTTGATGATGTTTTTTTTTCCCATTTAAGAAAAAAAAAAGGCATGAAAAACTTATCATGATCTGAAGATGTACTTGTTATAAATTGTAATGAAAACATTTTTAGGAAGCAGATAACCCCGTATAGTAAAAATATAAGTAGAAACAGTGTGGTTTTTAGCTCTTTCGGTTGTTGTTCCAATTTAAGAATCCTCTGTGCTGCTTCCTAGTCCAGTCAGCTGTATTTTTTGCATATGACTTCTGGGGATTCAGGTTCTTGACAAGCTTATTTGTGAATTCCCTCAGTCTCCATGGATTCCAGGTTGGAGTCCCTGAACTACTGTTGGTAGTGATTAAACTTTCAGTCTGTATGGATATTGTTTAATATACTACCTAATATTTTGATTATGGAATGTAGGCATACTTGAAAGTAGGTTAAAAATAGCAGTCAGTTGAGTTTTTTTAAGCTCCTTTTTGTCATACACTTTGTTCAGCCCAGATTTATCAACTTTCACACAATAGAAATTGAGTTTTGTCAAATTATTAAGTACTTCCTGTGTAACCTGCCTTCTAAATAATTGTATCAGAAATAGTTCTCATTTGCTTTGTAGAGGTTCTGAGTTTTTTCCACACTTGTGATGACTTCCAGCTATATACAGTAGAGAACATTATCCTTCTACTTCTCTGATGAGGAGACTGTAGGCCAAAGAAATTGGATGACTAAGATTCCTGGCTGGCAAGTTAGTATTTTTACTTTTTTCCCTGTGCTGTCTATAGTGATTTGTTTTACCTGTGTGTAAATGGATTTAAGAAGAAAACAACTTCCCTGCTTTGGATTCAAGTAGTATGGATTCTGAACATACATTTGAGTCTGAGTTATGGATGCATAAACAGAGTAGGAATAAATAGCAGAACCAAGGAAATAAGGATGGCATTCAACAGGGGCTTTGGACATTACAGTTCTAGTCAGCCCGGTTCTGATGTGGCTGCTTAATGTTACATGATTTCACTTGCTAAAACCAAAATAGATCTGAAAGGCATGGTGTTTGTAGCAGTGTTACATTAAGAAATAAGGATTCTTTTTTCCCCACCCCCCATATTAAAGATTTCTTCTTGGTTTATTTGCAAATGTAATATAGGACATCAGTGTGGATTTACAAATTAGGATATGAAAAATAGGGGTTCAGTTAACTTCAGTTAAAATCTTAGCAGCTTTTTAAAATGCTTCCCAAGTGAAGTTTCTTTGTTTTTGGTCTTTTTAATATTAGGTAGTCATGTTTGGCTTGTAGATTACGTAGGATGTAGGATCACCGTAGTCTAAGAGCATGAGATCTGTCGCCCTGGCATTTCTGGCGACAGAAACTCTTAAACGTTTGGTTGGAAGACCTGGGGAGCTGGGAATCTACGGAAAGAATTCTTCATCATCTAGTTTTTCAAGAGCTGTACCATACCATTCAGGGTGTTGTATGTTTGTTAAAATTCTGGATGTAGCTATTGTAAAATCCCCTAAGGATACTTAGGAATAGACATTTTTATAATTTGGGGTTGGCCTGTAACTCAGATGTTTCTGAATAATTAGGATTTGGGTGTAATTTGAAGTATATTTAGGTACTGATTTCAAAATCTAATGTTGACATATTTTGCCTTTTTTTTTTAATTGACTGTCTTGTCTTTGTATTTTCAAACTCCTTTAGTAGTGTTCCTGCCTGGGAACCCCCATGGGCAGAGGAGCCTGGAGGGTGACAGTCCGTAGGGTCACAGTCAGACGTGACTGAGGCGACTTAGCACGGATAGCATGAGTTTCCAGTGCTGTCACAATATGCCAGTATCAGAGGCTTGGTCTGTTTTGGGCAAATCTGTTTCTGTTTTTAAGAGTCTTTTACAATCCAATGATTGAAGGCTCTGTAGTCTAGAAAAATACTAGAAAGAAAGGCAATAAATGTTAATACTAGAAAGAAAGGCAGTAAATGTTATCTTTGTGTCTTGAGACTATGGGTGCTTTTTATTTCTTCATAGCTTTCTAAGATTTCTTTGTAGTTTATACTAAGGAAAATGATATTGCTGTAAAGTCGGTGTGTTTTTAGTGACCTTTCAGGGTCACTGGGATTACCGTCCCTTTACCCCCTTAGCCTGTTGTTCAGTCACCGTGTTGTTCAGTTGCTCTGTCGTCTATGACTCTTTGCAACCCCATGGATTGCAGCATGCCAGGCTTCCCTTTCCTTCACTATCTCCTCGAGTTTGCTCAGACTCATGTCCGTTGAGTCAATGATGCCATCCACCCATCTCATCCTCTCTTACCCCTTCTGCCCTCAATTTTTCCCAGCATCAGGGTCTTTTCCAAGAAGTTGGCTCTTTGCATTAGGTGGCCAAAGTATTGGAGCTTCAGCTTCAGTCCTAATGAATATGCAGGGTTGGTTTCCTTTCGGATTAACTGGTTTGATCTCTTTCCTGTCCAAGGGACTCTAAAGAGTCTCTCCAGTACCACAGTTGGAAAACATCAATTCTTTTCACTCAGCCTTCTTTTTGGTCCCAACTCTCACATTCGTGACTACTGGAAAAATCATAGCTTTGATTATATGGACCTTTGTTTATGTCGGCAAAGTAATGCCTCTACTTTTTAATGTGCTGTCTAGGTTTGTCATAGCTTTCCTTCTAAGGAGCAAGCGTCTTTTAATTTCATGGCTGCAGTCACCATCTGCAGTGATTTTGGAGCCCAGGAAAATAAACTCTGTCACTGTTTCCATTTTTTCCCCATCTGTTTGCCATGAGGTGATGGGACCGGATGCTATAATCTCAGTTTTTTGAATGTTGGGATTTAAGCCAGCTCTTTCACCTTCATCAAGAGGCTCTTTAGTTCCTCTTTGCTTTCTGCCATTAGAGTGGTGTCATCAGCATATCTAAGGTTATTGATATTTCTTCCAGCAACCTGGATTCCAGCTTGAGCTTCATAATGCAAAATTCAGACTTAAATTGGAGAAAAGTAGGGAAAACCGCTTGGCCATTCAAGTGTGGCCTAAATCAAATCCCTTATACACTGGAAGTGACAAATAGATTCAAGGGATTAGATCTGATAGAGTGCCTGAAGAACTATGGACAGAGGTTCGTAATGTACAGGAGGCGGTGATCAAAACCATCCCCAAGAAAACGAAATGTAAAAAGGCAGAATGGTTGTTTGGGGAGGACTTCCCAATACCTGAGAAAAGAGGAGAAATGGACGGCGAAAGAGTAAAGGAAAAATACACCCATCTGAATGCAGAGTTCCAAAGAACAGCAAGGAGAGGTAAGAGAGCCTTCTTAAGTGAACAGTGCAAAGAAACAGAGGAAAACAATGGAATGGGAAGACTAGAGAGCTCTTCATGAAAATCAGAGACACCCCTTACCTTTGGACGGTGGCGAAAGAGACCGTAGTAGGCTAGAAGGAGCCCAAGGCCAAAGTTCAGTCTGTAACATTGTGATTTGTCTGCCTTTTATCATCCATTCATAAAACATGCTTCAGTTCAATTAAATGGACATTTATTGACTGCATAGTATGTGTTCACTAAACCAGGTAAACAAGACAGGTATCCCTGTCTGGTGAAATGGTTGTGAAACAGGAGATTACTGTGAGGTGTGTTATGAAAGAAGGAAAACCTGGAGTACCATGGTCAGAGGAAAGGCATCTGCTGAGGAATGTTTTTAAACTTGAAGAGGAGGAGGGAGAGAGTGGACACAGGGAATAGCAAATATGAATACTGGAAGGGGAGAGAGCACGAACGCACGCATAACAGATTCCAGAAATCCAGGGCGGAAGGTGGATAGTTAGAGGCTTCTGCGGGAGTCCTGTTTAGGACTGTAGTTTGCCTCAAGGTGGAATACCTCTCTGGGGCTGCAGGGTCCTCTCCTGCTCTCCTGGGCCCCTGGATCTGGGGGCGTCTGGGGTTCCAGTGAGAAGGAACTACAGAGCAGATGGGAAAATACATTTGAGGTGTCACTGCCTCAGACCATAACCTCCCCAGTGTGAGTTTGAAACAAGATGTTTTTCATTCAGTAAGCCTAAAAATAGATTATCTTACACTCGCTTACATATTCAATTGAATTTTGTGTTTTCCACTCAAGGGAGGGTATGTACCTACTTAATTTCCTCACTGCCTCAGAGAGACTAAGGAAAAGTACTTTCCAGTAAAATTCCCCCGACACTTGAACATACTGTTATTCTTGCTTTGGCTTTAAAGAAGTCATTTCTTTTCATAGTGGATGGCACAGTCTTTTGCCTTTGGTTATAGAAGAGCTATCCCCATTAGGTAATAACCGCCGCCCCCCACCCCCCACCCCTGTGAAGTACTGTCTACCCTCTCTTTATTGTGGTGGTTCAGATAAGGGTTAAACTAAAAGGGTTGCAATCTCAATTCAGGTTCCTGCCACTGACTGTGATTAGAAATCAGAACACTTGGCCAAACCTTGTCTGTTTCTTATCAGAATCTTTTCCCCGTTTAACTGGGCGGGTTGCTGATGTATTGAGTGGTAGGAACTAGAAGATATTTTCTGTGAAGACTTGTTTATAATCTGAACAGTTAGTTTATGGTTGTGCATCAGAACTCTTTGGGCATTTATAAATTAAACAGTTGTCAGCCCCAGCCTGTTTTTTTGTTATGTTTTGTCTTAAGATATCCAGATGATTTTGTAGGGTGTACCTTGCAGAAACAGTGGCCTTGTATGTGCTTGGCTCCAGTGAAAAGATAGCCAGAATGTGGTGGAATTAAAATCACATGTACAGCTACCTTCTCATATATAGAAAACAAAGGCATCAGTGAGGACGTTGAAGACTGACATTCTGTGTGGGGAGACCCCTCCAGACCGGTGTAGGGAAAGAGGTTTTTAGGGGGGTGACATTGGAGGTGAATTTTGAAAGATAAGGGGAAAAGTGGAGTGTGGGGAGAATATTATTCCAGGTTAGACAAACCAAACTCTAGGAAGACACTTGAACAGTGCTAAAACCGTAACGTGAGTCAGCACTTAACTTGCTTGGCCCACAGACACTTCATATGCAGTCTTTTAATTTGAAGGTTTTTTTTCCTTTAGAAGTGTGGTTCATGGATTTATAGTCATTTGCTAAAAATCAAATTAATATGGTAATACAGAATGTTACATACTAAAAATAATTGAGTAATATGGATAATTATTTCCCCTTTACTTTCTTTTGCTATTCTGATCTCCACTTTGTAGATAAAAATGAATATGAATATGAAAGGAAAACCAAATGCTTCCATTTTTTGATGTACAAATCACATATCATAAAATTCACTCTTTTAAAATGTATGATTCTGTGTTTTTAACGTAGTCAATCACGATGTAATCACAGAACTTTTTCATCACCTGAAAAAAGAAGCCCTCTGCCTTTAGCCCTTCTCTCTCCTCACCCCTTCAGCCCCTGGCACTGCTTAGCCACTCTCTGTCTCTATGTGTTCGGCTATTCTGGGCATTTCATGTACCTGGAATCACGTAATACGGCTTTGGTGTCTGAGCATGTTTTCACGGTTAGTCCATATTGTAGTGTGTATCAATACTTTATTCCCTTACAAACTTTTTTTTTGGACTGATGTTTTTCTTAATAAATACTTTAAAGAAATTAAATGTTGAATGAAGCAAAGCAGAAGTTTTAAATCTGTTGGTTTCCATAAAACTAATCACATTTGAAATCTGCGTTGCTCTCGAAAATTTAAGACATTTCTTTAGCCTTGTGAGCCATAATTATTTTTAAAGTGTCAGTGGGCAGTAACTTTTTATTTTAAAGACTGAATTTTGGGAATTTGGTGGTGGTCGGGGGTGAGGACTCAGCACTCTCACTGCTGAGTGGCTGGATCCACTGCCTGGACTCAGCCCTGGTCAGGGAACTAAGATTCTGCAAGCCCAGCAGCGAGGCCAGAAAAGAAGATTGGACTTTAGCGCTGGATACTGAGAAATTTGAGCCAATTCTGGTAAACAATGAGTAGGAACCAGCATTGACTTTTACTTTTGTCTCAAGGGTTAAGAAACTGTGTGACCTTGGCTGAGTCAATTTCTCTGGGCCTCTATTATATCTGATTCCTTTTTTAAAACTTTTTGTTGAGAAGAAGCTATGATCATTTAATCTTGGAACTGATTTTCCTTTTTAGGCTTTTAAATTGGCCCTTAAGCAATTCTCAAAAAAAAACCAAAAGGCACAACTGCTGAGTAGTAGCAGTATTCTGAAATTTTATATAGCTTTCCAGTATAATTAATAAGAAGGTCTTTGTCCTGGGGTTCAGGTCTCTCCAATTGCCTACCAAGCCTGCTTAGATGTCTTGAAGACATTTTAAAATCAGTTTTTATTTTATGGTGGAATGTATTCATTTTGCCTTCTTCCCTCCCTTGCATCACTACTTCCAGTGTTTCTTTTCTTTATTAATTATATTAACATTTACTGAGTTGTCTGCCATTTACTTCTCTCCCCACCCCCTGAAACATTGTCTGTTACTAAGCCAGTGGATTGAACCTCAGAAATTCCTCTGCTTCTCCTAACCTATTTCTTGTTTCTCATCCTTCCAGTTATCTTTATATGTGGGCCCTTACCCGCTCCTGTACTTTTTTTTTTTTACATTAATCAGAGAACTCATCTGTCTTCACTTACACACACACGTGTGCATGCTCTCTCTCTCTCTCTGTTCATTTTCCACCTTGCCGCATTATTCTAAAAACACCCAGTGTGATCATGGTGAGCTTTGGCTCGAGTTTGTATCCCTTGACTTGGCAGGGAAGGCTTTTTCACAACTTGGTCTTCTCTTCATTGACATTTCCTTCCTTGTCACCCCTCTCCCATACCACTGCTGATACTGATGGTGTTTAGAAGTTAAAATGATATATTTTCTAACTTCTGAATTATGACACGTTGGCAAGAGGACATCTTTCGTATGAAGTGTTACTGCCCAGCATTCTGTGTTGGTTGAGTTTGGGTTATTTTTTTTTTTACTTTCTTAGAGAATCTTGACTGTAGTCATCTTGGTTATATTCCTAGCATCAGGTATATTATGGTTTAGAAACTAGCATACTATTTTCTACATGAAAAGAAAATCAGGCATAAAATTGAAGTCATTTGCTTTATTTTCTAGGATTCTATAAAGGCACTCTAGGAAACAAATGTCCTATTGTTAATTGAGTCATCGCAGTGAAAATTTTTTAACTTTTGACAAATAAAAATTGTAAGTATTTAAAGTGTATGTATGAGGTGATGTTTTGATGTATGTGTACATTGTGAAATGATTACAAGCCAACATCTTTCCTTACCTTTATTGTTTTTGTTCCGGTGGTCAGAAAAAATACTTATTAGCAAATTTCAAGTATACAATATATTAACTATAGTCAGCTGTTATACATTAGGTCACCAGAACTTATCTTCTGAAAGTTTATATCCTTTGATCATATATTCTCTTTCCCTCCTCTCAGACTGATAACCACCTTTCTAATCTGTTACGAATTTTGCTTTAAACAAACGTTTTTAAGATTCTGCACATAGGTGACACCATGCCTTTCTGTGTCTGGCTTATCACACTTAGTCATTGTATCCCTGGGTTCATCCACATTGTTACAAATGGCAAGATTTCTTTCTTTTTTACAACTGGTGAAAAGATACTTTAATTTGTTCTCTGTAATCAGACAAATACAGTATTTGGCACTACTTGGGTCAGGGTTTTGAGTGCCTTTTATATGCTTGTTTTGTTTTATTCTATATACTTTTTTTGGCTACACCATGCAGCTTGTTTCCAACCAGGGATTGAACCTGTGTCCCTTGCAGTGGAAGCTTGGAGTCTTGAACACTGGACCACCAGACAGGTTCCCTGTATATGCTTTTTAAAATGCCTGCCCTCGTGGTTCCTGCAGATACACTAGCCTTTTGTTTTCTGCTGCTGAATTGATAACAGCGGGTTAGCTGTAACTGGGCCATAAACAGGCGGTGGAGAAGTCCAGTGCCGCCTCCCGTTGTGGCAGGGCTTGCACCAGCGGGCCTTTGCTGTATTAGGGTGCAGTGGGACTCGGATAGCCAGGAAGCTAGTCCTCATCAGTGAGCAGCCTTTCACTCCTTAAGCCCCTCAGGTAGGACTTGAAAGGGCACATGTTCAGGTTCACTATCTTCCGAGGTGGCGAAGTAGTAAAGAATCCACCTACCAGTGCTAGAGACGCCAGAGACAGGGGTTTGATCCCTGGGTCAGAAAGGTCCCTTGGAGTAGGAAATGGCAACCTGCTCCAGTATCTTTGCCTGGAAGATCTCATGGACGGATGAGCCTGCTGGGCTACAGTCCATGGGGGTCACATGGGTTGGATGTGACTGAGTGAGCACGCGTGTGCACGCACGCGTGCACACACACACACACACACACACATATAATGAAAGAAGAAAATAGAACTTGCATGTTTCCTCTTTTATAACAATTTTAATATTTTAAGAATGCACACATATACTTCTTTACTATAAAGTCTTTACTTGATTAGTTCATTTGGATCATCAGGCCAATTAGGGTTATATATTTATGTAAATTATGACCAGTGTATGTTAATATTTTAAACATTAAGAGTATTAGTATGCTGAGTATCAACTGTGTTCCTTATACTGATTGTTGATAGGTACTTCTGTGGTTTATGGCAGATTAAAACAAATACTTGAGATAATTTTTTCTGCTTGGTACATATCATCTACTTCATTTTGCCGTTAGCTGGCATGTGTAGTCAGAATGCTTTAATTAAAATATTTGATTTTTAGTATATAAACATACTAACATTCATTTTTATAAAAAGATCGTGTCCACCCCCCCAACACACACTTATTTATTTATTTATTTAATTTTGGGGCCTCTCCGCGTGGCATGTGGGATTAGTTTCCCGACCAGGGTTGCAACCCACACCCCAGAGTGGTGGAGGCATGGAGTTTCAACCACTGGACGACCAGCAAGTCCCAAAGATTGTGTCTTTTAAAGCCCCAGATACACGTTGCAATCCAAGTCCAAAGATTCATATTATAATTATAAAATTGTAGGTGTTTTACATTATCATACTGTTTATTCTGTCATATTATAGAGTTAATCATACAGCTTCTGTTGGAAAACAGGGGTCTTGAAAAAAATGTGATTGTGAACTACAGAAATGTTGCCCATTTTGCTCAGTATCAAGTCTTATTGTTCTCACATCTACTGAAAATGATTTATAGTGAAAGTGAGAAAGACTGAGATGGGATATTTGTATCCTCTGGCAGGAAAATCACCTTCCTTAATATTGATGTGTGCAGCATGCTTTTTTCCTTAGGTTATTTTTGATGCCCAAATGTGTGAAGTTGTTACCTCAAAGTATTACCAAGCTGTGTACAGAATTGCTGGACCCTAAATCTTTCATCAGGGTATTGGAGGTTACCTGGCTGGGAAGAAGCTGGTTGTATAGTGCTTGGGAGTTCTCCCATGATTGTGAAATTCTGTTTGGGACATTCACACTTGGGTGTGGCTTACTTTAGCGTACTATCAGATTGTTTTCTAACGAGCCTCTAGCTGAGGTCCTCCGCTTTGGAAGGGAGGGTCTGGGTTGGCACGGGGTTGGTCCTGACTTCTGTGGAGCTCACTGTGATACCGGTAAGTCGCCTTTGCATCCTGAGCTTGCTTATTCTCTACTTACTGGATGTGGGCACTGTGGCTTCCGCCAGCGTCAAGTGGAGGGGCTCCCAGGCACCTGGGGACTGAGGTGCTTGTGTGGGCAGCTCTAGACCTGGCATTTCCTTAACTGGCACAGCTGCCCTCCTGCTTCTTAGCTGTCCTTTGTGTCTTGCTGAGTGTGGAGGGTCAGAGGGGTGCAGTGGTACCAGGCAGTGTGCAGGCTGGGCTAATCCGTTCCTCTGGCAGCTCTGTGAACACCTGCGTGCTGTCACACACGTCAGGTTGTTACTGAGGTGACTAAAGGATGGAAAGAGAACTTCAAGGTACTGTGGATGTAGCAGCCGTAGGAAGCACACACTGGGCTAGAGCAAATCAGAGCTATATTTTCTGTTTGTAGCTCTGATACACCTTTTAGTTGAAGAAGGAAATGAAAGCCCTCTCTAGTGTTCTTGCCTGGAGAATTCCGTGGACAGAGGAGCCTGGTGGGCTATAGTCCATGGAGTCGCAAGAGTTGGACATGACTTATCTACTAAATCATCACCATCATCACACCTTTTAGTTATGAATTCCTTGTCATTCTCCTGTCTGGGGTCAAAAACAAAGAAGTTGAGGTTACTAAAATTTAGCCGCTGAGAAAAGGGCCCCCAGCTGGGATCCAGAACTCTGAAGCAAGTCTAGCCCTCTGATGGGGGTTCCAGGGGGATGCTCTGACAATCACACTGGTTCTTTCTGGATCATGTTCTATTTAATGGTCACATGCAAGAGAATATTCTATTCTAAAAGACTCCCTGCAGAGGCTAACAGCTCCTGCCTCCTTGAAAGCACCGGATAGGAGGGTGGTCCCTCTAGAGCACTGGTTCTGAGTTAATATAAAAATGTATGGATGGAGAGGCAGGCAGCAGCACGAACAGCCACATTTCTAGAAGTTTCTAAGCAGCGCGCAGGGCAGTGATAGAGGGAGTAGGAACGAACAGGCGAAGGACCTGGGGTCATGAGATTGTTGGGCTGGCGGAGCCAGTGGCCGGGGAGGTTCTAGTCTGTTCTGCCTCACGGCAGCTTTATGTGATCACGCTGCCCGGGCCTGGAATCGGGCCGCGCCAGCCACCTCTAGACCATGGACCCGTGCAAAGTGAGAGCGAGCTTCGAACTGTCATGAAAATGTGTAAGCAGGACCAGAGCGATCTGCACACCGAGAAAATGCGCGTCCTGGGGGAGTAGGTGGAGAGCATTGGGGGTAAGATACTACCTGCTGCTCATAAAACTGAATCGGAAGAAAATACCAAGGAAGAAAAAACAGATACTAAGAAGGCAGAGGAAAACAAAAAGACAGACAAACCCATCAAATGAGGAAAGTGATCTAGAAATTGACAGTGGAGGTGATTGAACCAGACGCTGATGCCTCTCAGGAAATGGGAGATGAATATGTAGAGATAACTGAGGAGATGATGGGTCAGGCAAATGATAAAAAAGTGGCTGCCATTGATGCCCTAAATGATGGTGAACTCCAGAAAGCCATTGACTTGTTCACAGATGCCATCAAGCTAAATCCTCATTTGGCAATTTTGTATGCCAAGAGAGCCAGTGTCTTCATCAAAACAGAAGTCAAATGCTGCCACCTGAGACTGTGACAGCTATTGAAATAAATCCTGATTCAGCTCAGCCATACAAGTTAAGTGGCAGGGGAAAGCACACAGACTTCTGGGCCATTGGGAAGAGGCTGCCCATGATCTTGCCCTTGCCTGTAAGCTGGATTATGATGAAGATGCTAGTGCAGTGCTGAAGAAAGTTCAACCAAGGTCCCAGAAAATTGCTGAACATCGGAGAAAGTGTGAGCGAAAACGTGAAGAGCCCAAGATCAGAGAAAGAGTAGAAAGGGTTAAGAAGGCTTGGGAAGAACATGAGAGCCCAGAGGGAGGAAGAAGCCAGATGACAGTCAGGTTCTCAGCATGGCTGTTTTCCAGGTGGCTTTCCTGGGGGAATGCCTGTTAACTTTCCTGGAGAAATGCCTAGAATGGGAGGGGGCATGCCTGGAGTGCTGGGAAAGCCTAGGCTCAATGAAATTCTCAGTGATCCAGAGGTCCTTGCAGGCATGCAGGATCCAGAAGTTATGGTGGCCTTCCAGGATGTGACCCAGAACCCAGCAAATAGGTAAAAACATCAGAGCAACCCAAAGGTTAGGAATCTCACCAGTAAATTGTCGGCCAAATTTGGAGGTCAAGCATAATGCCCTTCTGACATAAAGCCCCTGCTGGAGAAAAAGCAACTTAGATCACTTAGTGGATGTTGCAGTGATACAAAGCAGTGTACTACTGACCTTCTCATAAAGAAAGCTGGAGTGCTTTGAAGGTAATCCCTCCCCTTCGCCCCAAATGCAGCTGAAAACATTTTACAGCGGTTTGCGTTAGGGTATTCATTCAGATAATGTTTTCCCACCAGAAATTAAAAACTTGAAGCAATTTTTAAACCTTAAAAATATTTAAAATTAAAAAGGTGTATTAACCCCTACATTTTTCTTTACTAATCATTTTGATTTTTTTCCTCTGAATTGATTAGGCAAGGAAGATACATCAGTATGGAAGATTTATTGTTCCAAGTTTGAGTGAAATAAAGATTTGTTAGTGGGAGGCTAATACAACATTTAAATAGATAAAGTTCGAGTTGGACATACAGTTACTGAGGCATTTTGATTTGTCTTTTTAATTGTTGTTATTATTTTAAATGATTTACTTCTGTACCTCTTGAGACCCACCAGTATTGCAGTAGGACTTGGGTAGGGACTGGAAGTACTTGGCAGGGCAGCAACTGTCTTCCTACATTTTATATTACATGTCCTCTTGTGCACATGCATTTAAATCTTACACTGTGGTGAAGGGATGGTTTTTATAATGCTGCAGTAAAACTGGATTACTTAGCTCTGTTCTTGTCTGATATCTAAAATGTATGTTTCAGATTTCCACAAAAAAAACCCAAACTGGTTCTCAGTGTGGAGTAAGCTGCTGTTAGATAAATGTGCTGCTGGGATATTGGGTGATGCTGACAGGTGCTTCAGGTGGGCTAGAAGCCTGAAAAAGCGAGTCTGTCCTTGCAGTTTAAACACCCACCTGTGTACACAGGTTAACAGCAAGCCCCTGGAAGAACAAAAATATGGTTTGCAAAGTCCCACCCCCGGAATCATAAGTATATAATTTATTTCAGTTGAAAGATATTTAATCTGGCACAGATATAAATTTCCCGGTGTAGAGGTTTTAAAGACAAAAACTGTCTGACTTTGGTCCGGCCCTTGATAGGGAAGAGCAGGAGTCCCCTGAGATGTGGCGATATTTGTCTTGACTTGAGTCCTACAGAGTTAGGAATTTATTCAGGTTTTTAAAATGTGTGTGTGTTTCTTTTGATTGTTTGTCTTTTTTTTGAAAGCATTATATACTGTAGAGAAATGCCTTTGTTCCATATCGTTAAATCCCCCACTTTGTTTAGTCAGCCCTCAAATCTCAGGAAAGACAGAACTGCATGCCTTCAAGTGGGGATTAGAGAAAGGATGCCAAGGGAGACAAGGTCACCTGTCCCTGATGGCCCTGCATCATCAGCCTTAAGAACACTGCTTCGTACACTACCAGAGCAAATTAAGAGATATGTTGATTCACCTAACGTGAATGCAAGGTGTGAAGCTCTGCTGGATGCTGAGGATTCCAGACTCGTAACTGTGATGTGTGAAAAGAGCTCTTGACTGTAGAGTGGCCTTTTGGTCTGTGTTCTGCCACTTGATAGGTTTCTGTGCACATTTCTGAGGATTACATGAAACTGTATAGTATGTGAACATCCAGGTCAATTTTAAGGATTAATCCAGTTGTCAATTCCTGCACCTTAGAGTTCTAACTAAATGCATCTAGCTATCCAGTTCTTTAGGCTCTGAAAGTTCAATGTCCTGCCCAAAGTTTGGCCATTTATTAGTAGTTTAAGGTCTCGAGGTTTCCTTTTGTGTATCTGGTTCTGGCATTGTACGTGCTGTAACCCAGAGAAGGTCTTTTAGTTGCAAGCATTTTGCATGTTTAGTGATTTTTATTGAGTTAGGTTTAGCAGCAAATGGTATGCCCCACTTTGTTGGCTCTTAGTTTTTCCCCTCTTTTCTCATTTCTCTTGCGTTGCTCCATTGCTTAGATTCTCTCCAGTCTGGTCAAATTGTGTTGCTCCTGCCCCCAAATCCTAGCAATTACTCACTCAGGCTTAGAATAAAGAACCCTGTTTCCCTAAATTAAGGCCCGTTTCCTTCCCTTAGAAAGCCATGACACATACTATGCTTTTTTCTTTTAAATCAACTTTAAATTTACATACAATTACATGCACTCATTTTAAGTGTACAGCTTTTGAGTTTTGACAAATGTGTACAACTATGAAACCACCATCTAAGTTAAGATTTAGAATATTCCATCACCCCAGCAGAACACTTAATTAAAAGATCATACTGTTTTGAAGTATGTTTTCAGTTTATATGGAAGGAATGTTTTTCTGCACTGTTAGATTTACAGCATCTTTTTCCCCATAGGCTTTGCTGTGATTTAATCTTTGTTCTGAATTGAATTAAGGATTGTCTTGATGAGACATTATTTCTTTGAAAATAGGGTTATTCAAAATGCACATTCAGTTTCTTTAGGTGATTTTATTTAGTTTTCTTGTTTTTTGTTTTTGATAAGTAGTACTTGCACATTACAAAATTCAACAAAGGGATACTCCTTGAAAAGTGTCCACAACCTCTGTGTCCCAGTCAGCAAATTCCTTTTCTCAAAGAAGCCGTTGTTTACTTGGACAATTTAAGTCAGTTATTTTATGATTTTATAACATTTTTTTGGTTCAGATGTATTTCTACATAATATATTAGCTCACGTTGCCAGCAGGCCCTCATTCCAGCATTTATATTCTTTAAATGTTTGATCACATTGTTTTAGAGACTCAGGCTGTCTGGATGAAGTGGATGAATTTGACCCAGTATTACTGTACACAGGTGCGCTATCAAATAATACTTCGGCCTTAGTGTGTAAATTTGTGCCTATTTCAGTTATATTAAAATCTGAGTTGTTGGGGTCATTTTCTCCTCTGGCTAAATAGCACAGGACAAAATAAAATCTGAAATCACAGAAGAATAAAAAAAAATTATATGTACTGAGTTATACTCCACTTGGATCTCTTAAGATTATTTAATTTACAACCAAATTGATAATCTGTGAAATATTGAATCTTTAACTTCATGTTAATTTGGTTTCTTGAGCAATTTTATTACAAATTCTGCCAAAAATCTTGAGGTAGAGGGTGGAATCTTTAATATGTCAGCCAGTTAGTATTGAGCAAATTATCATTATTAAAGTTGAGGAATATAACTATTGGAGCCTCATGGTTGCTAAAGGGACAAGAGAAACTTAAGCCTGCTTCCTCCGGTGCTTAGTATTTGGTCCTTTTAAGTGCACAACCGGTATAGAAGGTATCAAGGCCAGAACTTCTTAGCAGAAGTTTGAGATAGTGTGTGAAGATTGGGTTTGAAGTTTTAAACGGTCTTCTTTCTGCTTACTCCAGCCGTGTACAGCCACTGTCTGGCTCGTTAAAGCCTTGAGCCTACCGTTTTTGAAAGTTCGATCTGTTCATTCATTTGGAATGTGAGACACTGTGGTGCTCAGCCTTGGGACTGTAAACCTTAGTGTGTTCCTGCTCAGTTGCTTCAGTCATCTCTGACTTTTTGTGACCCTATGGATCGTAGCCCACCAGGCTTCTCTGTCCAGGGGATTCTCCAGGCAAGAATACTGGAGTGGGTTGCCATGCCCTCCTCCAGGGGATCTTACCGAGGTGGGGATTGAATCTGCATCTCCTATGTCTCCTGCATTGGCAGGCAGGTTCTTTACCGCTAGCTTCACCTGGGAAGCCTATAAGCCTTAGACCTGGGCCTTGACCTGTAGGAGCTGGTGTGGCTTGGAGACCGACAGTAGGGTGGCAGAGCATGTCAGAGACGCCCTTCTGGAAGAGGCGCACCCCTGCTCTGCAGCAATATTAAGTAGCGTTTAGTCAGTTGCTTACCTGTTACATGACAATTGACTTTCAAAATGGTAGGAATGCTGCTTTGTGGGCAGAATAATGTCTTATGGCTTAGATCTACTTCCTAATTCTCAGGAGCTAAAGGATTTTTGTCTATGTGGAGATGTGTGGTAGGAGCATAAAGTCTGGGGCCAGGCTCTCTGCACTGGATTTCTAGCCCTGCCAGATACTAGCTTGGACATCCTCACTTGACCTCTGCTTCTTTATCTGCTTAAATGTACTAATCTTGGTCTAGGGTGGTGGGGAGGGTTTGAGTGCAGAAAACAGAGCCTAATGTAATTCTGAGCCTTATTTAATATTGCAGATGACTGTTTTCTGATTTTGCAAAGATATTGCCTCTCTATAAGTCTAAAAAGAATGAACATCTTTCGTGTGGGAAAGCTATGATTGTCATTTCATGTTCAACAAAATAGATGATATTAAACATACCTCTCTGAAGTGGGGCATAGATTTTTAAAGTAGAGCAAATGTTCATTTGTCAACAGTTGGTAGGAAAATCGGATGTTTGGGATAATCATATATTTTGATTTTATTAGAATTATATATATATATAGAGAGAAGAAGAGTTAATTTTGCATGTGTTAGACAGTGCTAAACTATTTTTACAAATGCTAAACTGAAGTTTTATGCTGTAACCCAAAGTGTTTAGGATCTTGCGCTGCATAACTTCACGGGGTGCTGCTCATGCAGACTGAGCCACACGTTCTTGGAGTTGTGCAGTGTGGCACAGCTTGATAAAGGATGCTTATTCAGGGGAGGCAGAACTCTTAATATCTGATTGTTTCCTCATTTATCATACAGTTGCATGCACAGTGTGAAAAAAAACTTACTTTTTCCTTTCTGGTAGTTTGGATTTCAGACAAAACTGTGTCAGTGAGACAGTTGGATTGAAAGGGCAAATCTGGAGCAACTGTTACTTGTTTTTATTTGCCTCACTGAAAATTTCAGCTGCTCTGCCTCCATCTGTCTTCTTGTCTGTTAATATCAACAGAGGCCTTTCCTATTAGTGGAGTAATTTTCCTGTGATTGCCATGTTTGAAACCTGAAGTAACTAGTAATCAAGGAAAAGGATTGAATAGATGATGTATAGTAGTTGTAGAGGTGTAGCTGCTAGCTGGTAGGCCAGCCAGGAGAAGTGCTTGTATGTGTCATTTGGTTTGCAAAGAATATTTGTCTATAAAGCAACCAGGAAAGCACCATGCAGTGACATAATAAATGAAAAAGTGTAAACGTATTAAACCGTTTCTAAGGACTTTTGTCTTTATCAGAACAAATATGTGCTGGAATATTAACCAGATTTTGGTTATTAGGAGTATGGCAATTTTAAGATTTCTTTCTTTCTTTTTTTAATGAGCAGGTGAAATAATCTTGGGGGGAAAGCAGGTACCATAAGCAACAAATTTCTTCCTTATTATTTAAGCATTGGCATAGATGCTGGGGATATAATACTATATGTATAATATCCCTTTTCTCAACAGGAAAGATGAAATGAAGAAATATTGAGTATTGAACAGTGATAACAAGGTTAAAGAGTATTACAGAAGGGGACTTTCCAGTAGAAGGAAGCATACAGCTGTAAGATTTAACCCATCCCAATAATAAAATGTTCAGCCAAGTTTAGTGCTAGAGAGAACCTTTGAAATGTCTAAGGGACCACGTTTTAGTAGGTGGATGCTGGGGTCCAGCCCCGGTGGATCCAGGGAATTCAAAGTGAAGACGGCATTGGCAAGGAAAACTTATGTATTTAGAGATATAAGATTATAAGATTAGATTAGATTAGATTAGGAAGAAACAGTGTAGTAGGAAAATTAAGTGGAGAAAGGAGGCTGAATAACTTGGCTTACGGGGAAGGCCAATAAAGTTCCAGACAAGGAGCTTGTACCATCTACGTTGGGCCACCGGCACCCACTTGAATATCGAAGGGTGCCCCGCCTTGGGCTCCCTTTTGCGCGGGTCTTAAAAGTCAGGACAAGTAAGTAGACTTGGTGAGCCGCCCCGCTCCAGATGGGAATTCAGCCTGAAATTAGAGTAAAGAGGAGACATGGGGGAAACCAGTCCAACGACTGGCCCTGGCCTCTATTGTTCAGAAGGCCTTTTATACTTTTGATAAAACATGGAGATCAGTGGGTAACACAAAGTTATGCAACGTTAGCAGCCCAGACTCTTATCAAAACCAGGCTTTTCTCTCTGCATACCTAGTTGTATACACAAGTCTTAGGTAATTTACATCATCTTCTGGCCAAAAAGGGCCAATTAACATTTTACAGCCTTTTTTCTGATAAGGGTTTGTTAACCAGAAGACTTATTTGTGTTGATCTTCCCAAAGTCTGGTGCCACTCTCAGAAAGCACTAAATAAAGTTACATTCTTACATAGCAAAGATACAGCAACTTATAACAAGTAAAAGGAGTACAGTGATTTATAACAGAAGAAAAGTAATTAACTCAAAAGTCTAGTGTTGCTAACATCAAAACTACTATACATCTTTTTCCATATCCCATTTACATTGATTAACATCTGCCCAGGTGCCTAAAGAATATGGAGGCCTGGCAGCAGTCATTGAGTCAACAGTGAAAACCCGTCACCAATATGATTTTTGGCTCTTTAGAAAAGTCTCTGTATCTTTAAGATGCTTTTAAGCTTTGCACCTCTCGCGGCTGGGGGGCTGTAAGCAATTCACAAGCTCTAAGAGGTCGGGGGAACCTGTTAGGCAAGCTAGAGAGTTATCAGAGGGGGTTTAACTGAAACATCCCTTTCAAATGCAGAAGACTAAAGCCCTGATTTGACTTTTTCCAGAGAATATTAGAAGAGTGGAAAAGCAGGCAGATTCTTATTTTTTGGGGGGTGGATGCTCAGGAAAGTCCAGAGGGAACCCCTGAAGTCTGATCACGTCCTTGTGTTTTGTCAGGCTTTCTTCCGCATGACCTTGTCACGGGCCGGATTCCTCATGCTGGCTCCCGTCGGGTGGAGGAGGTAAATGAATTTGTATGGTTTTATACAGTTAGAACTGGAATTAATTCAGATTCTTAGCTCTAAAGTTTTTTCCCTAGTAGGCACACTAGGCTGCCTAGTTGAAGTTAGCTGTCTAATGTGAAGTTAGCTCCCTCTTTAAAGGCGCTTAAACTTGCTAGAAGTTCTTTGATAAAGAGATTAGCCAACTTCAGTGCTCTCCTCCTCTGACCCTGCTTAATTCGCAGAGAGAGCTGCTGCTTAACCTCTTCATCCCCCCCAGACCATTAGCTCTTAACCTTCACTTTCGTTTCTAATTTAGACTTTTATTTTTAGCAAGCAGTGAAAGCCAGCTTTGGCTGTTTTAATCCGCAGTAGTATTTACTGGGTTGTGATATATCTAACACAGTCTTTAGGACCGCCAGAGGGAGAGGCAGCTAGGAACAAGGCTGGGACTCAACGTCACTGACTTCACTGCGGACGCTGCATGCATTGCACACCACGGTGTGATTGCTGATGCTCCACTTGGCTGTCTATGGGTAACTCCTGCTGTTCGTTCTAGAAGACATCCTTATTTAGTATCTTTAGTTTCTGAAGCACAGGTTTTGAATGAGCCTAGGTCTCACATGCTGGGTTGCAAGAGAGTTAGGAAATAAGACTAAAGCTTCTATTGAGGCAGGTGAGAATCTATGAAGGTTGGGGAGAGTAATCTCCAAATATATGGGTGTTCTAGCTGTTGGGTAAAGGAATGACACTGCTGTTGGGTAAAGGAATGAAGAATGTCTTCTGTGAATCTCCTTTTGCCTTATGGTGCCAGGCAGTCCTATGTGTGACCATAGATAAGTTTTTTTTTTTTTCCCCATAACAGTTACTTCAAACTTTTGCATTCTTCTCAAGCTCTCAATCTGAACATTGCACTAAGGAGGAGGAGGGGAAGGTATGACAAATGGGGAATTTTTATCATTGCTTAATAGTGGACCAATTTATAGATAAATGGCTAAGCTTACACATACAGGCCTTAAAATGAATTTCCACCTTCAAACAATGAGTTAAAAGCTTGAAGAAAGAAACCCATAGTCTAGATCATTTTTAACTTAGCTGAATTTTTAAAAATGTTACAAGTTCACTAGTCTTTGCTGGTGTACCATCACTCATAATTAGTGTTCACCATACAGGAACAGGCATTCAAAAATTTCTGTTTCTGTTCAGGATGAATTTAGAAGACACCCTTACACGGCCCCTCACAGAATCTTAAATGTGACAGTATTTTTTGTTTGTTTGTTTACATAAGTTTAACAGTGCCTTAAGTACCTTGGTACAATAGCAATCCCAGTGATGAAGTTTTACTGTTTTTCAGTCCTCCCTCCATTCAGAGTTCTAAGATACCATTCCGAAGACAGAATTCATTAAGACAGTTACGTTATTCAAATAATTAAAGGCTTATTTTCATTTTTTGTGCTACAGTCAGTTCAGGCCATGAAGTTTTACGGCATCCATCAAATAATAAATCAGGAGAAATGGAGAAATAGCTTCTGTGAGTCTACTCATGTTTAATTACAGTGCTGGGTATTCAAAGGACATTTTTACCACCAAGAATTTCATGAGTGTTATATGAAGGAGTAGTTGATACTGTCTTTAAATGTGATGTCAGTATTTACAAATCTTATGGAAAAAACGAAGGGGAAAAAAAAGATGGAGATGTAAAGTTTCCAGAAAACATTTAAAGTGTCTTTAGAAATAGCCAAGAAAAAATATGCCCTGATCTAGTCCTGTTGTTCATACATTGTCTCTAACTCAAACCTTTACCTACTCCAAGACCTTGACAGGCCCATTCTAAAATGCATCTTTAAAAGACTGACTTTTATATATACTTTATGAAATTTTAAGTCAAGAACAGTGTATGCTTTACACTCATGTTGAAATAAATTCCTGGGGTGGGAGGGGGCAACGGACTCTGTTACTCACATTTAGTTGATACAGTAATACTATGAGCAAAATAAGGAATTAATACATTTGTTAGTAAGTTTGTATTTCAGAGTCACAAGAACATTTCAGAGCACAGTGATTTGTGCAATATGAGAGAGAAAATGGCTTACCATATAACAGATAGTTTGAGGTCAAAATTATGTATGCCTGTCCCTCTCCAGGGGGTCTTCCCAACCCAGGGATCAAACCCAGTCTCCCACATTGCAGGCGGATTCTTTACCAGCTGAGTCACCAGGGAAGCCTGAGAATACTGGAGTGGGTAGCCTATCTCTTCTCCAGTGGATCTTCCCAACCTGAATTGAACCGGGGTCTCCTGTCTTACAGGCGGATTCTTTACCAACTGAGCTATCAGGGAAGCCAGAATTATGTATGCCAATTTTTAAATCAAATATCACATATTTTTCCTACCTTATTTGTTTTAATAAGACTGTATGCTTTTACAGTTGACAGTCCCAAAAGGAAAATAAAGGTGACATGGTTTAATTTTCCTTTTCCATGAAGCACTTCTACATGACTGTGAAACCTTTCCTTAACTTCTGTGCTATTTTATCGTTGTGGCAAACATTTGAGATTTACTGTTGTTATACTGTAATGGTTACTCTTCCTTTTTAAATTTTATTTTGGCTGTTCGAGGTCTTAGTTGCAGGGAGGGAAATCTTTGTTGCTGTGTGCATGATCAAACAGAGATCTGATCTGAGCAGAGAGCTCAGATCTGCATGATCTGAGCAGAGCTCGAACCCCAGGACCCCCACTTTGGGAGCTCAGAGTCTTGTAGCCACTGGACCACCAGGGAAGTCCCTGTAAGTGGCCACTCTTAGTTCATCATTTTCCTCATGTGTAGAATGGGTCTGAGGATTACATGAGTTAATGGTACATTTCAAACATCAGTATTTGACCTAGTTTGTTTTTATTACTTGAACTTTTATATTCTCTGTGAATCAGGGAACTTTGCTTGATAATTGCAGAGTCCCTGACCTTATGGAATTTACTGACTAGTGATGGGGGAGTATAAGAAACAGACTGCAGCTTATCCTCATGCATGTAGTGGGGCAGAAGAGCTGGGGGACAGTAGACAAGGAAATCAAGGAATTCAGCCTAACAGTTTTCCTTGCTGGATGCACAGTTTGTTAGTAGGAATTTTCAGATTTTTGTCCACTGTCAGTGATTGGAATAAATCGTAGGTGCCATTCCTGGGTGGAAGTTACTAACACAGCAGGTATGGTAATCCTTCTCATCAGCTCTATGTGGAACCTGAGTGTGCCTGCTTTTATTCCTGGAAGAAACCTGTATTTAGCACTTAAAACTACCATTTGCTAGCTGGAATACCCATCTTCAAATAGTGTAGGGTCCAACAAGTTAACCAAATGATTGTGCTTAGTTATAATAAGAGGAGTGGAGATAAGTAATGCACAGGAAACTGGGAGTACAGGGGAGATGCTTCCAGACTAATTCAGACCTGAGGAATAAGTTGATCAGATATACTTAACCTTTGAAAAGTCCTTCTTTGGCTCCTAAGTCTCCATTCCTTTTCACTGAACTTAACACCAAAGTCTCGATCTGGTCTTGGGTAGAGGAGAAAAATTAAAACAGATTTCTTGTGCAGCTCATCCCATCCTATCTCTTGGGTATTACTCCAAGTAGAATAGGTAATACTTTCCTAACACTTACTTAGCAGTCTGATGGGAAATAAAGTTTTTCAACAAAGTGTGATACCTTGGTCTAAGATCTAAGATTTAGTCCTTAGTATCCAGAGCCTTTGAAACAGTAACCTCCATTTTCCCTTTTCTGAATATACCACCTAAAAATAAGTATGTGGGAGTAGAAAAAGGGAGAAAAAGGAGGAAGAGGAGGGTGTGACTTGAGAATCATCGTTCTCATCTAAGTTTAGAATAAGCTGTTTTTAAAAAATGATGAGTTAGCATAACATGATTAATTTTTATGATCATCAGATTTTTCATTTACCAAGGAAAAGGAATTGAAAGTAGATTATGTCTTATATCCACTAGGGGGTAGTGTGAACCATAAAAATTAAAATTATTTCCCACTGATTAACCTGTTTCATCATGAATTTGCCTTGTCTGAATCAATTTTTCTCCATGCAGTGTTTTTTAATTGCTATAAGTCATCATTTTCAAATACAGTCTTACGACTATAACAAACAGTAACACACATTCCTGTCTAGTGATTCAGATGTTGTGACTTTACTCTTTTTTGTGTTTTTGTTGTTGTTGTTGTCGTCTGTACCCTCTGGCTTGTGGGATCCTAGTTCCCTGACCAGGGATTGAACCTATGCCCTTTGGAGTAAAAGCACCCAGTGTTAACCACTGTAGCACCAAGGAATTACCCTGACATTACTTGTTTGTGAAGAATTTTCTGAGGGGAAAATAGGGCTTCCCTAGTGGCTCAGACGCTAAAGAATCCACCTGCAATGTGGGAGACCTGGGTTTGATCCCTGGGTTGGGAAGATCCCCTGGAGGAGGGCATGGGAACCCACTCCAGTATTCTTGCCTACTAGAGAATTGCCATGGACAGAAGATCCTGGTGATCCATGAGGTCGTAAAGAGTCGGACACGACTGATCGACTGAGCGAGCACACACAGGGATACTTTAAAGTTTCTCTACCAAATTTTACTCACTGTATGAAGTAAAGTAAGTTATTCTTTATGACCTGTAAGTAAAATTATTATATAACAGGATTGTCTTCTGTTTCACTGTCCTGTATGGTAGCTACTAGCTTCATGTGCAGGTTGTAGTTGAAAGGTGGCTAGTTCAAATTGATATGTGCTGTAAGTATAAACCACACACTGGATTTTGAAGACTAAGTATGAAAAAAGATTATAAACTATGTCAGTAAGTTTTACATTGGTTATATGTTGAAATGCTATTTTGACTATATTGGGTGAAATAAGACATTAAAATTAATTTTATCTTTTTCTTTTTACCACGTTACTTTTTAATGTGGCTACTAGAGAATTTTAAATTACACCTGTGGCTCATATTGTAGTTCTTGGCAACAGCACTGCTGTGGAGAAAAGCATTCACTGACCCATTTTTATCATGATGTACCTCTACCTGGCGTGATTTGTAAGGAAGTAATACAATGAGGAAGTTGAGCACAACTTTGGTTTTGTTCCTAAGGCAGCTAGAATACATATGGTAACTTCTATAGAGATATATGTGTTTCTAAAATTTATTGTGTTAATAAGCAAAATCCTATGGTAAAAATCATAGAGCTCATGGATAAAATGTTAGGGGCATAATACTCAAAAAACATTGGTTATGGTTTTTAAATGCCCACTTAAATGTCAAGGGTGAACTTGCAGATGCCCTAAAGTAATTTAGAATTGTGTTTATAATGAAAAATTGATCTTGGCTTTATTGATAATCTCCCCAAAGAATTCCCTAGTCATTTAAAGACATAGTGACAGGTTGCAGTAGACAGAGTAGGAGTCATTGAGGCATTTCTCACTTTATGACTTACTATAAGAAATGGATGAGTTATTTAGTATACGCGGATCTGAGATGAGTTAAAAGATTCACAATTGCAGTTTTGTGTTTCAGAGAATATTCTAAATGGGGAAAAATCTATTTGTTATAGGTATAACATGTTGGGGGTTTATTTGCGAAGTGTGTTAGTCTCTCAGTTGTGTCAGACTCTTTCCAACCCCGTGGACTGTAGCCCACCAGGCTCTTCTGTCCACTGAGTTCTCCAGGCAAGAATACTGGAGTGGGTTGCCATTCCCTTCTCCAGGGGATCTTCCCGACCCAGGGATTGAACCCTGGATCTCCCGCATTGCAGGCAGATTCTTTACCGTCTGAGCCATTAGGAGGTGTATATATGAATAGTTAATAAATGGGGCAACTTTTCACACACGCAGGTTACACTTTTTCAAAAAATACTGTTATCTAAAATTTTACTGTACATAATTCATTACCATAGAATGTGTGAGACCTTACACTATTTCATAGTGAAGTGAAAGTTGCTCAGTCGTATCCAACTCTGCAACCCCATGGACTGTAGCCTGCCAGGCTCCTCTGTCCATGGAATTCTCCAGGCCAGAATACTGGAGTGGGTAGCTATTACCTTCTCCAGGGAATCTTCCCAATCCAGGGATCTAACCCAGGTCTCCCTCATTGCAGGCAGATTCTTTACCAGCTAAGCCACCAGGGAAGTGTACACACATTATTATTGAATCGAAAAACAGGAGAAGTCCTAATTAATGGAGTTTAGTGTTATTATTTACAATGGTGTCATTCTGGGATTAGCTCTTGAGTCCCAATAGAGCTATTGATAATCAGATCCATTTGATGTTATTTAATTCCTTTGAAAGTATTTGTAGCATGAACTGCTGTATGCCTTCGGTAAAATGAGATATTTTCCTTGAGACCTAATCTTGTTGCCACTTAAATTCATATTCTGCTTTTATGTACTTCCCTTTCTATTTTTTAGTAACCAGTTTTCTAAACATAGTCTACATTACTTTCTATTTTGCGTGGATTTTCTAAACGTAGTCTACGTTACTTCCTATGTTGCATGGTCTAACTTAAGTCATACTTGAGATTCAGTCCCAGGATTGCTTTTAAACAGATAGGATCACAAAATGCAACTAAAAGTTACTCTGTTTTCTTTAAAAATGAATACTGTTATTTAATAAATCTTGAGACTTGTTTCTGTGCTTTGTTCTTACCCTGTATTATTTTTGAGTTGGTTATGTGTAGACTGGCCTTCTTATGTGTCTTCATTTGTCAAGTCGTTTTACAGTGTTATCTCATAGCAATTCTACATAAGAGGTAATGTTAACTATATAGCTAGCTGAGGAAGCTGAAGCTCAGAGCAGTGTAAATTTCTGCAGAAATGTAGTTAAGTGAGGCAGTAATAATTTGAACCTGTTGTTTCTAAGACTTGAAGAATACTTCGATGTCTTTCTGCCAAAGGATAGTATAAAACGAGGATGTGTCTCAAGTTAACTGTGTGTGAGTAGCAGCAGCAGGATTTCAGTTCCTACCCAGTTTTTGCCCTTTTAGGGAAAAAAAATCGACAATTTCTGTGGGGGAGAGTTGTTTCATTTGGTTTGGGTTTTACTCTTTTTTTCCTTCTGTAATTTATGCTGTGGGTTTGGGAAATCAGTGCTGTGTAGTCAAATAATTATGCATGGGTATTCATTATATCAAAATCTATTAGAACTTGAGAGCACATTAAAAACTATTTCAAAAAGTTTTGCATACCCAAGAGCTTATTCTAGAATGTGTTCTGATTAAATCTGATACATGATCAGGTCACATGATACATTTAATATGTATATTCTTAAGAAAGAGTGTCTGATTTTGAGGGTGAACTGAAGATGAGGAAGTGAAGCTCCATCCGCCTGTGATGATTGTACTGACTGATTTTGAACCTATTTTCAGATGTGATCTTGGAGGCTTTTATGGAAGCTTTTTATAGCTTTGAATAGAGCTGCTACTATTTTGTGTAACCAGGGAGTGGTGTTTTGGGACTCTTAGACCCCAGCTTTTTTCCCCCCAGTCTCTCTCTTGATGACTTTCTAAAAATATGAAGAATTGGGATAAAACAAAAGGAGGATGGAGGTGAGGAGTCAAAATTCAAGGAATTTTACCATCCACTTTTCTCATTTCTTATGCCTAATATTCATCCTAATATCTTTACTCTTTCTCCTAAAAGTGAAGACCAGACTCTTGTTCTAGTTACATTTTGGAAAACTTCCTAAGATGGGAGGCTTCTTTATTGCCTTTTGAGATTTTTAATGCTCCAAAAATGTTTGACTTTGTTTGAATCTAAAGAATATTTTGCTGAAAGTAGTTCATAGCATTTCAATTTTTTATTTGCCCTGGCATTGGAATGATTAAAATCAAGGAAGCTAGTCTTGAAGCATTACTCTAAATAGCTATGAGTTTTGGAAAAGAATTTGATTTTATACCTGCATCTTATGACTATTTCAGTATATAACTGTACTAACAGAGAAATCTTTTCTAGTATATGCATTACAGGCTGTAGAATGAAGTAGTGTACGGTGTATAATTTTTCTTAAGTGAAGGCAGTATAGTATTCTCATCCACTGTTTTTCGTATGTAGAAGCTTGAATACTGCAGTGTTCTAAGCCTTTTTGACTACACATACATATTTAAAATGTTGAAGATGTATTGTGCACTCAGTTGCTTAGTCGTATCTGACTTTCTGCGACCCTGTGGATTGTAGCTGGCCAGGCTCTTCTGCAGGCAAGGCTACTGAAGCCATTCCCTTCTCCAAGGATCTTCCCAACCCAGGGACTGAACTCTGCATCTCCTCCATTGGCAGGTAGATTCTTTACCATTGAGCCACCTCCTGCTAATGATAACTGACTGGAGATACATCAGTACATTTTTAGAGGGTGATACAATTAACATTACCATGGGAAGCTGTTAGAGCTTAAACCTGATCGAGAGTTCATTATACAACTTCTTGGTTTTTGTTCCAACCTTGTGTATATATTATAAACATAAAATTTTCAAAACTGATGCATCACAAAATTTTGAGTAAAGAGTTTTCTAGTGAATTTTATGTACATGTTTCTCTTGTCAGCCTAGTGACATGTATCCTAATGTCTCAGAAGATGATTGTTCTTCAGAATATAGTTCTGATTAAGATGATATGAATATTAGACCAACAAAAAGAAGACCTTAGTGATTGATTCTGATACAAAAAGTGAAAATGAAACTCACATTGCTGGAGTGAGCTCTTTTGCTTATATAGAAGAGTGGACTGAAGGAATTTCATGAAAACTATATAAGACTTCTCATCCGTGTCAGTTGTAACTATTGAATGTAATAACCTGCATAGTGTTAGTGAAATAATTAATTTTTGGCCAGCCAAGAGAAAAATCGCCAGTCACAGGCGTTAGTTTCTGCAAAAATTCCCTGGTCAATAATGAGCTAATATATAAAACTATACATACTATTGTTAGTTTGTGTATTGAATATTAACATTTTTCTGACTAAATATTTATAAATATAGATTATTTCTCCTTGTACCTGAGTGGATTCTTTTTCTTGTGTGCATCCTGCTTTGAATAAAAACTGCTTTAATGTTAAAGATGGAATTTCTGATGGTTTATTCCTTGTTCTTTGTATCATTAAATAGATTCATGATTCAGCAAGTATTTATGAAACATCTATAGTACTGTGCACTGTTCCAAAGCTGAGGATTCAGCAGTAAATGCAACAAACACAAATCCTCCCCTTCCGAACAAAATAAGAGAGATATAGTATGTTTAGAGCCCTAGAGATAAACTGTGTAGGGGGTGAGAAGGAGCAGGGCTAGAGGGAGGGTGTGGGATAGGGTGGAAAGATGTTTGCAGATTCAATTATGGAGGCTTCACTGAGAAAGCACATCTGAATGGAGATCTTGGGATCTGAGGGAGTGAACACTTAGTGGAGTTCAGTTCAGTTGCTCAGTCGTGTCCGACTCTTTGCAGCCCCATGGGCTGCAGCACTCCAGGCCTCCCTGTTCATCACCAACTGCTGGAGTTTACGGAAAGTCATATCCATTGAGTCGATAATGCCATCCAACCATCTCATCCTCTGTCGTCCCCTTCTCCTCCTGCCTTCAATCTTTGCCAGCGACAGGGTCTTTTACAGTGAGTCAGTTCTACCCCTCAGGTGGCCAAAGTATAGGAGTTTCAGCTTCAACATCAATCCTTCTAATGAATATTTAGGACTGATGTCCTTTAGGATGGACTGGTAGGATCTCCTTGCAGTCCAAGGGACTCTCAAGAGTCTTCTCCAACACCACAGTTCAAAAGCATCAATTCTTCGGCACTCAGCCTTCTTTATAGTTCAATTATCACATCTATACATGACTACTGGAAAAGCCATAGCCTTGATTATATGGACATTTGTTGACAAAGTAATGTCTCAGCTTTTTAATATAGTGTCTAGGTTGGTCATAACTTTCCTTCCAGGGAGTAAGTGTCTTTTAATTTCATGGCTGCCAACACCATCTGCAGTGATTTTGGAGCCCCCCAAAATAATACTGTTTCCCCATCTATTTGCCATGAAGTGATGGGACCAGATGCCATGATCTTAGTTTTCTGAATGTTGAGCTTTAAGCCAACTTTTTCACTCTCCTCTTTCACTTTCATCAAGAGGCTCTTTAGTTCTTTGCTTTCAGCCATATTGGTGGTGTCATCTTCATATCTGAGGTTATTGATATTTCACCCAACAATCTTGATTTCAGCTTGTACTTCATCTAGCCCAGTGCATCTCATGATGTGCTCTGCATATAAGTTAAATAAACAGGGTAACAATATATAGCCTTGACGTACTCCTTTCCTGATTTGGAACCAGTCTGTTGTTCCATGTCCAGTTCTAACTGTTGCTTCCTGACCTGCATACAGATTTCTCAAGAGGCAGGTCAGGTGGCCTGGTATTCCCATCTCTTTCAGAATTTTCCACAGTTTATTGTGATCCACACAGTCAAAGGCTTTGGCATAGTCAATAAAGCAGAAATAGATGTTTTTGTGGAACTCTCTTGCTTTTTCCATGATCCAGCGGATGTTGGCAATTGATCTCTGGTTCCTCTGCCTTTTCTAAAACCAGCTTGAACATCTGGAAGTTCACGGTTCAAGGACTTTTGAAGCCTGGCTTGGAGAATTATGAGCATTATTTTACTAGCGTGTGAGATGAGTGCAATTGTGTGGTAGTTTGAGCATTCTTTGGCATTGCCTTTCTTTGGGATTGAAATGAAAACTGACCTTTTCCAGTCCTGTAGCTACTGCTGCGTTTTCCAAATTTTGTGGCATATTGAGTGCAGCACTTTCACAGCATTATCTTTCACAATTTGAAATAGCTCAACTAGAATTCCATCAACTCCACTAGCTTTTGTTTGTAGTGATGCTTCCTAAGGCCCACTTGACTTTGCATTCCAGGATGTCTGGGTCTAGGTGAGTAATCACACCATTGTGATTATCTGGGTCATGAAGATCTTTTTTGTATAGTTCTTCTGTGTATTCTTGCCACCTCTTCTTAATATCTTCTGCTTCTGTTAGGTTCATAGCATTTGTGTCCTTTGTTGTGCCCATCTTTGCATGAAATGTTCCCTTGGTTTCTCTAATTTTCTTGAAGAGATCTCTAGTCTTTCCCATTCTCTTGTTTTCCTCTATTTCTTTGCACTGATTGCTGAGGAAGGCTCTCTTACCTCTCCTTGCTATTCTTTGGAACTCTGCATTCAAATGGGTATATGTTTCCTTTTCTTCTTTGCTTTTCGCTTTTCTTCTTTTCACAGGTATATGTAGGGCCTCCTCAGACAGCCATTTTGCCTTTTTGCATTTCTTTTCCATGGGGATGGTCTTGATCCCTGTCTCCTGTACAGTGTCATGAACCTCCGTCTGTAGTTCATCAGGCACTCTGTGTATCAGATCTAATCCCTTGAATCTGTTTCTCACTTCCACAGTATAATCATGAGGGATTTGATTTAGGTCATACCTGAATGGTCTAGTGGTTTTCCCTACTTTCTTCAATTTAAGTCTGAGTTTGACAATAAGGAGTTTATGATCTGAGCCACAGCCAGCTCCTGGTCTTGTTTTTACTGACTGTATAGAGCTTCTCCATCTTTGGCTGCAAAGAATATAATCAATCTGATGTCAGTATTGATGATCTGGTGATGTCCATGTGTAGTCTTCTCTTGTGTTGTTGGAAGAGGGTGTTTGCTATGACCAGTGCGTTCTCTTGGCAAAACGCTATTAGCCTTTGCCCTGCTTCATCCCATATTCCAAGGCCAAATTTGCCTGTTACTCCAGGTGTTTCTTGACTTGCTACTTTTGCATTCCAGTCCCCTATAATGAAAAGGACATCTTTATTGGGTGTTAGTTGTAGAAAGTCTTGTAGGTCTTCATAGAACCGTTTAACTTCAGCTTCTTCAGCATTAGTGGTCATGGCGTAGACTTGGATTACCATGATATTGAATGGTTTGCCTTGGAAACAAACAGAGATCGTTCTGTTGTTTTTGAGATTGCATCCAAGTACTGGATTTCGGACTCTCTTGTTGCCTATGAGGGCTACTCCATTTCTTCCAAGGGATTCTTGCCCACAGTAGTAGATATAATGGTCTGAGTTAAATTCACCCATTCCAGTCTATTTTAGTTCACTGATTCCTAGAATGTCGATGTTCACTCTTGCCATCTCTTGTTTGACCACTTCCAATTTGCCTTGATTCTTGGACCTAACATTCCAGGTTCCTATGCAATATTGCTCTTTACAGCATTGGACCTTGCTTCTATCACCAGTCATATTCACAACTGGTTGTTGTTTTTGCCTTGGCTGCATCCCTTCATTCTTTCTGGAGTTATTTCTCCACTGATCTCCAGAACCATATTGGGCACCTACTGACCTGGGGAGTTCATCTTTCAATGTCGTCCTATCTTTTTGCCTTTTCATTCTGTTCATGAAGTTCTCAAGGCAAGAATACGGAAGTGGTTTGCCATTCCACTTAGGGGAAAAAGGATGCAAAGCTCCTGAGGGAGGAGTATGCATGACAGGTTGAAGAAGCACAAAGCAGCTAGTCTTGCTTTAACAAAGCAGATGAGGAGGGTGGTGAGGGTTGGGAAGCATAGCTGAAGATGACTAAGAGGTAGGTGGAATAAATGCATTCTTTTTGGGTGGAAGTTATAAGGACTTGGATTTTTAAAAGGTCTGTGGAATACAGACTAGGTAGGGGCTGGGGCCTCAAGGTTGGAAGCAGGCAGAATAAGTTAGCTGGCTGTCGTAGCCTGCTGGGTAAGAAATGGTGGTGGCTTGGATCAGAAGTCTAGCAGTGGAGTGATGATCAGAAGTATAGCAGTGTCCGGTCATGGGTAGATTCTGAAGTTTAAGGCAACAAGATTTGCTGATCAGATTGGATGGGTGAGATATAAAGGAACTGGATCAGTTGGAAGGATGGATTTCTGATTGACTCAAGGAATGCTCTGAGGAGGAGCAGGTTAAGGGTGGGGAAGGTCATGCTAAGTTTGGGATGGTTCAAGAGTAGCTGTTGAGCACAGGGTTATGAATAGGAGCGATTCAGGGAGAAATCTCTGCAGAATATGCATTTGGGGAGGCTTCATACATGGAGTGGATTATTTAAATTCATCAGACTAGATGAGATCACTGTGGAGTGTGTGGGCAGAGTAGAAGACCTCAGACAGAGCCCTGGTGCCCTTCTGTAGTGAGTGTTGGCATGAGGTTGATACTATGCATCTAGGCAGAAAGCCAGGAGAGAGTGGCTGCAGGAGCTGGATAAAGCCTTGCAAGGAGAGCACAAACCAGCTGGGTAAGATGGTGCTTTTAAGTCAGTTAAGATGAAGGTTCAACGTTAGCCGTTTGATTTAACCATGTGGGGATTCATTGATGACCTCAACAAGCAAGCTGGCAGCTAAAGCCTGCTTCGAGAAATGTGTTCAAGACCAGAGCAGAGGAGGGAGGTTGGAGACATGCAAGTTTAGATGACTTTCAAAGAGGAGTAAAGCAGTGGGGCAGCAGCGGGGGCAGGGGGCATCGACTCAAGTCAGGGTCATTTCCTTCCCCCTCTTTTTTTTTTTTTTGAGAAGTTACAGTAGCTTTGTACAGTTTGGGGAAAATCCAATAGAGGGGAAATGGTGATTCAAGAGAGGAAGGCGATGCTAGAACAATGTCCTTGAGGAGGCGAGGAGATAAGATCTAAAGGAGAGGTTGGTCTTAGTCCAGAGTGACAGTCCTTTCACCCTGAGTAATGGAAGAAAAGGTGCAGAGTACCTGGGCCCACAGATGCAGGTTGATGTGCAGATGCGAAGATGCGACAGTGAGAACTTCAGGAGGGGTTTCTGTTTTCTCCTGTAATACAAAACAGAGTTGTCAGCCAAAAGTGAAGATGTGGATGGAGATATTGGAGGTTGACAGGAGAAAGAATGTTCAGTTAATTAGGAGAGGGAGAAAGATGGGAAAGAACTAATGATATTGTTGGGGGAGCAGTAAGGATCCATTTGAGGTTGATTCGTTTTCGATTTTAGAGACTAATCAGCTTGGAGACAAGCCGATCTCTAGCCCTGTTTAAGTGCCTCGGCACTTGTACTTCGTTTGTTCCATTAGAGTTTTCAGAGGGGAGATTTTCAGTGACTTTAAAAACTAGTTTTGCTTTTTAAACAGCTTGGTTTTGGTTAAGTTTAAACAGAGCAGGTTACCTTACTTATGTAGTAATCCTATTATTTTCTTTTTTTTTCCCTTTTCTTTCCCATGGATATAAGATCAATTTCATTAGTCTAATCTTATTCTCCACATATTTGTAGACATTTGTAGCTGCAGTTGTACATGATGTCATCAGTATTTGCTGGCGGTTGCTTTCAGCTGCTTATGATGATTTATGTTGTTTTCTTTGAACTTTACATTTTATAAGGTAAATAGAAACCCTTTGAAAGATTGGAGAGGTTCTTTTATATCCAATTCCAAGAAGTAAATTTCTCTAATTTTTATTTTGGTGTTTAGCAAAATGGTATTTGTTTCACAAATGTGTTATGTTTTTCTGTTGTAGGAAACCCAGCGTTTGCTGGCAGAACCAGTTCCCGGCATTAAAGCAGAACCAGATGAGAGCAACGCCCGTTATTTTCATGTGGTCATTGCCGGCCCTCAGGATTCCCCCTTTGAGGGAGGGACTTTTAAACTTGAACTATTCCTTCCAGAAGAATACCCAATGGCAGCCCCTAAAGTACGTTTCATGACCAAAATTTATCATCCTAATGTAGACAAGTTGGGAAGAATATGTTTAGATATTTTGAAAGGTAAGTGTTATCTTTATCATCATATGCTGTTAAGATTTTTTTCCTTTTTTTCTCGTAAACATTCCGTTTTGAGAATCTGAATATTGTAATCTTAACTTATATGAAGACTGCAGAAGTATAGGAGGGAAACACCGCAGCTCTGGGGCTGCTGTTTTCATGCGTGGTCACTCTGGGCCTGTTGCCTTTGCAGATAAGTGGTCTCCAGCACTGCAGATCCGCACAGTTCTGCTATCGATCCAGGCTTTGTTAAGTGCTCCCAATCCAGACGATCCATTAGCAAATGATGTAGCGGAGCAATGGAAGACCAATGAAGCCCAAGCCATAGAAACAGGTACTTAATATGCATTCTCCTCACACCACTTCCACTTTAAAAAACAACCTGTACCACAGTTTTTTTTTTAGCAGGGGGGGTCGTGTCTTGCTCTGCTTGAGGGGTCTTAGGTCCCAGTTCAGAGATCGAACCCAGGCCATGGCAGTGAAAGTGTCGAGTCCTAACCGCTGAACTGCCAGGGAATTCCTGTGTATCACCTTTTCAAAAACTTCTAGTTTTAACCAGAAAAAGAAAAGATTCGTTAAAAGGAGAAGATCAACTCTCTCGTAATAGTATGTAAATAACCTCTTAACAAAAGATTTTCAGATTCCATCTTATGGTCTACTACATGACTCCCAGATTTAAAGAGGAGCAGTAGTTGAGAGATCTTGGACTGTTGTATAAACTACACACGATTTAACAAATGTCTGAGTGCCTGCCTTTCATTTAGCAATATGTAAAGATAATGGAAGACCTTTAAACTTCCTTGAGCTGTTTTTGCAATCTGTTTTGAGTTTGAAAGCAATAAGCTTCTTGCTACAAATTTTAACAATTAAGGAGGAGCATCATATGAGAAAGGAAGGAGACAACTCTTTTCATCCTTTAGGATTTTGTAGAACTTTTGAATTCCGTTGTAATGTTTTGGTAACTAGATGTATAGACAGTCTTTTTGCCCTGACCTAGATTATAGAAAATGACATGAATTTAAGAAATTATAGCATGCTGTTTTCATAATTAACTTAATTCTGTTTGTTTACTTAAGTAATAATCACGTTTGTTTCTGTCCACAGCTAGAGCATGGACTAGGCTATATGCCATGAATAATATTTAAATCGATTCGATCGTCAAGTGTGCATCACTTCTCCTGTTCTGCCAAGACTTCTTCCTTTTTTGTTTGCATTTAATGGACACAGTCTTAGAAACATTACAGAATAAAAACCCAGACATCTTCAATCCTTTGGTGATTAAATGCACATTAGCAAATCTATGTCTTGTCCTGATTCACTGTTGTAAAGCATGAGCAGAGGCTAGAAGTATCATCTGGATTGTTGCGAAACGTTTAAAAGCAGTGGCCCCTCTCTGCTTATATTCGTTTCCCCCATCATGGTTTAAGTATAAAGCACTGTGAATGAAGGTAGTTGTCAGGGTTAGCTGCAGGGGTGTGGGTGTTTTTCTTTATTTTATTATTATTATTTTTTTTTGGCAGGGGGGAAGGTAGTTTTATTTTAATTTTATGGGCTCCTTTCCCCCTTTTTATGGTGATCTAATTGCATTGGTTAAAAGCAGCTAACCAGTTCTTTAGAATATGCTCTCTAGCCAAGTCTAACTTTATTTAGACGCTGTAGATGGACAAGCTTGATTGTTCGAACCAAAATGAGAACATTAAACAGACATCACAGCCCTCACTAATAACATTGTGACCTTGCTGTCAAGTGTAGAATCCTCCCTTCAAGAAAAAGCTTGTGACCATTTTGTATGGCTTGTCTGGAAACTCCTGTAAATCTTATGTTTTAGTAAAATATTTTTTTGTTATTCTACTTTGCCTTTGTACAGTTTCTTTTACTGGGTTTATTTCATTTTCCCAATGTGACAATCGTATTTAAAAATTAAAACTGATGGAACATTCTATTTTGATCTTCACCATCTGACAAGTTGAATGGCGAGAGGTAGATTTTGCCAATCTCTTTTCACTGATCCAGATTTATGTTAAGATATATCACTGAATGAAGTATTTATAAGCTGGCCCTGAGCATGCCTAAAACATCAGTATGTGACATTTTTTTTTACCTCCTAGAAATTTGAAATAAATGTGTGTGTGTTGTCTGACTGGTTAGGTGATCGTTGGTGTCTTGCCACAGTGTTTGGAAATCACTGTCCAGGAGAGTCACAGCACAGCCACACCAGTGACTGACTGTGTGGGGGACTTCTACTTGTGCCACAGTTGTGTCTGGCATTTGGGTTATGACCTTGCTCTTAGTTCTTGTCTCAAAACTTCGTATGTGACCACTGTTATTAGAAAACAGCAATCTCGTAATCATTTGGGGTTTGCTGAGGCATTTATCAGTCTTTCTTGCAGACCTGCTGAGCAGATCTCAAGCAGTCAGCTTGCATAAGCATCATCAGAAAGGTTTCTTCCTTAGAGGGCATCAGATCCTCAGTTACGATTCTTACTGTCATCCCTGTAATATTTGGTGCAGGAGCTCCTTTTATTCTTTAAGTTGATAATCTGCAATTATATGCATTGACAGAGTTCTTCCCCACCACAAAGCTGTTCTTTCCCACCTTTCCATATCTAATGCCTAAGTCTTGTTATTTTAAGACATTAATGTAGTCAGTCATAAATAAGTATGTAAATGTTAACCTGTGGGTTGGAACCTTTGTCTCTTGCAGTTTAAGGTAATGGATATTGTAGCCCATCTGAATTTTCCCCACTCTTATTCTCATACCTTCTGGAGTTTCTTCAGAATGTGGTGTATTTTATTGTGCTCCTATGTAAGATGAAGAATATCTATTAAAATTACATTTTCAACATACAAAAGTTTTTGATGACTGGTAACTGGTATCCTTCAATAAATGCGTTGCTTGGAAACAAATATTAGTTTAAGTCAGAGTAAAATTGTTCATAACCAAATATTATAAATTTAAAAGCTTAACAGCAATTGTCATTAGTAACAATTGTTGATCTCTATAGAGGTTGTCTTACAACTAAGGGAACTGAATCTCATTCTGGGGCCAAAATGAGTGAACACTCAGGCAGTTAAATAGAGATTAGTTTTATTTATTGCAGGTGGCATTGCTCAGATGATAGCTAGTATGGCATAGTGATTTGTAAGTTATAACATTTCAGATTTAAACCTATTGATCCACAAAAATATATCTAAAATAGGACTCTGATGTCTACTGAGTTTTTGAGTTTTTGAAGTACAAATATGTGAATTCCTAATTTCATGGCAACATGGTTTTTTCCTTTGTAATTTTGATAAGAGCCCTCATAGTTTTGATAATACTTACTTCCCCAACCAGTGGGATGAAACAAGAGCCAGTGTGTTGGCTGGGCTTTCTTAGAATTTAAAGGGCTCTGGGAGAGCCCAAGATAAAGAGTTTGAAAACTGGTAGCAACATCTGGCTTTGGGGCCTGTTTTCCTTGGCCCACACAGCGTGGTTGGTCAAAAAATTTTGAATTCAATGCTGACATTTTAGAAAAATTGGGTCACATGAGACTTTAGAATTCTGATAACTTGAATGATCTAAAGTTCTGACAACAGAAGACATGACCTGCCTTATGCAAGGCACCTGCTCGGAGGAGCTGAGTAGTAGCCTTCCTACTTCTTCTACTAAGTGATTCTCAGGCCGGTTAGAATCCCCCCCAGCCCACCTGCTCCTCTCTGTAATCCTTTTCCCTTGTAAGCCTTTGCCTTTGTAACTCCTTAGCTTATGGATGCACTACTGCTTGTCAGGGGTGATTAGGTGAATGGGACTGGCATAGGATGTTCCCTCGTGGACCTCCTCATCTAATGAGGGATACGGGTTGGGCACGTGGACAAAGAGCAGTGGCAGCTCTGATGGAGAGGGGAAGTACACACTTGGGAGGGACTGCTCTTCTGGATTCAATACCTCCAGGCAGGGGACCAGCTTGTGCAGAGCCCTGGGAGAGGAGAAGAATCTATTTTGATAAATGGCTTCTTGAACATCAACTGCCCATTCCAAAGCTTTTCTGAAATCTGGAGGGGTTGATAGGAGCCTTACGTTTTTCATGTGATTTTAAAATTTTGTCATCTCCTTTGCTGTGATTTATTTCCATGTGAGTTAGTGTTGGTCTGCTCAGAAGCTGCCTAATGAGATCTTAGATTTGAGATACGTATAACTTAAACCATGCTGTAGACCGAGAACATACTTTAATACAAAATTTCAGAAGCATTTAAAAATAAACACAATACCTAAAAAAGCCATAGGTGCTATGGTTTAGCACTAGGAGAGGAGAGTATGGGGCGGGAAATCCTGTAAAACATTAACACAGTTTTGGAACTAAATGGTATGGGAATAATAGGAATTGGCTACTTAACTCTAGCCCCATCAGCTTTTTGTTAGTTGCAGTTGCAAAGGTTTAAAAATACAGCCTTATCTACAAAAGCTGGCCAAAAGAAAAAGGTAAAATGCCATGATTATACGGCAGCTAATTCAACAATCTATTTTAAAAAATGTAATTTCATTGGAATAATGTATTTTGGGACTGGGGGCAACATTTCATTTAACCGTGCAGCATGCGCTTAGTTTAAGAAATTATATTGGGGGTTATTTTTAAATGACTTAATGATCACAAAAACAAAACATGTTGAATGTAATAACTTGGAATATTAAGAATAAAAATCTGTACACCACCACCCAGACTGATGATACTTTGTTTCCTTAACTATATCTTCCACCCCCTGCATTAATTTCCTTTTTTTTTTTTTAATCATTGAGGTCGGAAATCAGGAGGATTTGTTTAAGAGTTGGTTTTGCTACATCTTTATCTTACAAATTGGACAAGTTCCCCATTGGCTGCAAAACTGGGATTTGGACTAAAATTTTCCTTGTTAAGTATAGAACTCAACCTGAAGAGTCTGGGTCCTTCCTCCTGGCAATTTCATCTTGGCTACCTGTTAGCTGATTCAATTTGATATGTGCCAGTTGCATTTCAAGTGTATTAATGCAGACTTGCTAATAACCAAGCTGAGCATCTGTGGACTTCATGTAGTTTCTGAATGGTTGGAGAAGCATATGATAAGTGCCTGGATATTTAGACCTTACTGTCTCTTGTAGCAGAGCAACAACTGCATCCCATGATCTTGTCAAATTTTATTTCATGGTGCTCTTTAATGAGCTTTAACATTTTCTGCTAATCACTTTTACCTATGGGACAGAAAAGCTTTAGAAATATGAGAGACTTGATAGATAGCTCAGGTTCCCTATTGTAGAATAACTAGCGTATTTCCATTTTATATATTCCTGATCCATACTCACCTACCATGTGACTCCTATTGAAATAAATAGTTCATGATATAGATTGTTGTGGTTCAGTCTCTCAGTAATGTCTAACTCTTTGCGACCCCATGGACCCCGGGCACACCAGGTTTCCCTGTCCCTCACTATCCCGTAGTCTGCTCAAACTCATGTCCATTGAGTTGATGCCATCCAACCATCTCATAAAAATGGAACACTTCATGAATTTGCTTGTCATTAGTAAATTCCAACAGCTCTCTAAGTTTCATTATAATCTAGTAAGTTCACAAAGTATATACTGGTTTATGTTCTAAGAGTAGACTACTCAAGAAGACTTACTTAGATCTGATAGGTTGTTTGCACCAGATTTCAAGTTGGTGCTCTTTTCCTTATATTTTGGCAGGAAGTATTAGAACTGTGAGTAGCCAAAGGAGGACCAAATGGTTGCAATCCATGTTTTTCATTCTGAAGCAGGAAATATTTTGGGCTTTCCAGGCCATGGGTCTGTCTCAGTTACTCAGCTCTCCCAGTGTGGTGAGAAGACATCCATAGACAATTATAAACAAATGGGCATGCTGTTCTCTGCTCTGACAAAACTTTAGTTTTCATGTCAGAGTATTTTTCCCCTAACTACTGAAAATGTGAAAAGCATTCCAAGTTTGTGGAATATATAAAAACAGGCTGGGGTCTCCATTTGGCTTGTAGGAGAAGGAAATGGCAACCAATTCCAGTATTCTTGCTTCTTGCCTAGAAAATCCCACGGACAGAGGAGCCTGGCGAGCTAGTCCATAGGGTCCCAAAGTCAGACACAACCGAGCACGCGTGCACCAGGCTGAGTTAACCCCTACCTACTTGACAGTGACTGATTACTTGCTCTTGTGTTATAAGCAAGATATGTCTCCCCCGAGTTTTAAAAAGTGATGTGTGCATGTTAAGTTGCTTCAGTCGTGTCCAGCTCTGTGTGACCCCATGGACCATAGCCCGCCAGGCTCCTTACGGACAGCGTAAGGATTCTCCAGGCAAGAATACTGGGTGGTTTGCCATTTCTTCCACCAGGGGATCTTCCCAACCCAGGGAGTGAACCTGCATCTCTTAGGTCCCCTGAATTGGCAGGCAGGTTCTTTACCACCAGCTCCATCTGGGAAGCCTTTAAAAAGTGGTATGTTAACTGTTACTCCAGTAACAGGACTGATTTGTGCAGGTTTTTCATTTTTCTGCTTTGATATTCACATACTTTGACAAGTTATACAGATTGGGCATTTATCAAGCCCTGATTTTTTCATTTGTGATATATTTTCATACCAAATTTCTCGATGTTCACGGGAATGAACGCTGAACTCATATTGTTCACAATTATACAGGATTTGATTTTTAAAGAAAATCTGTACAGGCTTCTTTAAAAGTGACCTTTAACAGGAAATTCTGTGTAGTGTTTTTCAGTTAGCAATTACTGAAAGGAACTCCCATCTCTGGCAGCTCATTTCTTTGCTATCTATCAAATAGATGACTGTAACTTAACCCCACCCAATTTGTACATTTAAGTTGATGTGAGTTTTATAAATAATGCAGTACACACCTTTGACCATACTTGATTGTGCAACTGGAAGCATTTTTGTTGACTAGGTTCCCAGAAGTAGGTGAGTTATATGCTTTTTTTTTTTTAATTTTTGGCTGTCAGGCCTTCGCTGATAGACTTTCTAATTGGGGAGAGCATGGGCCATCATTGTGGTGGCTTTTCTTGTTGCTGAGCACAGTCTTTATGGCACGTGGGCTTCAGAAGTTGCAGCTCCCCGGGCTCTAAAGCACTGGCTCAATGACTGTACATGCTCTTAGCTGCTCCGTGGCATGCGGGGAACTTCCTGGATCAGGGGTCAAACCTGTGTCTCCTGCACTGGCAGGTGGATTCTCCACCACTGAGCAACCGGGGAAGCCTGCATTTAAAAATTTAATAGTGGTACTACACTGCCATACCAGTGTATTCTGGCATCTTTAACCTGAATACCATTTTTATGTCTGTATAATATTTCACCATGTGGACACATTACTAGTTAACCATCACGCCTTTGGGCCTGGGCATTTTATTTCCATGCCTCACCAGTTTGGTTCCCTTACCTTGGTAGGTACATCTGTGTCTGCATTCCTAGAGATTAGATTCCTGTTTAATTACATATACCTCTTGTTTTACAGTAATAGCCAAATACAGTATTTATTTCATTGACTATGGAATGAATTCGAGTAAAAATTGAGAAAAGCAGGAAGATTTACAGTACTATTATGTCTGGCACTCGTGTTTAGAACCAGACAATGTGATGTCCACAGGGTAGTACTCCACATATTGGGAAGAGTAACTTAGGATCATAATCAGTTGGAAATCACATCAAAGTAGAGAAATATAAGACTGTTTCTGAGTAAATTAGGGTCTTTGCCATAATGCAGTGCCAAGATAGCACTTAGGGGCTTTCCCATCTTTCTTACTGCTCGAATTTAGCCAAGGGAACTAGTCAAGTAAAAGTGAAGGTTGCTCAGTTGTGTCCGACTCTGTGAACCCATGGACTCTGCAGACCGTGGAATTACAGAATACCGGAGTGGGTTGCCTTTCCCTTCTCCAGGGGATCTTGCCAACTCAGGGATCAAACCCAGGTCTCCCACATTGTAGGCGGATTCTTCACCAGCTGAGCCGCAAGGGAATTAGTCACGAAGGTACTAAAAGTAAGGAGAGGAGCAGCACCAGGGATGAGATCACTTTTCAACCTGAGTTTTCTCCTGCAGTTCCATATAAAATGTATGAAAGTATTTGATGGGGAATCCCATTTTCAAATAAAAATTTTGTTTTTGAAAATGTACATGTCTTAAAAAATAGAGCTTATATCTTCAAGGACATTTTCTGATGTATAAATAACTCATCTCTATGCCTCACTAGAATATAAGCTCCTTGAAGGTAGAAACTTTTCTATGCTGTTGCACTAACGCTGGGCCTAAAGCAAATGCTGACCATTGTGCAGCTAACAGTGAATGTTGCATTAAGAATTTATGAAACAATGTACTGTATTGGATGGAAACTTCATTTGAGGACAATCAGCTACAACATTCCAGTTGTAACATATCTGTCACAAATCATACTTTAATAAACTAGTTCTATGTAAGAGATCTATAGAAGATTCTTGTATTCCAATGTGAAGACATTAGAAAATGCCAAGCTTTTTCTTTTCTTCCAATTTAACAATCAAAACCAAATGAGATCTGAGTAGAACTTTTACGTGAGGATTCTGAAGTTCATCTTACGTAAACAATTACTTTGGGTAAATAAAATGGCCTCACCCGTCACCTTTTTAAAACAGCTGTAATAATTAATGTGACCATAGTGTAGAAAGTCTCTGCAACATATTACACCAAAGTACTCAGGATAAGCCAAGCCCCTTGAAAATTAACAATTATTTTAACACAAACTCCCATTAGGAAAGGAGAACAGCAATAAATAAGACAACCACAGTGGCATGACTGATGTCCTGTATAAGATGGTAAACATAAGAGTGGGAGAGTAATGGCAACACCTTACCGGTGAGCCCTTCCTTTTACGTTAGTTAATGCCACTAGTAAGAATCATAAAAAGGAAGTGTATAAATAAACGACTAACAGAAAATTATATGGCCATCAATGGGAAGACAGTAAGTAAAGCTGTTACTGTGGAACACCAGACAAGTTTTCACTTTGACAGTGCTAAGCTGTGTTAAAAAAATTCATTTCCATTTTTTATTTGATGTTTCCAAATATAAAAAAGTCAAGATTCTTACACCAATTATCTCAAATGAGACCATGCAAAGCAAAGTGTATACAACAATCATTTCCCCTTTAGTTCTGTGTGATTGACAGAAAATTGAATGGCATATGCCTGGTTCAAAAATTTCACCAGTTTACCAAAAAAAACCAACAACCCAGCAACAAACATGCAAGCCAGTTGCTACTGTTTTGTCTACAAGTTACTTTATAAACTTTTTTAATTAGGAGGCACAATGAACTGAAAATTTTAGCTGCCCAAATTTATCCTGCTACCCCACAGAAAGCACAAGTGACAGCCCCAGCACTCTGTAAATGCTGGAGAGTGGGGCTAGTAGACACTGTTACCTACAGGAGGGTCAGCTCTTGAATCTGCAGAAGTCAGCTTCTTCTCTTAACAGAAATAAGTCTCCTTAGGGCCTTTCCTCTAGGAAATTTTGCTAGGCTGGGTTCCAAAAGAATAGTGAAGTGTGAAATTTAAAGTGTGACAACTAAAGTATTTTGATGCATTATACAAATTTTTCCTAGTTGCACAGACTAAAGACAGGTGGTTTGCTAAACAGCACTGAAGAAAATCCTGACCCAGTGGTTCTACTTACTCCAAATGTTTCTGACCAAAGAAAATTATACAACAATATTTATAGGTTCACTTTTAAGAAATGGCTGACATTAATACTGTACATATTTTACATGTCAAATACATAGTCCAAGAGTTTATAAAATAAGTTCATGCATTATTACCTCTAATAATATCATATACAAGATACCCAGCCTCCCTCCCCCAGTACTTCTGACATTTCAGGTGGACACAAGTCTTATATACAAAAACAATCCAGTTCTCTCTGCTGTGTTAAGTAGATAATTTAAAGAAACTTCAGAGATTACTGAGAAAAAACTACAAAGTGTCAATCTGTGGGATTTAAAATGTTTCCTTAAAAAAAAAAAACAAACACCCAGAATACATAACCTCTGTACAAAGAAAAATATAAAAATTCTGGATGATCATGTTTGATCACATTACATAATTTAGGATGAAATGTCATTGGTTAAGTTTTTTTACTTTACTCATTCCTTTGACAGCATTCATTTGTGAACTAATATTTATATTTAGTTCAGCTGCATTTACGGCACAAGATCTCATTTTCAAAACAGTGGCACCAATTTTCCTTAAGTGTAACAGTATTCTATTTTTAGCAGCAATTATGTTTTAAAGGTTGACAATGTAGAGAACAAATGTGTAACTATGCTTACTTTCTACTTTATATTCACCAGTTATGATGTTTACACATGGAATCACCTTTCACCTTGCCCCACCTCATTTCTCACTTGGTCAGCAAAGTATAGACAAGGTATTCATGTGTTTCTGTTAGATGGGATTCTGGGATTTAAGTGAATATAAAGACAAGTGTAAGGCAAATTCTTAGTCCAGGTATGTTCCAGAGCCCCAGTATTTAGTTATATAATACCTACTGACCAGCTATAAAAGATGAGATGTTCTAAGGTGCCTTAACAATCTAAGTCTGTAACAGCTGAACAAGAAGGCCATTTCACTCAACTGTGATGCAGTCAGCACCGACTGGCCTTTACCAGCAAGTTTAACTGATGTCACTAAATTAGAAAACAAAATGTTTTTAAAATTAGTTTACATTGAGGGACATGTAGTTCTCATGTATTCTGTGTGAAGAGAGATTATGGATAAAGGGAACTGGCCATGGAGCATGTTAACTCAAATTCTAGGAGTACAGTTTTCATGATAAGATGTTATCTACTACATGCAATTTGCTTATAGTACCTGCCTAATAATCACGAGCTCTATAGAGTTAAACTTTGTCTTAAAGTGACGGTTGAGTCCCTTTATGGGAATTGGCCATATCAACTGATGTAATACCACTTGGGAAAATTGAGACGAGTTGACAAATTCCTGAAAATAAGGTCATATAGAAAAAACAGTCCAAATCTGGGATCTATGAATTAAAATTGTGATCCTATGAAACAAGTTTTTGGGTTGATGGACTGCTTTAATATCAAGAATTATTGTCATAAATTCCACAACAGAAGGATTTGTTGAACATGTGAAAATGATTTTGTGTGTGTGTGTGTGTG